>VZTX01004962.1:0-22608 GCA_013400915.1 Pardalotus punctatus | reverse complement strand
CGGGAGGGGGGCTAGAGCGAGGCCTTGGCTGTGACTCCTGGAGTCTGCAGACTCTGACTCAGACCCAACCCCGCAGGAGGTGCGAGTCCTCGGGCGGCGATTCTGCAACCCATTGGGCCTGGCTGCTGGCTTCGACAAGCAGTGCGAGGCCGTAGACGGGCTGTACAAGATGGGCTTTGGCTTTGTGGAAGTGGGGACTGTCACACCCAGGCCCCAGGAAGGGAACCCCAAGCCCAGAGTCTTCCGGCTGGCAGAGGACGAGGCGATCATCAACAGGTGGGATCTGGGGGCAGCTGCTCTGCAGTGTCCCACAGTCTGCCCACCCTCAGGGAGGGTGTCTCTTTGGGTGGTCTGAGATCTGTGGTCAGTGCTGTGGTGGCTCTTAGGTTGGATGTCCTGAGCAAAGCTGCAGAGACCATGCCTCTGCCTTGTGTTTTTTGCGTGTCCTCTTCAGGGCTTGCAGATGTAAGCCAGCTTTGAACCCCCTCTGTCCTGGTGCAGGTATGGATTCAACAGCCACGGCCATGTTGTGGTGGAGCGCAGGCTGCGAGCCCGCCAGGAGACGCAGATCAGGCTCACTGGTGGTGAGACAAGCTTATAAGCCTTTGCTCTTGGGGTCCGCAGGGTAGATTTGAGGGTGTCCCAAGTATCTGTAGGCCAGGATTGGTGTGTAATGTTGGTATTCAGGCACAAGAGTGCCTTGGCCAGTGCAAGGTACAGTCAGATAGCAGGACTCTCTTGGGACTGTAGTCCCTTATCCCTGGCATTGTGACTAGGCACCTTTCTCCTGTTCTTTGGGATCAATCTCCTCTTGCTACTTTGGGCAGGATGTGTCTGCTAACATAGCCAAAGCCAAGAGGACCCTTGCTGGGCAGATCCTGCAGGCAGCCTGTGCCAGCATGAAGGCTGTGGTGCTGGGAGGTGCTGACTGGGGCAGCTGTGGCAATGCTCCTGTGGCTGCAGGACAGTCCCAGGCCCATCCTCATGAAACACATGGATTGCATATTCCCCTCTTAACTTTAGCTGGTCCTAGGGCCTCATTTTTTGGGTGCTCTGGCCCTTGGGTTTGGTTTGTCCTACTGTCCTCATTCAGCTGTGCCTGTGTTCCAGCTGGGATGCCTCTTGGAGTCAACCTGGGCAAGAACAAGGACTCTACTGATGCTGCAGCTGACTACGTGGCTGGGGTCCGGACACTGGGCCCTTTGGCTGACTACCTAGTTGTGAACGTGTCCAGCCCGAACACCCCGGGGCTGCGGGACCTGCAGGGCAAGGCTGAGTTGCGGGACCTGTTGAGCAAGGTGTGTGCTTCCATCCAGTGAGCCCAAACCACAGCTACAGCACTGGAAGCATCTCATCCCCTGGTAACACCTGCACTGCTCCAGCCAGTGGATTTACCCCAGCATAGGGAGGAGTGGGATAGCTTCCTGGAGTGGTGGGCCACTGAAATGTCCCCTGACCAGCTGCTGCCATGGGTTGTACTGGGGCACTGTATCCCAGGAAAGGGCTCAGGAGCAGTGAGGCATTGCCCTTCACTCTGCTCTTGCAAGAAGCAGCAAATCATCCACCCCACAACTTCAGGCATCGCTGGGGTCCTGTGCCTGCTGTGTGCTGCAGGCCCTGTGCCAAGGGTGCTGCTCCTGTCGGTGGTGCCATGTAGAGGCAGGGCTTGTCCCTGTACTGCCTGTGGTAGTGGGTGTCTGTGGCTCCTAGTTGAGGCAGGAGGCATCTCCCTGCCATGCACTGCCATGTGCACTCACAGGTGCTGGTGGAGAGGGACCTGCTCCCCTGCAAGCGTAAGCCAGCCGTGCTGGTGAAGATTGCTCCTGACCTCACTGCACAGGACAAGCAGGACATCGCCAGCGTTGTCTGTGAGGTGAGGAGGCAGGAAGGGGAGGCCACCAGTGGCAGGGCCATGGTGCTCCTGACAGGTACACCTGCAGCTCTCTGGCTGCTGTAGGGTTGGCATCCTGGGTAGGTCAGAGTCTGTGGGGGCCTGTGTGTGTCACGCAGGCATTGGGTGACCCAGACAGTCCAGGCAGTGAGAGGCAGCTGCTTTGTCCCCAGGCACGTTTCTGGGTTGTGTGCTGAGGGGTCCTGACCTGGTGGAAGGGGGGAGGAGGGCTGGGCTCCTTGTGGAAGCTGTGTACTGACGCTACTGCCCCTGTAGCTAGGTGTGGATGGGCTGATAGTCAGCAACACCACCGTGAGCCGCCCCAGCAGCCTTCAGAGCAGGCAGCGCATGGAGCCTGGAGGACTCAGTGGGAAGCCCCTGCGGGAGCTCTCCACACAGACCATCAGGGAGATGTACACTCTCACCCAAGGTGATGGCAGAACAGGGTGTGGGGGTGCACACCAGCATTGCCGGTGCCATCCTGACCCTGTGCCTGGCCACAGGCCAGATACCCATTATTGGGGTGGGTGGGGTGAGCAGCGGGCAGGATGCCCTGGAGAAGATCCGTGCCGGAGCCTCACTTGTGCAGCTGTACACAGCACTTGTGTACCATGGGCCACCAGTGGTGGAGGCAGTGAAGAGGGAACTGGAGGAGCTGCTGAGGTGAGTGAAAGTCAGGCACCTCCCTAGAGAGCCCCTGGGCCTAGGGCACCTCTGGACAGCTGTGTGCTTGTGCCCAAGCCATGGCACTGTGGGATACACTGAGCCACAGTGCCAGCCCAGTCCAGGCACACACTGTCCCTGGTTAGGGAGCAGGGCTTCAAAAACGTCATGGAGGCAGTTGGAGCAGATCACCGGTGCTGACATGCTGCAGAACAAAGGTCTGGCTGGGAGGAGCCATGGCTGAGCAGGGATGGGTCTGACAATTCCAGTGCTGGGCAAACAGGCTGAGATGAGGTCCTGGTCCCAGCCCCTGAGAAGGGTCTGATGGGTGAAGTAGGGGCTGAACTGGTGGGGAGCAGGGGATGGGGCCTTCATAACAGTGCTGCTGTTCGGGGCTGTGTTTTGGTTTCCCTATGGACAGCGGAACTGAGCGTCAATAAACATTTGGCTCGCCTGGCCCTGTGTGCTGCTCTGGGGACACCCCATGGGCTGGAAGGATGCAGCCCAGCTCTCCTCAGCTGAGCAGGATGAGTGCTCTTAGTGTTGCTCCCACTTTTCCTGGTGGGAGAAGCCACAGGGTAGCTGAGCTCTGGGATGGACTGACAAGCGCACCAGGGCTCCCCTGGCAGAGACCTCTGCCTGAGGCCGCACCTTTGTTGGGGTGTGGTGTGTTGCTGAGTGCCAGCTCCATCACTTCGATGCCAGTATGCAGCTGTTTGGAGATGGCTGCAGTCATGCCCTGTCAGTTGTGGGAAAGGGCCTGGTCAGAGGTGCTTCTGTCTGTTGGTTTTGTCTCTGGGACTTCTGGTACTGACCTTTCCTTCACCCTGAACTCACTGCAGTCCTCTCAGGCTTTTCTTGAGCAACAACTGACTCTGCACACAGCGTTCTGTCAGCAGCCTTTCGCAATCCACCCTGCAGAGCGGGATTGTACCACAGTGCTTCGCTGAAGTTGTTTACAACTGGTGATCACGCTCTGAGTGGCCCTTGGATCATGTCAGGGCTGTTGCCTGCCTGCTCCCCACTTCTACAACCCCCTGCACTAGTCTGTTCATTTCCTAGATTCTCTGCTATGGATGGATGACATTTCTCACTGTTCTAATAGGGATGTGATCTGGCCCATTGGCCGAGGTGTTGATATGCTTTGGAGAGGGCCTGAGAGACACTTGCTCTCCCAGTCTGAGGGTGACACAGCATCTTCCTAAAGTGCTGTCGAGGTTCATGGATTGGAGTTGCTAAGCCATGTTGCATTCTGTGCTGGACTCCAGCCTCCTGTGTGGTGGCACAAGTATGGCTGGTGCTGGGCCAGGATGTCAAGCCCTGCATTGTTTCGGGACGCAGATGCGCAATGAGATGGAAAAGAGCTCACAGCGGATGGAAAGGCCACCTTCTGGGTTGTCTGGGACTGGATACGGATGTTCCTCCTAAACCTGAAGGACTGGAATATCTGAGGGGAAGAGGGGTGCTGATAAGACCTGCAGCAGGCCAAGCTTCAATGGCTCAGAGCTGGGGCTGGACCCATGTGCTCTGAATGGTTTTGGGGTGGTGTTGTGGTTTGACTCCAGCCAAACACCAGGCACCCACAGGAACCATCTTTGTGGCCCCCCTGCTACCAAAAACCAGGCCAAGCAAAATCAACAGAGGTGGCCTTCTGCAGCACTGGCTCCCTCCCCTGGTGCTGCCCCTCGGCTGTGCTCCTGTGGGAGGCAGACTGTGGGAACAGGCACATGTGCTCTGCCCTGCAGGCCTGCTGCTGGCTGGCCACATCCAGCTGGACACTAGCCAGTGGTTGCTGCTGTGAATTCCAGTAAGCTGGGATTGGGCCCTTGACACTGCTGAGAACAACCTGCACCCCAGGGGCTGCTGGAACATCGGGCTGCTGGGACGTGGGGCTGCAGCCCACTGCATGGGAAGAGGTGGCTACTGGTTGGAAGCTGGCTTGGCTGTGGTCCCTAAGAGCTTGTCCCTGTCATGAGACGTACCCCTCAGCCAGCCAGGCTGGCACTGCCCAGATCGCTGGCACCCCAGGTCTGGATGGTGTGCCCTGTCTGTGGGCAGAGCCAGGCACAGAATGGGATGGGACCTGGCTCTTGTGCCACAGCTTTACCTGCCAGCACTGGGGTGGCTGCCTGTGTCCTGTGGGGACTGTGGTAGGTGTGGGCACAGGGCAGTTTTGCCAGGAGCAGAGGCTGGTCTGGTCTGTGAGCCTCAGCTGGTGTCACAGTGCCAGGGTACCAGTATCTGCAGCCAGCTCCCTCCCCCCATATTTGTAGCTGCAAAATCCAGGAAATTCTTGGTACGCTGGCTTCCTGTCAGGACTTGGCAGCTTCCTGGGAGCCTCCGCCAGGCTGGCACTAAGACAGGTGGAGCTTTTTGTGCTCCTCCTGCTGGGAATTGTGCTGACTACAGGCGCCAGGGTCAGGAGATCTGATGCTCATGGGCTGCACCGGGGTGAAGGAAGTGGTAATAAAAGGGGTGAGGAGGAAGCCCCGAGCAGGAGTGACCTGCAGGAAGAGGCTAAGGTGAGCTGTGAGCATGGGGTGAGCAACACCAATATGTCCCTGGATGTGCTCGGTGCTGTGTCTGTCCTGCTTGCCTGGCTGAGGACCTGGCCCTGGTGAGGGCCATGACAAGAACAGTGTTGGGCCAGGAAGCACCACGGGTCCCAACACTGCAGCCTTGCTGTCTGCAGCAGCAGGGTCCAGGTCTGACTCCCAGCTGTCTGATGGGCAGCCCCAGCACATGGAGTTGCTCCTTTTCCCTACTGGGACAGGGCATGAGCCCGGCGAGGGCCCTGGGTCCTGGTGGAGCCAACGTCCGGGAGCAGAGAGTAGGAGTTCTCTGCTGAGGCTGCGCTCTCCTTCCTGCAGACCTGCGGAGCTGCTGATTGCTGGCCTGGTCTGGAGTGTGCTGGGGATTGCAGCTGCCCCCAGTAACTTCCAGGGCAAGGGGGGAGCACTGGGGCTTGGACAGAGCTGGGAGGGGGCTTGGCAGGGGGCAGGGCAGACAGAATTAGGGAGGGACCCAGCAGAGGTAGGAGCATGTTCTGGGCTGGGTGCTCTGGGCCAGCTGAGGATTCTCTGCCTGCTCAGTGGAGCTGCGCAAAGCCTGTGGAGATTGAGCATGGCCGTGTGGAGCACCTGGTCAGGTACCACTGCAACCCATACTACAGCTGCACAGCTCTGGTCATGGTGAGGCACGTGGCAAGGGCAGAGCACCCAGGGACAGGGCTTCTGCCTAGCTCCATGGAATGTGTGGGGCTGCCCCAATGCTAGGTCATCCTACCCTACACTCAACTCTCCCTCACCAGGGGTATGAATAGCTACTCCTCTTCACCCAAGCCCCATGGAGGTACAAGTACCTCTGTGCCTCTCTGGCTGCAGGGCAGTGGTGCTGATTCTGGTTTCCCCCCAAAGGAACATACAAATGTGATGAGAACCAGGTATAGGTGAGCCCTGATGCTGTTAAGGAGGTGCTTATCTGTGAGCCAGGTGGAGAGCAGGCTGCAGGGGCAAGGGCTGTGAGCAGTCTGTCTCAGCAGCCAAAGGGCTGCAGGAAGTGCTTGCAACCTCCATCTTTAGTGCTGCTCCCTGGGGCTGCTGAGCACCAGGAGGTATCTGGCACCCACTGGGCACAGAGGGCTCACCTGGGCCCTACTCTGCCCTGTGTAGTGTGTGGGAAACCAAAGAATCCCCCCAGGCAAATACAGCACATCATCGGGGGCCTGCTGGCTCATCCTCAGGTATGACAAGACCTGCACAGCTGCAAAGTATGGCGTGTATGTGGACGTGAAGCGTGTCCTGTCCTGAGTGAAGCAGACAGTGACAGCTGGCTGAGTCAGAGCCATGAGAGAATAAAACTGTTGCGCACCAGGCTGCAGGCTCTGTGTATATCTGTCTGCCCATGCAGTGTGTGTGTGTGTGTGTGTGTGTGTGTGTGTGTGTGTGTGTGTGTCCGTTAAGAGTCTCTGTGCCCGGCGCTGCACGGGGATGAGCGTGTGTCTGCCCTCGCCCGCGGTGGGGTCCTGCAGGGCTTCGCCGGGCGTTGGCTGGACGGTCCGGAGCTGCAGGCGCTGCCCAGGGCTCTGAGGAATTCTCCCCCCCTCCACGGTGTGGGGGTCTCCGTGGGGCTGCCCCCAGTGGGGGACTCTCCCCATGGGTGCTCCCGCGGGTCCCGCTCGCCCGTGACTCCGCCCCACGCCTCCCACGGCCACGTGACCATGCGGAGGTTGCCGACGCCGGAAGTCCCCCCAGGACAGGAAGGGTGGCTTGTCTAGCGGTATTTGGACTCTATGGTGGCGGCTCTCACATAGGCTCTGGCTACTGTCTATGGTGCACTTGGCTAGAGTGGCTCCTTCCGCCAAGCACTGTGGGGCGGCTATGGCGGCGCTCCTGGAGCTGCGTTACGGTCGCTGAGGGAACTACGGGGCTCGCGCGGCGCTGCAGCCACCATGGCTACGGCGAGCGAGGAGTCGCTGCATCGGCTGTCGGGGACGAGCCCGAGCGGCGAGGCGGGCGGGCTGGTACTACGGGAGCGGGGCGCCGAGCAGCACGTGTTTAAGGCACCGGCCCCGCGCGTCTCCCTGCTGGGGCTGGACGTGCTGGCGGCGCAGAAGCGGCGGGAGCGCCAGGAGGAGGCGGCCGGGGGGAAGCGATCCCGTGTCGCCTCTTACAAGGACTGGGAAGAGGGTCGTGACGAGGCGGGCAGTGCCGAGGAAGAGGAAGAGGACGAGGCCGATCGGAGCAGCCGCAGAGCTCGCAGGAACAGGTGGGGTTTGCGGGGGGTTCCTGGTGCCGGCTGCGGCCGCTTCCGGCCGGGTAGGGAGCGCAGGGTGAGCGCAGTCGGTGACGTGCGGGGCCGCAGCCTCCGGTGTGGGAAGAGGGAGGCTGGGGGGGACTGCGGGGGAGTGTGGCAGAGGCTGGAACTGGAGCTGTACGAGACCGGCCGAAGGGCAGCTCTTGCTCAGCACTTCTGAGCGTTTCTTCCTCTGCTCTCCCTGCCCAGACATTATCGCTCCGTGCACGTGGAGACACCTTCCTACACAGGGGGTGTCAGCGAGGAGTTCTGGGAACGCAGCCGGCAGCGGGAGAGGGAGCGTCGGGAACATGGAGTCTTTGCTTCCTCCAAGGATGAGAAGGAACGGAAGAAGGATCGCAGTAGGGATCGGGACCACGATCGTAAACGAGACCGTGGTAGTTGTTCAGAGACCTTTGTGGTGCTTCTTGCTTTGGGTCTGCGCTTGTCCCTTAGCCTGTCTGTAGTCCTTATTAATGTTTGTGGTGATCTCTGCAGCAGACTTGGGAAGCCTGTTTGTGCAATAGGCACCTGATCCTATTTTCTTTTCGCAGAGGAGCGAGACAGGAGTCATCACAGCAGATCAGAGAGGGATGGGTTGTCGGAACGGAGTGGCAGAAAGAGTGAACCCGAGAGCCCCCGACATCGGCCCAAAGGTGGGAGTGGGACCAGGTAGAGCTCATGAGTAAGACCTGACAGAGAGGGGCTTGGAGTCTTTTATGCTTCCTGCTGTTTTCGTGGGACAAGGGGTGGTGGAAGAGGGTGTGCGTTGTAATGTTTGTCGTTAAGGCAAGTGTAAAACTCCCAGCTCGACTTGGGTCTGGGAGCAATGTGCCAGCACTGCACATTTGAAAATCTGGCAGATCTGTGTGCAATGGGGTCTGTTCTAGGTCTGTGTGATGGAAATGTGATCCTTTGGAAATTCCTTGGAATCACTGCATCAGCCCCTTCTCTTAGCAGAAGGGGAAATGGATACTCTCTTTCCATGCTCTTTGCTTAGAAGGTGTTAGGTGACTCTAATTGTCCCAGGCCACTGTTTGAACATCAGATGTCAAACCTCATCTCTTCTGCCAGATGCAGCCACACCATCTCGCTCCAGCTGGGAGGAAGATGATGGTGGCTACAGCAGTGCCCGTCGCTCACAGTGGGAATCTCCATCACCTACACCTTCCTATCGAGACTCAGAGCGTAGCCACCGACCATCGTCACTGCGGGACACGGACCGGCGGGAGCGGGACAGGTACCAGTGCCTGAAGCTGTGCTGTGAGCTGTGGTGCTGTAGAAAGGGGATGGTGTGCATATGAGAGGTGCCTGGCTGAGGGCACCAGTTCCTCCCTCCTGCTGCTGTTTTCAGGTCTGTGAGGAGCCGGTACTCTGATAAGACGCCATTACCCACCCCATCGTACAAATACAATGAATGGGCTGATGACCGTAGGCACCTGGGGGCCACGCCACGCCTGTCCCGAGGGAGAGGTGAGGAATCTGGGCTGAGCTACCTGGGGTGGGCAGTGTGGAATCCCTTTTCCTGCGGCACAGTCAGCTCCGCAGGGTTTCCTTGGGAGCATTCTGGACCATCTGGCTCACCCCAGGGCGACGTACAGACGGGGAGGAGGGCATCGCCTTTGAGACAGAGGAGGAGCGGCAGCAGTGGGAGGACGACCAGCGGGTGAGAGTCTGGACAGGGCCAGGGGCTCAGGGCCACTGGGCTGTGGGGGATGGGCAGAGCTCAGTGCTGCACTTGTCCCTTCCCAGCAAGCTGACCGGGACTGGTACATGATGGACGAGGGCTACGATGAATTTCACAACCCTTTGGCTTACTCCTCTGAGGAGTACGTGAAGAAACGTGAGCAGCACTTGCACAAGCAGAGGCAGAAGCGGATCTCGGCACAGCGGCGGCAGATCAATGAGGTATGGCCAAGATGCAGGGTTGGCTGCTCTGAGCATGTGGGGTTTGCTGCCCCATGAGGCATCCACTTGTTGAGCCCTTGCTCTCAGGTGGAGAAGAACACTCTTGCTCCTGGCCAGGCTGAAGGAGTGCTCACAGGGAACTTGTGGTTGAGTTCCCCCGGAAAATCCAGCCCTGCAGCTCCTGCATGGGCAGAATTCTCGGTTTGAGTGGCTGGTGGATTGCAGTGTCCAGGACAGCAGGAGGGCAGAGGACCATGCTCCCTGCTGTTCTGAGTGCAAGGCACATTAATGGAGTTGACCACTGTTGGCCCAGTGGATGCTTGGGGCGGCTGCCCTCATCATGTGAGCAGGACTATGTCCAGGCTTCCTGATGTATTCTGAGTGCCTTCCAGGCAATATCTAGCCTGCGTTTCTTTGGAGATAGTCCTGTTGACCATGTGCCAGTCTGTTTCCTGTACCCTACTGCTTCCACTTACTATTTTTTCCCTTGTGCTTACTTTCAGGCTTTCTAGACTTGAACCATCCTGTTGCCAGTGCAGAGCCCAGACCCAAGCCTGGTGTTCTGGTGTGATCTCTGGGGCTTTCTGTGGGGCTTCAGTGTGTTTCTGTTATGTTGTTTCCTGCAGGATAATGAGCGCTGGGAGACAAATCGCATGCTGACCAGTGGTGTGGTTCATAGGATTGAAGTGGATGAAGATTTTGAGGAGGATAACTCCGCCAAAGTGCATTTGTTGGTGCACAATCTAGTGCCCCCTTTCCTAGATGGAAGGATTGTCTTCACCAAGCAGGTAAGGACTGGCTGAAGGCACTGATGGCAGGGAGCTCTGTACATGTAGGGCTTTTTTTACTAAAGCAATGCCTTTTCCCTCCAGCCAGAGCCAGTCATCCCTGTGAAGGATGCCACCTCAGATTTGGCCATCATAGCTCGGAAAGGCAGCCAGCTGGTGCGCAAGCACAGAGAGCAAAAGGAGCGGAAGAGGGTATGCAGCGGCCCTTTGGCTTACTGCTCACCATACACGTTACGTAGTTTCTCACAGCCTTGTTTGGACTCTGCAGCATTCAGGCTTTGGCAGCAGTGATCATATTTTTGTGGCCTGGGACATCATGGCAGCCCAGCTTACTGCACTGCGTCATAGCAGCTGGTGTGGTGTGATCTTCTTGGGCACTGCCTGGGACATGAATCACTCTGCAGTTGGACATTTGGATTATGGGAGAAGGAAGCAGATGGAATAATGCCAGTCAGCTTAGGGACAGTCAGCAGGCAGTAGGGAGCAGGATGTACCTCGTCATGTCTCAGCTGAAGACTTGTGAGGAGGAGTATGGGGTAATGTAACAGATTGGTTTTTTCAGAGTGTTTTCTAGGGACTTTCCCTAAAGCTCACATAATAGCTGTGGGGAAAGTACAGATGTGTTCTTTGTACGTTGAAACTGGGCTGGATTTGAGCTACTTATACTATGAGTGGAATGGTGGTGGTTGCTAAACTGATAATGGAGGTGGGAGGGAAGCCTGTGAGCACCTGGCAAGGGCAGGAGGATTATCTCTGGTTCACATTTGTGTAGGTTTAAGTTCAAATTTAATGGAAGGGTCAGCAGCTGGAACTGTTTTCTTAGGAGACAGTTGGTAATCCTGTGCCTGAAGTCTCTGTATCCATACGGATGTCTTAAAACTCTGCTCCAGTTCGTTTGGAAGAGGGGAACCTGATGTAGGAGTGGGGGTGCGCATTCTGCATTGGGGAATTGTGGGACTAATATATTTTTTTTACTGTTATGAGTAGGATGGGGGAAGAATTTTGTCTGTGCTTACTGTGGCAAAGTTACGTTGTTTCTCTCCTTCCAGGCTCAGCACAAGCACTGGGAGCTGGCAGGCACCAAACTCGGAGACATTATGGGAATCAAGAAAGAGGAGGAGAAGGATGAGATGGTGACAGAAGATGGCAAAGTGGATTACAAGTAAGGGCTTGCTCTGAATGACTCTGTTCGGTTGGTAATGAGGGATATGGGCATAGCAAAGTGTGTGGAGAGGCAGTTTCAGGACTTGTGGTGTTTCCTTAGAACTGAGCAGAAGTTTGCTGAACACATGAAAGAGAAAAGTGAAGCCAGCAGTGAGTTTGCCAAGAAGAAATCAATCCTGGAGCAGAGACAATACCTGCCCATCTTTGCTGTACAGCAGGAACTGCTCTCCATCCTCAGGTATGGCTGCCAGGGCATCCCCAGGGCATTGGGCTCTGTTTGGGAACTCAGTTGAGGAATTGTAGAATCATGGCCGTTGGGAAGCTGTACTCTAGGGAAACAAAGCCGTTGCTTTGTGTGGGTGGTGGCCGCTCTCCTGCCCGAGTAGGATGACGCTTGGCTAGAGAACACAGAAGCCCTTCTTTGTAGTGTATGAAAAAATACTTTTTCTTTTTCCTCAGAGACAACAGCATTGTGATTGTGGTGGGGGAGACAGGGAGTGGGAAGACAACTCAGCTGACGCAGTATCTGCATGAGGATGGCTACACTGACTATGGCATGATTGGCTGCACCCAGCCCCGCAGAGTGGCTGCCATGTCGGTGGCCAAGCGGGTCAGTGAGGAGATGGGGGTGCGTCTGGGGGAGGAGGTGAGTCTGGCAAGGGGGTGCAGGGGTGCCACCCAATGACAGTTAAGCACACGGACTAATGGAAGACTTCCTGATATCTCTGCCCTCCCAGGTGGGCTATGCCATCCGCTTTGAGGACTGCACATCTGAGAACACAGTGATCAAGTACATGACAGATGGGATCCTGCTCCGTGAGTCACTGCGGGAGGCTGACCTGGACAACTACAGTGCTATCATCATGGATGAGGCACATGAGCGCTCACTCAACACTGATGTGCTATTTGGACTGCTTCGGGAGGTGTGTGTGATCCTGGGCTAGAGGACAGCAGCATGGGGCACCTGAGCTGGGACAGCCCTTCTCTGCCAGGACTGGGAGAGGGAAGCAGAGTTGCCACATCTCTATCTGCACTTGACTGCTCCAGCATCCTTGTCCCTGGTTCTGGTCTCCTCTAGTGCTGCCAGAGTCTTGCTGGCTGAATGTCAAAACTCCTGGTACAGAGGTCTTTGCTGGCTCAAGGCTTCCTAAACCGAGGTTGGCAGGTCTTTCTAGTTGCACTGATCATACATCGTCAGTGTTCCCTGGCATGTGCAGTCAGTGGCTTTGGAGTACACCAGAAGCTCTCCCCTGTGCCATTGTCTCAGTAAGAATGGAAACAGCCCATAACCATGCACAAATGCCCCTTCCACATTGTTCTTTTCATCTGCTTCCTAGGTGGTCGCCCGACGCTCCGATCTGAAGCTTGTTGTCACTTCAGCCACCATGGATGCAGATAAGTTTGCCTCCTTCTTTGGGAATGTTCCCATTTTCCACATTCCTGGGCGAACTTTTCCTGTGGATATTCTTTTCAGCAAGGTATAATGAAGCTTGTGGAGGGAAATTCTGTTGGCAGGAGGGGGTTGTGACCTAGGTGTGCTGTACTCTGAGTGGGACACAGGACAGGGTGGGAGTGGCTGTGGTGTCCTACAGTCTTGCACACAGGATAGGGCAGGTGAGGTTATTGGCCCAGATTAACATGGGCTGTGCCATTCAGACCCCACAGGAGGATTATGTTGAGGCTGCAGTGAAACAAGCCTTGCAGGTCCACTTGTCTGGTGCTCCTGGAGACATCCTTGTCTTCATGCCTGGCCAGGAGGACATCGAGGTGAGTTGGAAGGGCAAGCACTCTCCTGCCCAATTGTTGTTTGAATATGATATTTACACTGCTCTTCATGTCTAGGTGACCTCAGAACAAATTGTGGAGCACCTTGAGGAACTGGAGAAGGCGCCTGCTCTTGCTGTACTGCCGATCTACTCTCAGCTGCCCTCAGACTTGCAGGCCAAGATCTTCCAGAAGGTGCTGATGTGTGCTTTGTGATAGGGGTGGGAACAGGGAAAACTGGAGCAGGAGACAGTACAGAGCACGAGTGAGAGTTGCAGATATGCCTCTGTACTGCATGTGGAGGGTGAGAGAAAGCGTGTACCCCACCCTATTTCCCAAGAGTCACCCCTGTCCCTCTGCTGCTCTGCGCTCCTCAGTGGAGCAGAGCCATGCCCAGGGGCATGACTGATGCGTAGTGTGCTTGCAGGCTCCTGACGGGGTCAGGAAGTGCATCGTTGCCACTAACATTGCAGAGACCTCACTGACAGTGGATGGTATCATGTTTGTGATTGACTCTGGCTACTGCAAGTTGAAGGTGAGCCAGAGTTTCCTGTACTGTCTGTTTCTGATCTCTGGGCTAGACTGAGGGAGCTCTGAGGTCATGAGCCAGCCTTCCTCTTACTTCTGTCTGATCTGCTTGTGCCCTGAAGGTTTTCAACCCCCGTATAGGCATGGACGCCCTGCAGATCTACCCCATCAGTCAAGCCAATGCCAATCAGAGGGCAGGCCGAGCTGGCCGGACAGGCCCAGGCCACTGCTTCAGGTAGGCATGTCTGGTGTTCCTGTTGTATCCTCAGCTTGGCATCAGGTCATGTATATTTTTTTCTCACTGGAGCTGTTCATTACCTTGAACTTTGGGGGGATGTGGGCAGTAGGCAGGCCTGAAGGCCTTCTTTGGACCCAGTGCTTCTGCAGAGAAAAGGATGTGCTCTGCTTTCTTCCTGTGCCCATCTTCACTTGTGGCTGGTCTGCCCTGGATACCATCAAGAAAAGAGCCAAGCCAAAGGCCTTTCCCAGGCCATGCTGTGAGACCAGGGAAGGGCTGTGCTTGGACGTGTGCTGTGCTGCAGCCCAGACACCCCAATGTGCTTGGGGAGACCACACTTTGGCTGGGTAGAAGTGCCTCCCCAGGGGCCTGCTGCTGCGTGCAGGGTTGCTGCCCTGTGCCATGCTGGCTTGGGCTGGGCAGTCTGTAGGGAGCACATTGGCCAGTACAGGAGGAACATGTTCTTGGCATCTCTTCCTAGGCTCTACACCCAGAGTGCCTACAAGAATGAGCTGCTGACGACCACGGTGCCCGAGATCCAGCGCACCAACCTTGCCAATGTAGTGCTCTTGCTCAAGTCCCTGGGTGTGCAGGACCTGCTGCAGTTCCACTTCATGGATCCGCCCCCTGAGGACAATATGCTGAACTCCATGTACCAGCTGTGGATCCTGGGGGCCCTGGATAACACAGGTATTTCTTCCTGGGGCAAGCTGCCAGCCCGTGGAACTGGGGCCTGCCCAGCTGCTGATAAGTGTTCCCTGTTCTGTTCCTACAGGTGGCCTGACCTCTACAGGACGTCTCATGGTGGAGTTCCCCCTGGACCCTGCACTCTCCAAAATGCTCATTGTCTCCTGTGACATGGGTTGCAGCTCTGAGATCTTGCTCGTTGTCTCCATGTTGTCAGTGCCTGCCATCTTTTACCGGCCTAAGGTATGAGATGCTGCTGTTCCAGCAGCTCAGGGCCCTTCTCTGCCCTTTGACTAACCTGTGTTCTTTGCTTACCCTTCAGGGCCGAGAGGAGGAGAGTGACCAAGTGCGGGAGAAATTTGCTGTTCCAGAGAGTGATCACTTGACTTACCTGAATGTTTACCTGCAGTGGAAGAACAACAGCTATTCCACCCTGTGGTGCAATCAGCACTTCATCCATGCCAAGGCCATGCGGAAGGTGAGGCTGTGGCCATGAAGCTGGGGAGAGCTTTATGCGGAAGAGGGATCTGACCAGCACACACCTTTGCAGGTGCGGGAGGTGCGTGCCCAGCTCAAGGACATTATGGTGCAGCAGCGAATGAGCCTGGCATCCTGTGGTACAGACTGGGATGTTGTCAGGAAGTGCATCTGTGCTGCGTATTTCCATCAGGCTGCAAAGCTGAAGGTGAGTGGTGTATGAGCTGCCCAGGGGCTGTGGAGCCCTGCCTGGGAACAGGTGGACTAAGCACACTTGTACTTGCAGGGTATTGGGGAGTACGTGAACATCCGCACAGGCATGCCCTGCCACCTGCACCCCACGAGCTCTCTGTTTGGCATGGGCTACACACCAGACTACATTGTGTACCATGAATTGGTTATGACTACCAAGGTGAGCTTGAGCTGAGGGCTAGCAGGAAGGGTGATGAGTGCTCCAAGAGAGATGGGAGGACTTTGCTGTGAGACTGAGATCCGTCTGAGTGGCAGATCTCAGCCTTTTCCATCTGTACTAACTAGGCACGTCTGTGTCATCTGTAGTCCTGTTTGTCCCTTCCCCCGGTATTTTTCTCTGGCTTCTGTGGAATATGTTTGAACCTCCTTGTGGTCTCCTCAAAATCCAACCCGTAGCAGCTTCTGAGGAGTTGTCTGGAAGGGATATGGTCCCAGCCTGAGAAGTGCCATCAGCAAGTGGGGGAGGAAGGGAGCTGCTATGGCTCTGGGAATGGTGCCATCCTGCTATCCTGAGCTTTCTGTCCCTACAGGAATACATGCAGTGTGTCACTGCTGTGGATGGAGAGTGGCTGGCAGAGCTGGGCCCCATGTTCTACAGTATCAAACATGCTGGCAAGTCACGCCAGGTAAGTATGCTGTCCTGGATGAGCTGACAGCGGCATGCAGGCCCACTGCATGTCCATTCTGCTGCTGTATGTGTGTGTTTTGGCACGGAGGGAGCAAGCTTGCTGGCCTGCAGGGAGTCTGCTGCTGGCCGTCCCTCTCTGGTCCCTGACCTGCTGCTGCCTTGCTCCAGGAGAACCGCCGCCGTGCCAAGGAGGAAGTGTCTGCCATGGAGGAGGAGATGGCTTTGGCAGAGGAGCAGTTGCGTGCCCGCCGGGAGGAGCAGGAGCGCCGCAACCCGCTGGGCAGTGCAAGGTAGGTGCTGGCCCTGCCTGCCCATAGCTTGCCTGTGTGGAGGATCCCAGCTTTCCCACTGGAGTTCTGGTGAATTTTCCACCAGGGAAATGTTGGGACGGGTTGCATTTTCCATTGATCACCCTTGTCGTCTTTGACAGATCTACTAAAATCTACACCCCTGGGCGAAAGGAGCAGGGCGAGCCCCTGACGCCACGACGTACCCCAGCCCGCTTTGGTCTCTAAGAAGGCACGAGCTGTTGCTTTGAGGCTTAAGGTAGTGCCCCACTACCCTGATAAGTGTATTCTGAGGTTTCTACAGCCTGTGGCCCTGACAGGGCTTTGGTGCTTGGCACTAATTTTGCTACAGAAGAAAGAATTTTATTTGTTTAAAGGTTGTCAGTCTAATCCTTGCTTTGTTTTGTGCTGCTTCTTGTCCCAGAGGTGGGTGTTGGGTGGACACAGCCCTGCAGAATCATGCAGGGCTGGTGGTGTCAGGTTGTTGCCCTGTAGAGCCTGGAATGAGGCACAAAATTAAAGTGACCTGGAGGACAAATACAGCCTGTCCCTATTTCAGCCCTGGCCCATACTCCTGCAAAGGCAGTTCTCCCACAGCCCATGCCCTGGACAGGCAGCTGGTGCCCAGCTATCCCTGCACACCTGGGACCATCGGCCCAGCCCTGTTTCAGGCCAGGCTGGCCAGGAATTCTGCTCATTTTTTCGGTTGCTCACACTTGTGGGGCTGCTCAGGTGTTCTGAATGTTAGGTATGGGTTCTCCTGCATCCTGCCCAGTGTGTCTTGAATGCCTGTTTGTATCCTGCACCTGCTCTGCCACCTTGCTGAGCTCTTCCTTAAGGAAAGCCAGCTCCGCCTTGCAGACAACCAGCTCCTCTTCTTGCCGAGCCAGAGTTCACTCACTGTCCAGGTGTAGCTGCTGCCAGTGTTGGGCTTTGCTGCTCAGCTCCCGTAGTCTCTCCTGAATGGAGTAGGTCTGCCCATGGGACAGTGAGAGACACTGGCTGAGCACAGACTTTTCACAGGAAGACTTGAGACATCCTTACCTCCTGTTTGCTCCGCTTCTTGAAGCTCTCCATCTTCCTCAGCCTCTGGTGGAGCTGCTGCCTGTGTGTCTTGTAGGCTGCAATCTTTTCTGCCTGCTTGGTGCTCTCTTGGCGGGCTTGGGCCAGCTCTGCGTGCAGGTTGTCCATGTCCTGCACCTGCCAGCAAAGCTGTGGGGCAGGGAGGGTGGTTGGCCAAGGCTGAGCTTCTCCTGGAGGCAGGAGAGGCATTTGGCACTGGCACTGCATCCCTATCCTGCCCTGCCCTGCCCTCACCTGTTGCTGCAGCTCTGCCACTTTGTGGTGTCGGCCTTGAATGGTCTCCTTGTCTCTGCTCAGCTGCTGCAGACTCTGCTGCTCCTGGGCCTGAGTGGCTCCCAGCTGCTCCTGCAGCCTGTCTGAGCTGTGCTGCAGGCCCCGACTCTGCTTCTGTGCCCCCAGCTGCAGAGAAGGCAGTGTGTTGGTGGGCTGGCCTTGTGCTGCATGCCCTTCCCTGAGCACTGGCACAGATGCCCTTCTGTGCCCTCTGTGCAGGACACTCCGGGCAGGCCATGCCTGCTCGTGTGAGGTGGTGGGGGCAGGCTGGCATTTTTACCTTGCACCCTGTCCCAGGGCTTCTGGGGGAAGTGGAGCAGGGATCAGCCCTGCAATGCGGTTGTCATGGCTCCTCTGACCCCCCTGGCTTGCCTCGAGGCTCGCTGTAGTGGCTGGGGGCCTGCTGGCACACTGACCTGCTTGAGCAGCATCTGTGCTCCTCTGGGATATTGTAGCTGGTGTCAGAATGGCTGTGGGCAGCCATGCAGGAGTGACCTCTGTCTGCACTGCCTGGTCCTTCAAGTGGAGGGGTGCATCACTGACCTGTGAGTACCCAGCAGGGTGTGGGATCACCTTGTGCCCCTGCTGTGTAGCACTGTGGCTGCAGAAGGAGCCTTTTTGGGATAACCCATGGACAATAGGCTGTTGGGGAGGGTCTGTGACACAGTAATGTGGCCTGCACTAGGTGGGAGGCAGGAAGGCTGCTAGCTACTGGCCCCCTCATCCCTGTGCAGTCCCCATGGTGCCCTCCCTGTTGTGGCAGTATCTGTTGGACACCCAGCAGCCCTGGAAAGCCATCCCTGTGGTTCCTGACTGGTAACAGAGCATGGGATCCCAGCTCATTGGCAAGGTTGTGGGCTGCAGCTGTGCCACCAGCCCTGGGATGGTGCCCAGGGTGCCAGTGGGGCTGTTGGGGTCTGCATTCTTCCAGCTCTGCTCATCTGGGTGGACTGGGCTGTGCCACCCAGGCCTGCCTTATGGCTAGGCTGCTCTGTACAGGTGGTGCTAGAGCCACGTGTGGCTGGCAGGATCTCCTCTACCCTCCCCTGGAGGGTCACCACCTGTTTGCATAGGCTGTTGGGCAGGCATGGTGCCTCGCCTGTGGTGGGATGGCAGTGGGGGACACATGGCAGCTTGGTCTGTGGCCATTGTGCCCAGCAGGGGTGCCTTGCCCATCAGCAGCTGGAACTGCTGCATCAGAATGACCAAGTGCTGCCTGCTCTACTGCACACTCCTGCTCCTGCAGCTGGACCGGTCGTTTGTAGTTTGTGCCCCTGCAGAAGTCCAGGTCCAGCTGTAAGGCCTGTACCATGGCCAGCGCCTGAGCTGGGTCCTGCTCTTGCTGCTGTGTGTGCTGGCATGCTCTGGGCTCCCCATGCTGTGGCTCCGGCACCAATGCTTCCCTTTGGCCCTAGGACATGGCACAAGCAGCAGCTGTCCAGCTCACCACTGTGGCCAGCCCATCTTGCAGCTCCTGTGTGGGCAGGCACTGGGGCTGGACAATGCTGTCAGTCCCAGTTTTGTGCAGAGCAACGATGGACCATGTTGCCAATGGGTGGGCGCAGCCCTTTCTGACCAGGCAGCAGCACCCCGTGTGTGTGCATGTTTTGACAGTTCCTCTGGGCTCACAAATGGCCAGCCCTCAGTCCCACAGCTATCGCTCAGCCCTGCCTGGGGCAGCCCCACCATCCCATGGTATTGGCATTGCCACTCCCCATCTGAGGAGCACCTGGTGCCAGCAGGAGAGACCTAGCCTGGGACTCCTGGAAAAGCATGGCAGAGCTGTGCAGGGCTGTGGCCCTCTCCTCAGCAGTACTTGATCCTACTGCTGCCCACAGTCCTCACTGCAGCCTTCCTGTGCCATACTGCTCACCATCTTGTGTCCCTGGCATGCTGTGCGACACTACCCCTGTGCCGCTGTGAGGTCACCGGGTCCTGGGCATCATCCTCAGAACCAGTCCAGGATATGGTAGCGCTCCTGTGTGAGGGCAGGACCTCGCCACCCTCACACTGCCCCTGCACTGTCCTCAGGCCATACTCAGTCTGTGGCCAGCCCCAGAACATGCCGCTGGCCTGTGGCCAGGGCCAGGTAACAGCAGGGATGGCAGTGGTGCTGTGCACCCCATGCAGGGGGCAGGGCTGGGGGCACCTGCTGCAGGGGCACATCCTGACAAGGCCACAGGCCCCTGGGGAGGCTGAGTGTGGACAGGGGAGGCTGTGAGTGCATGTGTCCAGTTGTCCCAGCCTGCCTGGGGCCACCCCACAGTGCCCAGGTACTTGGAGCAGTTGAGCAGGTGTCTGGGTGCCAGCGGTGCCTGACTGGCTGCACAGCGATGGTGCGGGCACAGCCCTGCTGCTGGCCTGTGCTGCTGACATGGGGCTCCCCGGGCTGCGTGCGGTCCCTTGCCAGCACTCAGTGCAGTTTCATAGGTAAGTGTTTTAACTGGAAATTTCCAAGGCTGAACTGGCCCTAGAAGGTGAATGCAATTTACCAAAGCAGAAATCATCGGTTGCCATGACGATCTGCTGCACCAGCAGGTCACAGTCACAGGCGATGGGAGCAGGCACAGCACCAGCGGTCCTGTGAACAGGGCTACTGAACTTCCTGCTGTCCAGAACACAACTGAATTTGGCCATCATTTCTCCCAGTGCAAGGAAATAAAAGTTTCCCCGCAGATTTCAGTCTTGTTCAGGCAGCGACAGCCAGGGCGCAGAGCATCCACAGCACACAGAACCTTCGTGGGACAAAGCTTCACGCCATGCGTGCTGTGCCATGTTGCATGGTGCCACAGGCGATGCCACATCGTTCCACAGATGGGCCACACTGTGCTGAGCTGCAGGCAGCACTGCCTTGAAGGGCTCCACCCTGCTCCAGCTCCTTGTGAGCCTCTGGGGCAGCCCCACAGCCCTGACCCACAGCCGCCTGCCCATTTTCAGCTGGTGCGGGGAGGATGCGGGGTGGTCAAACCGGCCCCTCTGGTGGGTGAGCAGAGTCGTGGGGGTGGGAGTTGTCTCACTTTAATTACTGCCGTAATGTTACTCTTTTCAGTGCCACGTTAATTGAAATTAAACAGCTGCCGTGTTCAGGCTGGGACAAAAGTGAATCCTTTTTCATTCCCCTCCAGTTTAATGAAGACTGACATGCTGGGAGAAAACAAAGGCGATCCAGCTGCTGCCTCTCACTGGCACATGCATCAACAATTACCGGTGACCCCACGGGCTGGCAGAGACACCCCAGAGCACCCCACAGCTGCCAGCTCCAGGCAGCCCAGCCCAGTCCTGTGTCCTGGAGAGCTCCTGCCCAAAAGGTCTGGCTGGGGGTATGCAGAGAATGGGCTGCCCACAACATGGGGCATGCCAGCACAGGGCTCTCAGTGCCCAGGTGCTGTGTCCAGGCTTTCATTCCATCTGTTCAGAAATGTCTGGCCACCAGCCATGGCCCAGCGTGGCCCCTTGCCTCCCCATGCTGCCAGGGTCCCATCATCCCTGTGGGCTCAACCCACAGGGCCCCAGAATGTTCACAGTCATCAGCTGGCCCAGGCAGCCCCTCAGCCTCAGCCAGGGCAGCAATGTCAGCCCGGGAGTGCATCTCTCCAGCCTTAAGGTTTTTTGCAGTTTTAGGATCAGGAGTTTGCTTCATGCCATTCAGGACTTTAAAATATGCAAAATGAGGTGCTGCTACAAACCTCATTAACACCCGCCTCCAACATCATTAAGATGTTTCCAAGAAAATTAATTGAGAGACTCATTAAAAATAAATTAAGAAAAATGTGTTGTAGAGCGCCTGCTCTGAGCTCGTAAATCATGGCTCAGAGCTCCAGGCCGCTGCACAGGCAATTAACGCCAGCCAATTTGTTTTATCCTGGCTGCGAAAATTAGAAAGCAGACATGGAGATTAGATTAGGCATGTCTGTCAAGCGGAACTTGGAGTGAATATTTTAGGATACAAAATGGAAATCAGAAAAACAAAGCTGGGACTTCATTCAGGAGAGCTGGCGGGCAGAGGTGGGGGGAGGAGGGAGGTCTGGATGTTCTCTGTGCCATGGCTGTGTGTCGATGACACCCATCTTGTGATCCTGCCACCACCAGTTCCAGCCTCCCCTGCACATCGCCCATCCTCAGCGGCTGCACAGACGCCAATGACCCCTCTTGGGGAGCATGAGCTCACAGTGAGACAGCATTCTGAGCTGCTGTGTGTTGCACAGTCCAAGCCAACATGTTGCCCACATGTGCCGGTTACACACTTGGATTAGCAAACACAGTGCATCTGGGTGAGACTGCTTGGACCTCCATCAGCTTCAGGCCATTGGTGCCCTTTTGTCCACCCGCAGTACCTTCCATCACAGGAGCTCAAACCACTTTACATTCATGAAACAAACTGCAGGGCCCCTCTGCAAAACGAGTGCTGTGATCTCTGTTTCACACACAGGAGCTGAAGAAAAGACTTAAGGTCTTGCTTGTACCTACATGAATGCACAAGCAGCTCGTGCAGCAGCTGCTTCACTGGCAAATCCCAGTAGTGTGTGGGACACAGTGGTGGATGCTTGCACAGCCAAACATCCAGCTGCAGCGGTGGCATGGCCCTTCATGGCAGTGGGAACCTGTGTGCTACCAGTGCTTGTGGTGGAGAGGGACCTTGGAGCTCTGGGAAAGGCTCCAGAAGGAGCCATGGGCACCGCGTCAGCCTGCGTGACTCAGGTGATGTTGTGTGAGTTTAGTGCAGAGGAAGGGGTGATTTGGTCACACATCAGAATGCAAGAGGAAAGTGGGAACAGAGCAGCAAAAGGCTCTTAGATCAGCTGGCAAAAGTGTACCCAGATCTGATATCTGTGAGATGACACAAACCAGACTGAAACTGGAGTTCAGCACACAGAGGAATGGTCATCTCTTGGCAGAGCAAGTTGAATGCTGTGGATGGGCCGTCCATGGCTATTTGGAACCAAGTCTGGACGGCTCATTTCCAGCTCTGCCTACCAGTCCCTGATCCCAAAGCAGACACGTTCCACTAGACCAGGTTGCTCCAAGTGGTAACCTGGCCTTGGACGTTCCCACGGATGTGGCAGCCACAGCTGCTCGGGGCAACCTGTGCCGGTGGTGGGCGGGGAATGAGAGGGAACTGACGGTGAAAGGAGTGGGGATCACGGGTGGTGCGGGGCGCCTGGGGGTGCCCGGGGGTGCCCGGG
>VZTX01004961.1:66894-112967 GCA_013400915.1 Pardalotus punctatus | reverse complement strand
CCGCGCTCCCCCAGCGCCGCCGAGCGCGGCCGCGGCCCCACGGGGTGCCCTGAGCGCGGCCGGGAGCGGAGCCCCGCTCGGATTCTGTCACCTCAGGGCTTTGCTGCTGTCCCTGCTGCCCTGGGGTAGGTGCCGTTTGATTCTGGGCTCGGGGACTGCCCTTTGGTTTGCTGGTGGTTTATGTTTGATAGGCAAATGAAATCGGTGGTAATGTATTTGCCTTTGATATGAGTGCCTTGAATTCGGAACTGCGGCCAGAATTATGCTGTTTGAACAATTCTGATTGCCGGGAGTTAAGATACCGGCGCGTGAGAAACTGTATTCTAAAAAAATAAATAAGATCAATTCCGAGATTCAGAGGTATTACAGCAAAAATCAGAGAAGGCCTCGCCTAAGAGCATGAGGGCAGAGCTGGCTGGCGAGCCCCTGGTGAGGGGCAAAGCAGGGGACCGTGACCTGGGGGCAGCCAGGACTGGACAACACAAACCCGGCCTGAGTGGACTCCTGTCTGAGGAGCACTGCTGCAGCCGGAGCCCCAGCACACCCGACTCGGCGGTGTGCTTTGCGGAGACGGAAATTGGGAGGATCTAAGTGGCAGAGCATGAATGTCTGGGAGTGTTTTCTGTGAGGGGAAGGAGGAGGAACGTTGTGGTTTATAAATACTTTGTGTGGGAGATCTTCACAGCAGAGGGCTTTGAATTAAAAGAGGCACATCAGAGTCTTTGCCAGATCTACTGGGAGAACACCAAGAATATGGATAAGGGCATTCTTGGCATTCTGAAGTGAAGGGGCATTAAAATAGTAATATTTGGCATTCATTGGGAATAAATTCATGTTTTCTGTCACAGTTGTAGCTATCCAAGGACTCTCTACATTAGTAAAACAGAACTTGACATATTTTAACTTAGAACCAAATTTTTATTCTCTTGGCCTGTGTGTCTATCAGCTGCTCACACCTAATCTAAAGAGAAATTTCCTGGGCTGAATGTGACTTCTTGTGAAACATGTGACATCAACACATAGCTTCCCAATGTTCAAACTTGTTTCCCTTCTGTACTTGAGCCAGAAACAGACTTTTGAGTAAATGAATAAAGAGACAGCACCAGAAATGAAACAGTTTGAGACAATGCTAGTGTGATCATGAAATTAATTTGCAGAGTCTCTATCAACTCAGTGTGTGCATATGATTATTTTTGTATAAAACCATGCAATGCATTCATTTTGACTAAAAATTTTTTAAGGCTCTGATTCATAACTAGTGTATGTTGTAGTGGCCTAAAATGTTATTGGAGGCGATTGCAGGAGATTCACTGCAGCTGCCCTTGCAGGATGCTGTGTGCTGGTTTCTCTGTTGTCACAGCTGGCTCAGTGGTTTAGACTCTTGTAGGTCATGAGTCTGAGCCCTCGGTTCTCTGCTGTCAACAAAAATGCGGAGAAGATAAAGATATAGTAGCTAGATTGTTATCCTTTGTTTTACAGCATCCATCAAAGCCCTACTTTGTAAATGGAAATCAAATTAAGCTTTCCAATATCACAGCAGCTATGAGTCTTCCAAATGATGATGGATTGAAATAATTCATGCAAAAGCCCAGGATATCTCATCTATCCCATCTGGTGGGTTTAGTCTCAGGGCCTTTCAGGGGCATTATTCAAATGTTTCTGGTAGGAGGTGAATGTAATTGCTGCTTGAGGAGCTATTTGGGAGGGGAGATTAGGATTTCTTTTAATATAATATTTAATTATATACAAATAATAAAGCAGCTTAAATAAGTTTGTAATGTTTCAATAAAAATATTATAACCCTTTCTTTCTTTCCTCACCAATGGGCTCTTGCTTTTTTATTTGCCCCATAATGCACCAATGGTGAGTGATGCATAGTGAAAAGGATTTAATGGGAGTCTGCCATAAATCGTGAGTATCTGCCCAGAAGCCCATAGGTGGGAGGAGGAGAGTTAGCAGAGTTACCAGTGGTTAGTCACTGCTGCAGGGGCAGAGACAGGAATAGTCTGGTCCTTTTTTCCCCCCATCTAAGGTATATGTGACACCTTCTTATTACTAGGACTGCTGTTCAGCTGTGGTGGTTTTGGATTAAATACTAATACTGCATGCACAGATCCTCTTCCTCCTATAAAATAAGGGGTAGGTGTACTTTGAAAAAGTTTCATTAGCATGATATCTCCTAATGCTGTAAACATACAGAAACACAGGCAAGATGAATTTAGCTAAATTAAAGAAGCCAGGCTGGTGGGCAAGGAGGAGCCGTGTTTGGTATCAAACAAACAGGAGAGGCTGTGTGCTGTTCTGACACAAGAAAGTGAACAGTCCAACACCCTGCTATGAAAGTGGGGGGTTTTCTAAGTATGAAAAATTGAAGTTATGAACGTTGGTTTCCAATTTCTTGCTGGGTGAAAGAAGCACAAATCTGTCCATTAGAATCTTGTTTCAGCCGATCTCATGTTTAGTGAATGCAGACATGGGGCAGGAGGGCTGATCAGATATCGGTGTGCAGAAGGGTGGGGAATTTGATCAGCAACGTTCAGAGCCTCTGAAACACACTGAGTGGGTGTAGGGAGTGAGTTCTATTCCATGAGTAAAAATCTGACTGTCTGTTTGAAAACTGTTTCATATTTCAGAAAAGACTCTGTTTGTGAGTTATAACAACTTATTAAGGTATCATAGGCAGTGTTACTGTCTCTGTGCAGACTGTAATTGTGGAAAGGGCTGGGTATTGAGTTGTATCCTACTGTACAATACAAGATCAACAGGCTTAAATCTTTACACTTTCTGACATTTGATCTGAATGAACAGCCTTTCTGAGAGTTCTCTATTCTACTAATTGATTTGACACTCTAGACTACTGAACAGTCTTGGAAATAGGTGCACATTTTCTGTTCTATGTATCTTGGTAGAAATAAGGTATATGTGTATATGTGTGTGTGTGTGTATATATATATATATATATATATGGCACACATGGTGGCGGCTGCAGCTTTCTCTGTGTTCCCCTCTTTCAATCAGGTTGGTTCCTGAAGCTCTCAGCAAACACTGTATTGAAGATATCTGTGGTACCCCTCTCCCCCTGGACTCCCAAAGCAAGGCTCTGCAGGACAAGGTAATTTAGCTTCCAGGTGAACAGAATATATACTGGAATGATGGGTAACTGATATTATGGAAATACCTGGCAGACCCACCTGAATTAAGGTTCTGCTATGCTATATGATTTGCAAATTCAGAGTAAAAGAGAGTTTTGGGGTTTTTGTTTATGTTTTGGGGGTTTTGTTTTGTTTTAATAGGGCAAGTTTTGTTCCAGCAGGTACTAAGAGTTTTAGAGGGCACTTAGGGGTGTAAAGATACAGGAAGGAGATCCGTGGCATTTTCAAAAATGCATAGGTACATAAATACTTCTGAAAGACCACAGTGCTTTAGGTAAAGTGTAACTTTAGCGCCTAAACACTTACATTTTTGGAAAGCCCATATTTTGTCTTCATAGAGTATCACCAAAATGTGACTGCCCCAGAAAGGAAATCAGATGTAGATTTGCAGTGGGAGATAGATGTATTTACCATTAGCACCATCTGGAGCAGTGTGTCATATGCCACAGGAAACACACGACTGCAGCCACGTGGCTGGGCAGAATTTCCATGTAAACTGCCCCAAAGGTGGCTACAGTTTGTTGTAAGGTCCATGGAACCCTGAGGTGGGGGGGGACACCAGGGAAACTGGGGACTTGATAAGCTGGGTACAGTTCCAGTTCTGATCATTGTTAAACCTGCTTCCGTGAGGATGGAAAGGGTCTCAGAAGAGAGACTCAAAGCTAGAGGTGTAAACATGGAGTTGCACTGAAGCAGCTGCACTGGAATGGGCTCTTGGAATCATGGAGTATGTGGGGAAGGCTGCACTGGTTTCATTACAATTGTTGGTGCAGGCAGAGATTGCTTAGAGGTTTCATCATGTGCTTAAACAAATGAGCCCCTCAGAAAGCTGTGAGTCCTGAGATACTGAGCATGAGGACCAATAGTCATCACTTGCTGGCATTAAAGGCAGAAGAGTCTGCTTTTGTCCAAACCTGGCACAGGATGATACTTTTCCAAAGCAGAAAGAGCATTTCCATCTGAAGTATGCCAGAGCCATTCTGAATGTCTTTGGCACATTAAATGTATTGATGCTTTGGTCTTACATTAATGTGAAGTCAGAATCCTCTTGGCCTGAATGGGAGCTTGTCAAGAAGCTCTATTTCCCTCTCCTTCTGAGCTTTTCTTTTGCTGGTGGATTCCAGGCCCATAGTTCATCCTCCACCATAACTCTTGCACCAGCTGTTCAATACAAAAGTAAGCATAAATGTTTACGTTGCTTATTTGAAACATTGGTACGCAAGCAGGTTTTTCTGGTAGTTTTTGTTTTGTTTTGTTTTTGGGTTTTTGAGGTTTTTTGGGTTTTTTTAAATGTATCATAGAATGGTAAGGGTTGGAAGGGACCACAAAGGTCATCCACTTCCAGCCCTCTGTCATGGATGGGAGATCCTTCCACTAGAGTAAGCTGTTGTAGGTTTAAAATACAAAACTAGCCAGTGACAAAATGCTCTCATAAAAATGAGGGAACAGTCTTGGTGATTTGGTGTGACTGACAATGCTGTTAATCTGCCTGGCCTGGCAGTTGGGAGGTAAGCTTCTTACAAGTGTTTGTCTCCTTAGGAATTCCCCTCTTCTTAACCAGTGATAAAGAGATGATGGTCCATTTAACCATAAAGGCTTGTCTACCAGCTGCCTCTGTATTTATTAGCACAGATTCTATAACACGAGAATAATTTATAGTACAATGTCATATCTGATTACAGAAATGTTTTATGATATTTTCTGGGTTTTGTGAATTGTTTAATATGAAGCAGCCATGCAGGAATACTTGGATATGTGAAGTTAGTGAGGTATTTAATTAAGTTGCAAGAGCCAGTGCACTCACAAATGGAATATTGAACATACCACTTATTTAATTCATAGAACAAAATTGCTTGTGGATCTGAAGATGAAAAGTCTTGCAAGAGAGGCATATTTCTCTGAATTCTAGAGGCATCATAACTGTCTACAGTTTGGGTTTAATTTGTAAATGTCCCAATATGGGAGGTTATGTTTTAACTAGTTTAGTAAAGCAAATCCTTCTAGCAAATCCACTCTTGACTTTGCTTCACCTGGACCAAAAAGGTAAATCTCTTCCTTTTCTCTTCCTTTCTCTTTGCAATGAAAGTATGTAATACTTAGAAAAATAATAAATAATGCTTTGTGTGGGGTTACTTTTTGGATTGGCATGTTTTATTTTTTGGTGGCAGGTGCATTTTGGAGGGGGTAGGTTGGGGGGTGGTTTTTGTTATCATGGGGGTTTCTTTCTTTGAGAGAGAAGGGGACTCTTAGTTATTCCTATTGCCTACAAAAGTGCCATGTGTGGGGTTTGAGTTCACACAAACTGGGTTAATCTGGGACTGTCATAAAGGGCATATGGTCTTGCAAGGAGCATATGGTCTGGAAGAAGTCATTCATTGTAGTGGCCCAGAACCTTCCCAGCTGGCTTGTGTGTGGGGTAAAGGGAAGTGTTCACTGGGGAAAACTGCACATTACCTGGAGAGTCAGTATCAGATTTCATTATTTGAGCCAGGATGCTCAGTTCCCTTTGTAATCTATTTACTGGAACTGTTTTCCCTCAAAAAATAGCTCAGGAATTAAAGAAAAATCTTGGCACAAAGACAGTCTTTGGAAATAATCCATATGACAGTGAAATTGCCATTTAGGAAGCCTATAGCCTTGTGAATGTCATTAACAATGTCTATTAAATGCTCTAAAATTACACTTGAATATCACAGATCATCTTTCCAGTTCCACAGATGTTATTCAGCTGAACTTAATAAGACTACATGCTTGTTTGGGTTTTTTAAGTTTGGAGAACATTGTCTCCATGACTGAACTTTTTCCACTAAATGCATTATTGAAGAGGCTGATGATGTTTACTGTGATTCTGTACATTAGTTCTATTTGGCCCACTGTTTGTCTACTCAAAGGCAAACATATTTTGAATTAGAGAATAGAATATAATTTCATTTGTATAATCAAGGCAGCCATCTAAATATTCATGGTTGTTCAGTGCTTGTAAAGTTCTAAGCATAAAAAAGAATTACTTGGGTATTTTTTGTCCCCATCTACAGTAACTTACATTTCTTAACTTCAAATGCTTATGCAGAGTCCTTGAATAGTGATGTATCTATGTAAATAAAATGCTGTGTGGCCTTAGACATCCTTTTGTATTGGTAGATTTTATAGCTGTATATGTGCAAATTAGGATTCAGGATTCCCCATAAACACAGTAACTGAAAATCTACTGTTATTGAAGCAAAAATAAGGCTCCAAGCTTGTGTGGCAGACCCCAAGATAATTTCCCAGAACCTCCTTTTGATAAAAGGGATAGGAGAAAAGGAATTCTTCATGTATAAATATGAGAATTTTGATACGAAAATTCTTGTTGCCATGAGTTCACAGTATCATGCCTAAATGTTCCTCTTTTCAAAGTAGCAAAGTCAGCATCTAGTATGCTTATTCCTTCTTTAAAAAAAAAAATATTAGTGGGGTTTTTTTTAATTTGCTTTGGCTTGATCAGGACTCATGTTCCTTACATTCTCTTTAGTGAATGCTTTTGTGAATTCTAAGGCACTTTTAATGAAAGATCTTAAATTTTTTTTATTGTAGCTGCTGTTGCATTTGGGTAACAATTAGTGCAAGAGATGGCCCAATTTTGCCTACTAAAGCAATATAATCCCAGATTAATTTGATCCAGAAAGGACCTCAGGACATCACCTAGTCCAAGCTCTTACTGAAAGCAGGGTCAGCTACAAGATCAGCCTGCTCAGGGCTTTATCCTGCTGGGTCTTGAAAGCCTCCAAGAACTGAGGTGAGGCAACTTGTTCCACTGCCTGGCTGTGCTCAAGACCCAAAGATTTCTTTCCTTGAATCAGTCTGCCTCTCTCTTGATTCAATTTCTCTTTTATCTCTCATCCTCCACCGCACATTGCTGTGAGAAGCTTGCTCCTGTCTCCTTGTGGGTGCTGGGGAACTGGTTCCAGTCTCCCCAAAGGCCTTGCTTCTCCCTGCTGTATCAGGGCTCTTTCCTCTGGCTTAATGAGTGCCAGGCACAGGGAGCACAATCACTTCCTCAGATCTTGATTCTGGAAATGTTTTCTGAAGCTCTTTGAGGAAGTTAAAGTTAGTGGAGCCAAACTCAGGTTGAGAAGTGTGACGTGTTTCTGTGCAGGAGCAATTAAACCACAGAGGTTTTTTGGTAGGATCACCTTTGCATGTTGTTTTTCTGTGTGTATATTAGTTGGTACACACAGTTGCAGACACAAAACATCTCTCATATATTTTATGGAAAGGAAATAATCTTCCTATGCAGCATTTCAATTTCATTTGGTATTTTCAGAGCAGCCAGGACATGTAAAACGGGGAGATCACACACATAGAAAACCTGCATGTCAGTGTAAAAGCCTCAACATTCCAGTCTTTTGGCAACAGAAAATCCTGCCAAGGAAAACTAGCTAGATACCTAAGCAGAACAAGTCAACAGGAAATAGCCCATGAAAAGGTTTCCAACAGAAAGCCACTGGGGTTTCTTAGCACAGTGAGTATAAATTTCACAGATTATACGCTTGTTTCAGTCATCAAGGTAAATCTGGGGAAGACAAGATCTGCTTAACACTAACACAATTAGCAAATGGTATGGAATTGATCGGTGTTCCATGTATTACCATTTTGCTTTTAACTCTGACTTTTTTAGACGTTCTTTGCCTGTCGAAGTGCACTACGTTTGTTAATTAACTCCATCTGCTGAAAGTCTGGTCTGGCAGTTTAATAATATAATGAGTTGCTTTAGTAAAAAATTGTGCTTGAATGTGCTACTGTTGGTCGAAACAAAGAGAATTTAAGGCAAATGTATCTTGGAAATATCCTTATTTTACAGGCAATGTCAACAAATCTTAACCTATTATATCTCTAGTTCTCCACACTTGAGATTTATAGGAAAGGTTATAACATGCATTTCATTATGCAAAACACTAAATTTAACAGAATAATCTTGATCGCACTAGCCTTTCTATGTAAATCACTTTAAGAAATGTAAATAAACAACTGAAAGCATGAACGGGCTTGAATTTTGCAGCTTTAAAACTGCAAGTGAAAGAAAAACTGCTAATAATTAATTTTGTAACTTCTTGGTGAATTCTGTTTGAACCTGGTAGAAATATGGTGTTCTATTTGTTAGACCTTATTCAATGTGTATCCTTTACTGCTAAATGCAGAAGATTTTCTTGGCAAAGTCATGGACATACTGTTACATTCTTAATGAATATGGGGAAGAAAAGGATATAATACGTATATTCATTGGATCCATATGTTGTAAGTCGGTTTAGGGTGTATATTGCTATTATGTGTATAAGTACTATCATTTCATATATATCCTAAAGCAAAATAATGCTTTGATATAAGAGCTTCATTGTTATTATTGAATACCAAGCAAATTTATTACTTCTTTTTTAAACTGGCTTCTTCATTACATGCACTTAATTGTATATAAGTAATATCTTTTTCAATACATAATATTTGCTATCCAAGGAATCTCTGTGTCTGCTTCTGCAGAAGCCACTAGCATTCTGCTGTGTTCATAATTAGTCTCATGCTGTTATGTAGTTAATAAATAGAGTTATATTGCACTTTCATTGAGTTTATAGCCCAGCAGCCAGTAGATTGTATAGTCTGACATGTAGATGAGAGGCAATTGTAGTTCACCTAATAATCTGGATGGTTGTCCTAGGGTTCAGCTTTTTGTATCCTGGGAGATTAAATGCTGCAGATAGAGAATTAGGAGAGAGCATGCCATGAAGACCCATTTAATTGTGAGTAAGTAGTTAGGTGAGGGATCCTTCTGCCACCCACACTGATAAAAATCTTTATCAAAACCAGTGGAACCTCACTGGTAGAAAATATGGACTTCTTCTTGCATCTATTTTTGGTTTTCAGCAGAACTGAAAAGCACTTTTTCTAATGTGCAAATACCTATGCTTAGAAACCGTCACCTATCAAAATTTTCTTTGACAAAACTGAGGTTTGTTAACCTTCTTCCTGCTGTGTCACTGTTGTGCTATAAGCTTTCCAAAATATTTTTATAGTTGAAGAGGAGCTGTCTTTCCAAACATTTGCAGATGTCAAGTGTTATGTTTCTACTTGATATTCTTGTTTACAAATATGCAAAAATCCATTGTGAAGAACTGCTGAAGTACTAAAATTATTAATGTGGGTGTTGCAGACCCTTTGTATTACAAGGCTGCACAAAGAGCTGAACTGTGTTAGTTGCAATGACCCTCAGGTCTTCCTGTGAATTGCTGCTTTTCAGGATGGCTTCTGTCTTAACCATACATTTTTGTGTTCATCCTTCTTCCTTCCTACATATATTGTAATGCACTCAATGTTATGAATATTCAATATGACCATCAAACCGTGTGTTTAACATCATTAATATAACTCACCATCTTATAAAGATATTGACAGTAAAGATTTTGCACAACTGGTTAGATTGCATACACAAGTATAAATGGCATGATCCAAGAATGGATCACCTGGTAACCTGCAGGTGTTGGGAATTATGTTTAAAAATCTATTGTCTGCCTGCTTTTGGTCCTTTTATTAGTACTTAATAGTATTGTCCCTATTCCAAAGAGAATATGTTTATATGTATATATGTCATATATAATAAATTAAATGCTCTCGTACATGCAGGGTAAAATACAGTTGCCTTAACCACTAATATTGTCCTCTATAAATTACACAAACTTATTTGGCATGGTCTGATCTTTATAACTGAATGGAAAACTGATGCACTGTCAGGGTTTTGTGAAGACCAGCAGCACGTACAACAAAATAAGTAGTAGTTGGTGACAAGCACACCATGTTCTCTCACAAATTCTTCTTGTTATCTACTCTTAGGAGCTTGTAACTATGATTAATCTGCCTAATTCAAACTTCTCCTTAATCACTGCCAGAGTTCATTAAAAACATACTTAAGCTTAAAAAAAACCTTTATTTGCAATAATTTATTGATATCTATATAATAATAAATAACCAAATCTTGGAAAGTTGACCTGGACTGTAACCATTAAGCAAACCCTGTCTGTAAGTAGATGCAGCTGTAACTTCTTTTGTTTCACTGAAAGTGCCTGGACAGAAAGTAAACTCAGCCAGTGTAACTGAGCTGGTGGAGGTAATTAGATTGAAAATCATATTGCAGATTAAAAATAAAATCCACAGGTTCCTTATTTATGATGTAGCCTGACTGTGCTGTATCTGTATATACCTTCCCTAATGTCTTTTTTCTTCCTGGGAATACAATGCTTTTTATCAAAAACATGAGCAATTTATATATTACGCTAGGACAATCTCTATTGAATTCTTTAAAGTCATACAGAGAATACATCTGGGTATCCTTTGCTTCAGAAGATCCATGTCTTTTCTTAAAAGTATAATCCACAGCATTAGCTACCACAATGGATTGTACATGTGCAGTTTATCCAGACCACTCTAGTTCATTGAAAATTCTGGCTATAAATGTATTTCTGGTAACTGAATATTCAGATATATACCTAATGGAATTTTCAGAAGAGCCTAATTGGCTCCTTCCCATTGATGTCAAGGGAAAACAAGTGCTTTTGGAGCACTATCCCTCTGCCAGAAGTTTTTATTATTAATTGAAAACAGCTCAGGATATATATCATGAGCACATTTCAGTGTCTCCATAATGTTGAGCAATATTTATTTGGCTTGACAGAGTTAAAAGGGATTGCACAACTCGACTAATTTACTGTTTTAACGGATGCTTAGCGAAGGGTGTGTTGTTTGGCACAGGTTCAAACACAGTCACTAATTAGAAAACAATGTGAGGGACAAGGTGATGGCTGAAAAGGCCTTACTTTGCTAAACTCCATCATGCATTACTTAATTTTGTCTGTGTTTAAAGAGTTTTCCACTATGGGAACATGTATGGGCAAAATGGTATTTCAGGGGCATTTTAACATCTCAAAACAAAGCAGCTGGATTTTAAGCAACCAGGAAGAAATGAGAGTAGTCCACTTAATAAAAGAGCAAAATGAAGGGAATTCTCTGTGTGTCCAAGGTAAGATCATCAGGCTCTGACTAATGATTATTAATTTAATAGGAAAATTAATTGTGAAGAGGGAAAAGTTACCTACTCAGAGCTGATTTGCATTGCAGAGGCTCAGAAATGACAGTTCTTGTAATTGGCTTGTGCCTTGTGTATCATGTGTAATATTCCTCCTTTTAATTCATCATTAGTATCATAATTTTTATCTTTTCATTTGGTATCTAGTTGTTTATAATAAAGTCCACACTGAGCCATGACCAGGATAATTGAAGGAATGTTAAAGATATTTAGGATAGGTTGCTCAATCATTTGTGTTGTGCAATCTGATTGAAGGGAGAAAGGGGGATTTGTGCTGATTGTGAACTTCATCAGTTTTAATGTCATGAATCTAAGGAATCCTAGAAGCCAAAAACATAAAGGCCTTTCTTTGCATTTTTCCTGTTAAAGCACAGGTCTTTGATTGTTGGTTCTATATTACAAACTGCAACATTGCTTTGCTTTTTACAGTTTATTACTTACAGAGACTTAAAAGTATTTGGGCAGGGTTTTTTGCATGGTGGCTGATTTTGTCATGTCAAGTGTGACACATAATGGTGTGTGAATGGTGAATAAATTTTTCTTTTGGATGACTGCAGCTGCTTTCTCTAGATAGGGGTATGATTTTTGTTATAGTGTAGTATTTTTATAAAGAAAGTGTAGCTCAGTCTTTTTTCAGGTCTTTCAGCTCTGCTGAATGATTTGCAGGAAAATTATTGACAAAACTGCATCTCTTAAGAATAACCTGATCCTGAGGTCTGAGTGAAACCTCCAATCATCCTTTCCAAGCTGAATGATACTGAAAGGACAAACGAAAAAGAAATAAGGAAGAGGAGGAAGTTCTTAGAAACTACAATATTCATATGTGTCCTTTGTGTGGTTTTGGCTCTGGAAAATGTAATCCCCTGACCAGACTTGCCCAGTGGGCTTCAAGACAGACTTTGGGTTTTTTGTTCTCCTTTTGCCTTTTACTAAAAGGAAAAGCAACAGTGCAGCATCCTGCAGGTTAAACCGGTAAAGATGAGAACAATACATGGGCAGAAGGCTCTGAGAGTGCAGTACTAACAAATGAGGAAGAAAAATATAATACCCGGGACAGAGCAGGTTTATATGGGAAATGGAAGTTGTGCTGTTTTTTTCTGCTCTATTTCTCTGTATAAACCTGGCAAAAGTTTGGTGTGCCCTGTAACAGGACTGAGAGCTGCAATCTAGAGAGAATACAATAGTTCAGAAATAAACATGGTAACTGGATGTGTAAGGTGTCCCTTGATCTGTAGGGAATGAAGCACAACATTTTTGCATGTCTGTAAAGATCAGCCCTAATTTTTTTTGCTTCAGTTGTTAAGAGTGAGATCAGCAGGTTTTGTCCCACATTTGTGGAATTTAAATATTGGTTGAAATATTTGGTTTTGTTTAGTGCATTCCATTGCAGAGCATCTTGTTTTGCTTTTGCCTCTCCCACTTCCTTTCAGAATTGTACCAGCAGCCTACAGGCTTGTTCAGCATTTCAAAGGGGCAATATGATTCCCAGATCAGAATGGTGTCAACAGGAGACAGTCTGCCCAGTGTCAGGTTTTTTGTAAGTTGTTTCTTTGTTTACGCTGTGAAATGAGAAGGGGGAAAAAAATCAAATTGTGCACAATTGGCTCCAGTAAATGCCAAGAGACAGTAAATGCCTTGTTTATTGCCTGTGGAAGGCTGGTAACTTGCTGAATTTCCATCGAGGCTCCTCCGTAAAGATCTCCCTTGGAGCTGGTTATGCAATTGATGGGGCAGGGTTTTGGCTTCTGGAGCAGCAGGCTTGCATAACATCGCTTATAATCCAGCACTCCCTTCCCAGCCTGAAAGGACCTTTTTCATACGGCATTTTCTACAACAAAAAAGTGCTTCCAGATTTCTACACAATTACTGAAATAATGGTGCCCTGACTCTTAAAAGAAACCAGCTTCCACAAGAGATTTTTTTTTAACCTAATCTTTCTGTATATAGGCACTTTTTAAAAAACAATGAATCATTTAAAAGTTCCTATTTTTTTTTAATACTATGAAGGCTACTTTGTATTTTATTAGCAGAATTCTTGTTGATACAACACTGAAGAAACTGCATTATGCCAACTAAGCATTTCTTGGAGGCCTTCACACAAAGAGGCTGGTTTCTGAGAGCTTCATTTTTCTTACATGACCTACATATAAAATCATAGGTGACCAAACCTGCAATGAGAAAGTTTAGTCTGTGTACTTGGGAGAGAGAGGCCTGCATAGCATGACATTAATGCCACCAAGATGTTGTCTGTGGAGATGGCTGCAGTGGTTACTTAAGGACAATGGGAATTGGGATGTCTTGTTCTTTATTGCAGCCTAGGGGCACGCATTCTTCTTGCTCTAACAAGAAACTTCCATCTATTATTCTTGTGCTCCCTTCATAACATACGCTACCCATCTCCAGATGCCTGATTGCTGTGTGCATGTTTCTGTCCTCACAGAAATGTATGGATCGCCCTTCTAGCCTGGTGAGAATTCCAGGGCAGCTGATGGGTGGCATTTGTGTTGCAATCCAGGTCCTCCCCCGCTTTTGGGGCTATCTATGCAACTTTATGAGTAGGGTCCTCAGGGTCAGTATGAGGACTGATGCAGCATAAGCTGACATTAATGTTTATATTGCTATTTTATCTTGCAGTTTCTAGGACAAAAATCAGAAATGTAGGAAAAATGTCTAAATTAAGTCTTTGGGAATTGGAAGTGGGCAACCTAATATTCTTTCCCTCCTGTCGCTGAACTGCCCCACTGAATCCTCATGCCCAGCAAGAAAAATATTCTCCACACGTGTGGAGGTTGGTTCTCTGGGTACTCATCAGTTATGAGCTGGTGACTTGGGAAGAGCTGAAGTTACATATGCATTTTGCATCATTGTCAGCTGTAATTGCAGATGATTGGTCTTTCTGAAAATAACTTTGGGGTGAAGATGTGATACTTCTGTTTCAGACAACAGCAATCAGAATGACTTACATGAGATCACATGAAATCTGTTATTAAAATGTCTGTAGCAGTCATTACTTGCTTTCTTTCTATGAAAGCAAATATGAAAGATGAAACTAAGAAAGGTGTTTATTTAAATATTACTAGTTTAAGTTTTTGGAGGAAATTATGAAGAACTCTAAATCTGATTGCTGAATCCTCATTTACAAAAGGAGCAGTATGGACAGCAGAACGGAAAGCTTCATAACTGTTGCACAAATACAAGTTGTCATATTTATGCATTTTTAACTCACTGTCCTCAGGAACTGGACTCTGCCAGCTACATTAATAGGGAAAGATTTTTGCTGGAAAGTGCTCACTACAGGAAAATGGTTTCTCAAATCTTACTCGCTCCATTGTTTCTCTGCTGCCACTACCACTGTCACCATCATTCTGCTGTTCCGTGACACAAACCATGGAACATTTTTTGAGTCCTTTCCCAATATCTGGACTGTCCCCAATGAAGTGGTATCAGAGGGGCTGTTGTTTTGGTCCAGTGAATTCTCTGACACCCAAGGAGATGATTACTGCATCAATCACAGTGCCATAATATTTTAATTTACATCTCTCAGATTCACTAAGTATGTTCAGTTTGGATGTGAGTGACAGGAAAACTATCTTTCAAAATCCACTTCTTTCAACTCCCTAAGGTGCTGACAAAAATAACACTAAAACTCCATCAGGAATTGTTCAGATTCATCTTTTGAAAAGTCAATACTTTAGTTGTAGCAAAAAAACCACTGAGATGTGGGATGGGCAAATTGAAGTAAATTCTCAGATTATTTTGAATTTTATTATTGAAATGCATTCATAATATCAGCTGAATATAAAGCTGGAAGTATACTTAGATGTTATTAATAACACTTAAATCTTTTATGAGGAGCTGCACATTTATAATTTGGGGCTACCTAAAGGGCAAAATATGTGTCCCTCACACAATCTGGCTGGTGTCCACTAAGCAGCCCTAGTAAGAAACTGGAACCAATCAAACATTCTGTTTATGCAATCTATGTTATTTAATGAACTACTAACTCTAGAGTTATTTGATCTTTGACAGTTTAGGGGTGGGAATGGGAGGAAAAGTTGCATTCTCACTGGCAAAATACACATTAATTTCAGAGTTTTTAACTGAGAGAAGTGTGGGGTCAAGTCTGTTGTACAGCAACGCATTCACTACATTGTGTATGATTGCTAGTCCAGTCCTTACAGTCAAAACAAGTTATATTAATTCAATTTTAAATTCAGCCTTTCATGTTCTGAAAGAGCCTGCAAAGGCTAATCATGAAACCAAAACTTGTATCTAAAATTGTGAAATGTCAAACAAGTTTCCATGGACAAGACTTACTGAACAAGAGAACTTTCAGTTTTACTCCTTTAAAAGCCTTCAGCTCTGTTTGTCTGGCTCTTTAAGCACAAAATGAAAAAATTTCTGCTCATCTCTCCTTGAAACTGTTCCACTGAGCTCAGGAGCAAGTCCAGAAGGGAATAGAATGTGTGCAGCTCTAGGACTATCTTAAAGTTGTGAATTAAACTAGAAACACGTTAGTGATACTAGAATATTTATATGCTGTACTAGCATTTTTTTATGGACACCAGTATTGATGACTGCAAAATTGGAATTTTATTTCCTTAGCTATGGGGAAAAAGTCTTTCTGTAGACTGAGTAAATACATCTGTACGAGTAATATTAATCTAGAACAGCTACAGCCATACAATGAGCTCACATTAACATGTCCCTGAGTGTTTGGCTGCCCAGCTGTCAGCGTGCCCTGTCTGTAGATTTGTTTTAGTGCAGCCCCCTGAGCATACACACCTCCTCCTTTGCTCTTTAAGATATATTACTGCTGTATAAATCACTCAAAAGTATAAAGTATGTTTATTAAAAAATCACTTCACATTCATCATGGTATGTAGTGGATGCTTTGAGTGAAGGTTATATGAAACAAATAAAATTTGTCATCAGATTATCTAGTTATGTAGCAATCTGGGATAATTCATTGCAAGCAGAAAAGCAACATAATGGGGAAAGTTTTCTGTTTATTGGAAAAAAAATCAAATTAGCAGCTTCAGAAATAGCCCTGAGTCAGACAGCTAGCTCTATTATTATGTTACTTAGAAGCTAATGTATTATGAACAAGTGCCAAATATTTCTGTGTAATGCAGAGGAGATTAAATGGAAGCTTCTATTTTTGAGATCCGCTTTGTAGCGCACATGTAATCAACAGAAAGTCCTAGATAACAAGCAGTACACAGATAGCCCTGCTAATTATGAATAATTATGTAAATTGTTATAATCCAAGAATAGTATTTATCTGAGGGATTAATGCATAAAATCAACAGAAAAGTTTTGAAAATGAGTTTACCTAAAGTCAGTTATAAGTTTGTTTTTAAATGGTGATGTGGGAGCATAACTCAGCTATGCAGTTTTGTTTAAAGTCACATTCCTAGCCTGGGGAAGGAGAAAACTCCCTGAGAGGGCTGGACTGCACAAGTATATCAGGTTTTGAATCTGCTCCGCTAACTTGCACAGTACTTGGTTGTCAGAGATGACAAAAGTTGTGAGTTTCTGAATACGCTTCTGTGCGATTCTTGGCCAGCTCGGTCTGGTTTTATACTTTCTGTATTATTTCTTTGCTGGAAAGGTCAGTGTGTAGGGTTGCAGAGTTGGATACGGTAAGAGTGGTTTCTCCAGTTAATACATTGCAGTGGCAGCTCCACAAGTATTGTTCATGCAAATATTCTTGTTTCTGAGACAAATGCCAAAAGTGATTTCAAAGATCTCTCTGTTCTAGCAAAGTTCAGATCTAGTTAACACTGTGCACAGCACTGTCAGTGCAGGGGTTCAAACTGATCTGCTCTGTTTTGAAACCGGATTTGGTATGCAGCTCTTACTGTTTAGAAATGCTTAGGACTTAACTGAAGTGTCTAGAGTAAGTTGCACAGGAATGGGTTTATTTAAAAAATTCTCTTCCAGAGCAAGTAGATGGCCTAGTTCTGAGTGAGAAGTAACTGCAGCAAGTGTTGATTCACTCAAAACTGACCTCCTGTCTTTCTATCTCTGCGCTCATGGAGCCAGGGCAGAGAAGACACCAGGGAATTTACATTTCTAGCAGGGATTTACAGCCTCTGAATATATTTGTGTTTTCTGAATAGTTATTCATTGTTTAGTTTTGGGTGTGTAAAAATGTTGCTGAATGCACAGGTGATTGTTTAAGCCTTCGTGGGCAGCAGTAGTCACTGTCTTGCCCAGTTTCAAGTGCCCGTTGAAGGCTCCAAAGACCTCTCCTAAGACAGGGCGGGCATTTCAGCTGCACATGGCGCTGTGTGTGGAAGAGGATCCCACTCGGCAACGCTCTCTAATGAAAATCGGAAAGGGCTGTGGCCACTGGAGGAAGCAGTAATTAAGGCCCTGGGAGGAGGAAGGATACACTTCACAGCTTCCCAGCGGAGCAGCAAGGGTGTTAGCATATTGCTGACTTGAAGAGAACCCCGAAGGCAATTACTGCTGCCTTATTAAAGGGATTAAAAACACCTTCTCTGCGTCTTAGAACCTTTTCTATGTTGGCTCTGCAGGCTTTCTGGAAGTGGTTGAACAAGAAATCAAGTTGTGTTTTGGTTTGCTTTTGTAAAAGTACCATTTAAAAAGGCCCTAGTTCTAAATCAGAAACAAGATGTCTTTTCAGTAGGTATTGTTGCTAATTCTGAAGAAAATGTACAGAGACACCTTGTTCCTATTGACTTTCAAATGTTTTCATGCTATTAAAAAAATACTTGTGAGCTGAAGCAAGTTTAATTAGGAAGCCTTTGAGAGAATTTTTCCAATATGTATTAAATTTACTGGGATTTTTTCCCCTTATGCTACCAAGCAAAGTTATTCTTCACAGAATTTTCATACATAGAGATGGTTCTTCATGGGTTAAATTCTAAAACTTTCTCTTGGATAAATTCAGTTTTGATTTTAATGATGAAGTAGAGCTAAACTGAAGCTAAGTCTTGAAATTCAAATACAACATATTAAATGATGTGGTAGTAGCAAATAGAAGATGATAATTATGCTATTTCTACACATTTTTATTTTGGTAGATGAAAGTTCTGGAGTTTTTCCTTCTACCACATAATCTTGATATTAGATGGTCGTTTTCCCTCAATATGCATTTACACCATTTCCTCATTTGAGTAATCACTACCTCATTTGAAAGCAACTTTAAAATTGCATAATTCCATTTCTATGAAATTCTGTAAAAGCCAATATTCATTTGAATTTGACTCTCAAAGTCTCTTACCAGATGGTTGGATAAAGTTTTTATTTATAAACAGTCTGTCCATGAGTAGGAAATCCTCATGTGATCACTGTGTGGTGAGATTTTGGGGTGTTTCAGGAGTGTGTCAGAATTTACCCACAGCAGCCCACTGGGAGCTAAATAGTGTGTGATAGGGACAGAACATGCTGTAAAGGAGCCTGTGAGCTAACACAAAATTAATTCTATGAGAAATGGTAACAGGCAGAAAAGGAGGTTCTGAGGAAAGTCAGAGGTCTTTCCTCACTAAAAAACATTGTGCAAAGAAACTTTTTATAGCCATTTCAAGTGCTTAGTTTAGGGAAGTAGGGTGTTACTTATTGGTCCAAGTTTGGAGGGATTTTTTGCTTCCTCTCTGAATGGAGTGGATGGTGGAGTAAGTTTTTCTTGAGCTGTTCTCATACTGAATGAGTCTCTTTTTGTTCATTAGGCTTTATATAAAGGACCATTAATAAAGATGCATATTGTGAAAATAATGTTTTTTCTGTAACTACCTGCTATTCCTTTGTTTGGGGTTCTGGGAGCAGTTCCATTTCCTGTGTCTCCCATGAAGCCCCTACGCCCATCCCAGCACATCTGCAAGAGGGTGTGCTGGTCCTCTTTGTACACTGATAATATCTGACATTTAACTGGCTCAGGGAAATTCTCCAGGGAATTCCCAACCGGTGACATGTTCCCTTAGCTGCCCAGTTATCTTAACACAGTGACTGAGCTTTATCTCTCCTGTCACCGAGGCAGCTCCTGCGGTGCCAAGCCAAGAAGGACCATCTGGGATAACTTTGCAGATAAATTCCAGTGATTTAATTAGAGACTTGTATGGACCTTAAAGCAATGTTCTTTGTTTAGGCTGTGAAGCACTCGCTGTGTAGGGGTATTTGCATCCAAACTTGTTTCCTCTTCTTTTTAACATACTTTGTTATTTTAAGTTCAAACTGCTTGTGACATTGATTCCTCCCTCGTGGCAGCTCTGCTCTTTACCAACAGGAAGTTTGCCTCTTGTGTGGTTGTTATTCACCAGCGTGATTTCCTTCTCCAGAGGACTGTGCACACTAAACATATTCTCTAGATGTGTCTTCTGTCATCAGCCCTGCGCTAGAATTGTTCTTTATCGTGTCTTGTATAACTGATGGGGCTGTTCAGATTGTTTCTGAGCCAAGTTCAGAACTCCATATATTATGGCAGCCACACTTAGTGAAATATGGATTTCTCCAGTGGTAATGCTTGGCTAAAAAGTGTTGCTGTTACATGGATTAAATTTACATAACATATTGTCTTCCAAGGATTTTTCATTAATTTGGTGACAAGGCACAGTAGTTAATAGATCAAACCACAGCTACACTGAGGATGGAATTTCCATCTCTGAAATGCTAAGACAACAGCTGCGATCCCATGGGACAATGTAGATCACAAAGCCCTGGATAAAATTTTTCATTTAAGTGATTCTGGCTTAGAAACATGCTTCCAGGGCAGATTAAACCCAGGCACTGAATATCTTTGGGAACTTCTGTGAATTATCTTAATGGAAAAAGTCTTCTTACTGTTGGAATTACATCTGGATACCAGCTTCAGCCCAAGAAAACCCAGACAGCACCAAATCATTATTTTGAGGGGGAAAATACTATATTTTTAAAGTAAAGGCGTCTCAAACATTTGGTTTCTCAAGAAAGAGACATGGCAAATATTTTTATGGAATATGCTTTGGACTTTACTAATTTGAACATAGAAAATATTCAGAGACTGTCGTGGTAGATGAAAGCAGAGAAAATATGCTCAGAGGCCCTAAGAAAATCACAGCTGTTCAGTTGTTTCAGAATCTGACCCAGCAAAGATTGCAAACCATTCTGGAAATCAGAACTTTGGGTTTTACAGCCAAATCAATCTGATATTCTTAATTTTTATGTAAGCCTAAGGGTCCTAGTGGTAATACTGATTTTGTGGTGGTTTCAGCATTTTCATATTTAATTTGGGTGCAAGTGGATGCCCAAATCTGCCATCTCTTTTTTGAAAAAGTTTTTTCTTTCTTTCCCTGGTTTCTGTGTGGTAATGCTAGATGGCCTAGCTTCCAGATATTTTTCCTTAGTGACAGCTGGAAAATATACTCTCTGAGAAGTACTAGGCATAACAATAACCCCAAAAGTGCTGCAGCTAAAAGGAATGTAGAAGTTTACAACTACAAGCATGTTTTCAAATACAAGCTAAGTAGGAGGCTACCAACTGTTGCTTTTTTTGTGAAATAAAATTCCATGGCAGGAGGAGGATGTCTGAGCTGACTGAAAATCTCCTAAAATATGTAAAAGAAAATATAGGCTCCGGGGGAAAGAAAATAGACTGGTTTTTGGTCTGTCCAAGCACACTAAGGCAGACCAGGACACAGATTCAGGGGCTGGCTCTTGGTCATCCTTGCTGGTTAATTGTTGTGGCCTGGGCCCACAGTGAAGGGATGGCTGGGAATTCCTTTTTCCCTATTTGGACAGACAAAGAATCTCTGAAGTGGTTAGGAATTTTGTTTAATGTCTGTTCCTTAAAGATTAATTTTAAATTACTGGATCATTTACTGTTCTTGTTTTGTTTACACACTGCAAGTGCTTATCTATACTGAGAAGCCAAAATAAGCTCTCTTTTCTTGTCTCTCTCAGGATTAAAGGTACCAAGAATTAATGGTCAGGATAAGATATTTTGGTCTAAAAAGATCAAGCTCTTTTTCCAACTAAAGCACCTGCATAAATATAGACAAATCCAGAATCAACAGAAGATATAAATGTTATATGATGTGACTCAGCAAAAGTACAGATGTCAGATCATAGGTGAATACTTTAATTCCAACTATTTTTTGTCTGTCATATAGATGAGTGTCATTACTAACAAAGTCAGAAATTGTCTGCTTTGCACTTTTTACCATTTATTATATATTTTCAGTTCAGTTGTGAGTAGCTGTAAAAATTTTTCATGTGTGAAAGTGCAGGTATGTGTGTGCTACAATCCTGTTACTTTTATTCTGTACCCTATTCCTTTGCAACTCTCAGTCCATTACCTAAGTTCCAAAGCGAAACATATCACAGATGCTATAAATTATTCCCTGGAGCTAAATATGAATGGAAATTAATTAAACACCAAGATTTGGCATGGATACCTCGTGCTTTAAGCACCCTTCCTTTGATTGCTTTACAATGTGAAACTATTGGGGAAAAAAATGACAGGATAGATCCTGTTACTTTAAAAGACATGGCATTTGAAACCAGATTTGATAATTTGGAAGCAAGCAATAGCTGCAACTTAAAAGGAGTGGTATTATCTCTCTCTGACTACAGTTTTGCAACAGGTCTAAAATAACTAGAAGCTTCCATGGAAATACATTGGGAACCTGAGTGCATAACCCCCTTAAACTAATGGGCTAGGATCCTCAAGGGAGAAGAGGGGCCTGGAAGGAGTGAACTCTAATCCAATTTTTATAGATTTGCATACTGCAGTTCTCTCTGTAGTGTCAGAATACCTTCCTGGAAGCCTCTGCTTTTCTGACAGCCAGTGAGTGTCATAAGCGTGGCTTCAAAATAAAATGTAGACCTAAATCTTGTTCTCCAAATAGTATAAATGTGGAATATTTTGAGCGACACCTGCCATCAGTGTAAAGGAGGGAAGTATCCTCTCTGTGACATCTCTTGCACATGTTAGGATAACACTGTACATTTTTGTAGTGACATGCTCAGTATCTCATTTCAGAAACTGATATGAAATTCAAGTAGAAGAAAAGGGAGCAGCCATGTGTGTGTCTGTGGGCCAGCAGGTTTGTCAGCCTCTTACCCTGGCAGGGCTCTGAGGGAAGTCCTTGGTAGCAAACCCAAAAGCAAGACTAGAAAGTCTCCCTCTTTCATCATTGCCTGTTTTAGTGGGCTTAAATGCTGTTGCAAAGGAGATCGAGGAATTTGGATTCCTCACGTACTTTTAGGCTGCAAAATTAATTTGATACCTTCTCCTGCCTTTGACACCAGATAGGGTCTGAAAAGAGCTTCACCATCTGTGTTTGTGTTGGCTTGGTCTTTGCATGTCTGGTGGGTGAGTCTCACAAGTATTTCTCTGTGGATGCTACTTAGGAGGCTGAGCTGATGCATTTTTGTGTGTTCCATTGTCTCTTCACATGGCAAATGTACTGAAAGCCTTTAACAAGTCCCAGATATTTCCATCCCCTGTTTTCAGGAAGTATGAAACAGGATGGTAAAACTTTCCAGTGTATCTGATGTTGTTGAGCATTCTTTGAACTTAGTAGTAATTCCTCACGGCGTTTATGGACAGAAAACAATGCTCCAGAAACCTTTGTGCCTTATGTAGAATTTCAGCTTTTCTATGTTTTGAATTTTAACAGACATGTAATGTAAACAGTTTTACTGGTTACAAAACTACTTTCTCTTGAAGTTTCTGGGACATGCTCCTACTCTGACACAGCCACATTTTACCACTCTTATGTGGTAAATATGCCTGGGAAATTGGGAGGCAGCAGATTCCTTGCATGCAAAATGTTTGCAATGGCTGAGACAGAGAAGGGGGATGAGCTTTGTTAGGGAGAAGTTTTGAGGGAGAAAGAAATTTGTGTGTGGAATCTTAGTAATGAAGGAGTTTTCCTCATTAAACACCTATTGGCACTTCAGGATAAGACTTCTGCATAGGAGAGAAATGGGCATTCTCAATCTGCAAGGACAGAAACCTGGCATGTATTTGGACTAGGGCAGATACAAGTTGGTAAGTGCATTTAAGAAATAGAAATAAAAATATAAACTATAAGAATATTTAATATATATATATAATCATCAAAATAGTTTTCAGTTCTAAAATGGACAATAAGTTTACTTTCTGCATTTTACAAGTTCCTAATAAAGTAAATAAAGAAGGAAGCTGAAATCCAAATGAGAATCTCACACTACCTTGCTGTATGCTTGAACATACTTAAAATTAATATTAGTTCCTTGACCTGCTGTTGAGTCCTCCCAAGTCAACTTCACACTGATTTCTATGAAAACTAGAATTTAGATTTGTATGTATACAAGCTGCAGACACAAGTAAACTCTGTTTAGACAATACCAAGTAATTTTCCCAAGAAATGTAAAGATTAAATATCTTTCCAGGAATTTCCTGTTAAATAGCAGCCTCTCTATGAATTTAAACTTCAAGAGCTGGTACCCTGTTGAATAGGGCTATATTGTAATGGGGACAAAATGGTGGGCAACTGAAGCAGTTTTAAAATGTAAATATAGCTTTTCTTTTATGTCTAGATCTCTCTCTCAAAGATATCAGATTTATGTGTTGCAAAAATAAAACTATAACAACTAAGTAACATTTATGGGGGAGAAAAAGGAAAAACAAAATTGGAACCATATGTTTAGAACTAAGTTATTACTGCTTTCACAAATGGTTTGTTGTAGAGCTTTTTCAGAATTATCCCAGATAAGTATTTTGTTGATGAAAAGTTGGAATTAAATTAGGATAATACACCCTGCATTACTGAAAAAAAAAAATAAAATAAACAAAAGTATCTTTCTGGCTAAAGGTTAGTTGTCACCTTAAAGAATTTTTAGTTTAGATTATTAAAGCACTCAATAATGATTGGCTGCCCTTGGGAGACATTTGTAATATTTTATTCCATGTAAACATATGGATTCAATTTAGTCAAAGAACATTGTGAGTGAAAGCTGGCCTCTCTCCAATGCACTGCAATAGGTGTCTGGAGGTTTGAATCCTTCGTTTGCATTACTCATATGAGATAAAAATTACCATCAATCCAACTAATTGAGACCCAGTAAGTGCCCTTTAATACTAAGTATCATAAGAAAAAATCGAAAATTAAATTCAAGTTCACATGCAGAATGCTGCTGCAGTGTAATAATCATAGGATTTGTAAGAGAGGTGTACAAAACCTTTCCAGCAATCACATTACAAAAATATGGCAGTTAAATATTTTCTAATTCAGAGTAGTGGGAGTTTTCACTCTGAATTGATTTTTGTTTTTTGCCATTTGGTATCATAAGAGAAACATGATAAGCTGCTTTGCTAGCCTTTCACAAATGTCTCATTTATTTTCTTCAAGAGTAAGTGAATTTTAACTCTATGACCAAACCAAAGAAGTACCAAGCATCTCCTTTTGAGCTACTAAATACTACATCAAGCAGCAACACTGTCATGAATCCATGAAAAAAAAATTCCCTTGATAATCATAATATTTATGGTTTTGTCTATGAGCATTAGTAACCATGAAGGATATCAATATCATTTATTAGTTAGTGAACAAATTTAATTCCTGAGATATATCTGTAACTTCAAAGGGATGGGCCTTCTTGATTGAATTTAAGCTGCATGGTCACATCATATTTATTTTGCAATTTATAAACAACATGGGAAGCTGTTCCCATGTGGAATAAAAGCCTTTGGGGGAGCAAGGAGGTGGCTGGGGAGAGGTCCAGCTGAGCACATGTGCTCCAGCCTGCATCCGCCTTCTCTAGCTTGGAGCATACATTTTCTATCCTGATTCCTTGCACTTTTGCAGTACTTTGTGTTAAGGAAATCAAATAATTGCATTTCAATTTGTAAAATCACCACATGCCAATATCTTACAGGTTGTAAAGATTAACTCTGTAAAGTTTTCCAGTTGTGGAAAGTGTTACCTCAGTGATTAAGCACTATTACATCCTTGTAAGGTGTGCAGTTCGTATTGTGCAGCTGCTTAGGCTTGGGGCACAAATCCTGCATGCTCTCACCTACTACCCCTGGTTTTTGGAGCTGCATTTTTGGCATTAATCAGTTGTCAAAACGTAAATGCCCATTGCCATTGTGATGACTTAAGATATTTCACTTCTACTCTGACTTCCCTTTCATAAAGCACAGATATTCTATATGTTCTCTTTTATGTCTAAATAAATATTTAAATAATTTGAAGCAGTATATGTTTCACACTCTTTCTAAATACTAAATGCTACAGGTGTGGTCCTAAGACCCTATGCCTGAGCTTCCTCAGAAGGGATCCTTCAGAGCCAGCTGGTGGATCAGACCAACTTCTGACAGATTTGCTCAGACATGTTATCTCACTTTCACTTCAGAAATTCCAACTTTGGGGGGAATTGTAGAATATTTTCTAACCAATAAGAAAGAGAAAATCTAAAAATGCTCAGAAATCAAGCATTAATGTTAATGCAAAGGGCTCTATATTGAGGTTTTTACAATATCTTTAAAAATGTTTTGTTATAGAAATATGGGTGTGCAGAACATGGATACAAGGCCCACTCCATGTGCATCAACTATATGAATATCCCTTCTCATGGATCTTATGAGGGGTTTTCCTTGAGATTTTGTTTACAAAAATAATCAGTCCAGATTTTTGAGGCATAGAAATACATTCACTTTTTGACTGTCCCCCTGCAATTTTCCGTGGTTTGATAGAAAACACAGCCATCAAAGCAAGTGGAAAGGTTGTTCTTGGCCCCCTTCCCAGTTTGTAGTAGGTGAAGGTCCATGAAACTTTGGTATCCAGGTCCTTGGGGGGGGATGTGGGTGCATACATGGACTATATAAACCATAATAAATCATTTATTTTAAACATAGTTGGTCCCTTTTTTTGGCATATAAATGACTGAGATTGTGCTGTATTTATTTTGTCTCTTCCTAAATGTTGTATTGAAAAGGAACAGATTCTTCCCTGCCCATTTCCTCCTATGAATTCATTTCAGTATTTTTATTTCCAAGCCTTTTTCAGGTTATTCAGAGGTTTAAGGGGCTAAGTTTCCAAAGTAGTGTACTCTTTTCTTCACTAATTTCCCCATTGTATGATGTAGAAGCTCCACCAATCACATTGGTCAGCATTCATAGCAAAAGTCTGGAATACGACATTATGCCACTAGCATTTTATTTCCCAAAAGTTAAGGGTAGAAAATGAGAATGCAAACAAGCACCAAATATAAGCTGAAGAGAACACCAACTGCTACAATAGTGAGATTTGAATGTGACAGCTGCCTGGCAATACCATGGTAAAAAACCACACAACATTACTGGTGACAAAGAAAATCAGGAGAGCTGGTTGTTCTTGAACCACTGCACAAAATGGTGTAAATTACAACCTTTCTGATTGTTTCCTTAATTATAAATGGAAAAAGACCCAATGGTCAGAGATTCTTTGCAAGTCAAGTCATTTCCAGCTATAGTCTTGCTTCCCTGTATTTTGTAAAGGTACTTGAATTCCTCAGTTCAGGGGATTGCCCGAGTCATGCAAGTACTTGTTATGGAAAGACAACACCTCTGTTTACACTGCTTTGACTTTCAGCAAAGGTCAGTTGCTTCTACCCAAGCTGTAGCTTTTCATACAAGGAGTTTGCAGGAGTTCTGTGAGTCTTGTCACTGTAAACTTGGAGCCTTGGTGTTCTGCCAGGGGCTGGGAACCTACATTTGAGCTTAAACTCTGTGCAGAATCAGGCAAAGCAAACAAAATGAATTTTGTTGCCCACAGACAGGCTGAGGAGGTCATTGGATTAGTTCTCACTTCCTTCTCACTAAACGAGCCACTGTCATTTTCAGGTCTCGTGGAACTTCCTGATTCCAGCACCCCCTCCCTGACAGTGAATAAAACAGTATTTAGCACATGATGTCTGAATAGCTCAGTGTCTAATTTTAAATATGTTTTTCACTGCCATTTTGAGTCTCTGTTTTTTCAGTCTCTTAAATGAGGTCAAAGACTTCGTGCTTACAATGCCCACTAATATATCTGAATAATCTAGTCATCATTGTCGTAAGGGATTTAGGAGAGGTCTTCTGTCCCCATTTTGCCTCCAGGTGTCCATTGGTTAAAAAAACCCAACAAAACAGAGAAATGGTCAAAAATGTTTGAAAGCTCTATTTCTGGCTGAGTGCACATTTTAGCAGGTTCCTGATTTATTTATTGTGTGTGACCTGACTGGCTGTTGGAGCTATGGAGATACTCGGAGTGCTGTAGGAAATCAGCTGGAGAAAATGTGAGGCATTCTGCTGGTCTCAGACAGATGCAGGTGCAGGATTACACAGGCATCTGTGCAGTGTTTTCTCGGGATGAAGCAGTGTTTGCTCCAGCCACTTGCTCACGTGAGGCTGGTGCAGCCTCTCCCCTCTGCTGGCACGTGCCCCTTTGGAGCTGTGCTTTGCCAGCTTTGCTGGAAGCAGGAGAAAGTTTGGTTTGTTTGGCTTTTGTCAATATTAACCCAGGCTGATCTTTGCACCAACTTTCTTCTTGAAGCACAGAAACCTTGGTTATCCTCTATCCTTGTATGTATTTTTGAGGTGATGTAATCCCTGTGCTATTACTTTTCTATATATGAATAGCACTTTGAAAAAAATCATTGTTTCCAAAAGTGGGTTAAGGTATCACTTTAAGATCTTTACAAAATCTCTCTGTTTGGAGGTTTAAATTTAGAAACCTGTGCTGTCATTTAAAAAAAAAAAAAAAAAGTTGCTTTTCATCTGCTTTCCTTCTGGCTCCCAGGAGTCAGTCTCGATGTAGCAGACACTGCATTGCTATTTCCTTTTCAAATCTAGGACAGCAAAGCTGTGACACTTTTCAAAGTCCCAATGTCCTTGTTAATATTTCTTTGTGCTGTGAGTGAAGGTAAAGCTTACGCAGGAAGTGTCCTAGTTTCCAGTTCCTAATTCCAGCAGAAAAACTTTAGAAAACAGAAGTTTGACAGCTTCTGGTTTTGATATATAGTGAATCATGTATATTGTAGTGTGTAAAAGCTTTCTGCAATGTGGAGCAGTTGAAATGCAAAAGAATGACAGTTTATGATCCACTTGTAAAATATTTTATGGCTACTTTTGGAAGAGTTTCAAACCTTTACAATCATTTAACTGAGATGCATCTGTCTGGTTCGTGAGCACTTCCAAATGGCTCTCTAGCACCAGAAAGATATTTTCGTATTGGAGTTAATTCAGCAAAAGACCACTAAGATAACCAGGGGATTGAAGTACATGGTACACAAGGAGAGGCTGAGAGCACTTGGTTATTTGAGCCTGGAGAAGAGAAGGTGAAGGAAAAGCCTTATTTCTCTCTTCATCTGTTTAATAGGAAAGTACAGAGGGTGACTCTTCACAGGATGAGAGACAAAGCATGTAAACAAGAACACAGTAAATTTCAGTTACATAGGAAATGTTTCCAGTGTGAGGGTGCTCAAACACTGGAACAGATGACTGAAGTAGTCATGGGATCTCTGTCCTTGGAGAGCTGGACTGGATAAAGCCCAGTTCCACCAGATCTAACTGCCCCTGCTTTGAGCAGGGGATTGGACCCAAGTTGTTCTGTTTCTATGACCGAGCAAAGCTGATGCATTTGGTGCTGGTTTTGTCACAAGAGGAAGACAGCACATCTTTCATATAAAACCCTAATTATTTTCAAAGCTTCTGTGAAAATGGGGGGGCTTCAGATGCACCAGCTCTGATCACACTTCCTTGTCCTCTCCCTTCTCTGTACTCATGCAGCATTAACAGAAATTGGACAAATAATACAGGAACAATTGCCAGGCTAATACCGTAATGCTCTTGCAAAGGGTTTGACCTGGCCAGCAGAGCGTGTTAAAACCCTATTTGTGTGTGACTTTTGGTCCATGGTGAGGAACAGTGGGGTCATCAGTGACAGTGTTTTGAATTCAGCAGAGGAAAGCCCCAGTGAGATTTGAGTTTTTAAACACCAATGATAGGAATGTGTGCCTCAAACAGAAATTCCTACTTTCAGCTCTTTTATATTACCCCATGAAAATTGCTCAGAAATATAAATATGCACACACACACTTCTTTTCCTAAATTTAATCTCAGCAATGTTTTTCAGTGTTGCTGCAGCAGAGACTTAATTAAAAAAATCAAAGTAAATACAAAGGAAATAAAATTCTACATTCTGATCCCTGTGCTCCTAGTTTTATCCACTGTCCAGTCAAAATCAGTTGTTTCCTCTACTGCTGTGAGGAGCAAAGCTGAGATGCTAATGGTCCTTCCCCGGTGACCACAGTATGTTTACAACTTGTGCTAGAGAGGAAAAAATTTGCAAGAGTCTATACCATTATAGCTTTTGCTTTCTGAAATGAAAGATTAATGGCTCTTACTTTCTTCCTATAAAGCACTCCTTTTAATTCTTCTCCAGTACAATAATTTTCTTCACCTTTTCTACCACTTGGCAGTAGGGAAAGTTTTGGGCAGTATTTGTAAGACTTCTGGAAAATCAGCAAATCCTACTAACATTTATTTGAAGAAAACTGGGTGGCTCTTGGAAGAATGTTTGATTATGCATAGTGGGGACATTTTTGCAATGGGACAAATGCTGTTTCCCTACATGTTCACTGACTTTGGTGGGACTGCAGTTGTGCTACTGAATTCCTCAGGAGATGATATTACTGAATATTGATGTTATCCATAAATGATGTATATATAAAAGGCTAGATTCTAACACCTGTACTCTAATTATACTGTCTATCTGTGTAACTTAGGAAGTCAGTATGGGGTACAAACAGGAGAAAGAAAAGGTCATAATTTCAGAGTAAAGCAGGTATTTAGAAGATGGCAGTAGTAATTCAAAATGTGAGTACAAGAAAGATATCCCTTTGAAGGGGTAGCATCTACACGGCATGCTGCCTGTTTTCGGTTTCAAAACTAACATCTCTCAGAGTAGTGGCAGTGGGGAAAAAAGACATGGAATTAATCAGGCAGTCTTGGGGGGTTTGTCTTTCTTCAGTACCCTTTCAAAAGAGAGATGAAAACATCACTGAGTTCCATAAACCAAATACCCTTCTATGCAATCCCAGTAAATCAGCAGAATTGCATCATGATCTAGTTACCTCTGCAATTTGGACTACATGACATTGGGTTCAAGGTGCTCATATATCAGGGGAATAGATATGTCACCCTTGGAAGATACTGGCATGTCAACTAGTTTGCTTCAGGGTCATAAGTTGACATGGAACACTATTTGGAAGGCCTTCCTTTGGGAAACTCCCTCCTGAGTATCTGAGTTCAAAAGGAAATATTAATAAGTGTGCATACTAGAGAGGGCAGGACATATTCTGCTGTTCTGCAAAATGAGAAGTAAAGGGAGATTTATCAATTCCTGAGAAAGAATGGACTGAGAATAACCCTGATGTTGTGTGCCATTTATTAGGCATCACATAAATAACCCTTCTTTTAAGCAAACTGCACTGTTATTCCTTGGAACAAATGCCAAGGAGAAGGAATGTGGCTGAAATAAACAATTTTAAGACTCTGAAGGTAAAATGTATAGAGGAGGATCTATTCAGACACGATGGTAATTGGGATGGGCAGAGCTTTTGCTGTGATTTAGGACAGAATTTAGCTTGAAGCAGGATGCAGCTTGGGGGCTGTGGCCATGCATACACACAAGTGATCCCAATGCCCAGGTTATCTCTGTTCCTGCACCATGTTTCTCTTGGAAGCAAAGTGGAGGAAGAAAGTAGCTGTGGTTCCACCATCTTTTAACCAGTTTATTCCTTAGGGTCAACCAAACCAATGGTAGGGACTTGTGACCTTTCCCTGATACATAAACTGCAATTGCAACTTCCTGTGCAGACTTCCATCCCTGTGCACCTACATAACATTTCTGTCAGTGTCAGTGTGCTTTGACCCACCCATACTCTGCATACTGACCTTTTACACGAGCTGAGTATAAAGAAATTAAAGTAGCCTGTGTATTCAGCTTTTCTGGCCCCTGGCATGGGTCAAGATAAGTTTAATGGCTGCGGCATGCTGCACTCAGGTTCTGTGAGGGGAGTGCAAAGCCAGCAAGGGAAGAATGGTAGAAAACATAACACAGCAATTGAAGCACAGTTAGCATATATACTTCAAGAAAAATTAAAGGTGCTCTGGCAACATGTGGAAGTTCTAAAATCCCTGAAAAATAAATCCAAGTAAACTCTAGGCTTTAAGCTTCCTTTGCAGTGGCCTATAGAAGCACAGTGTGTTAAAGATAGCAGGCATTCTCGTCGTTCTCATTTTTATCCTGTGTGTATCACATTATACAGCTGTCTGCAGTTGGTGATATGGCAGAATATATTGAATATATTTTCTTATGAAGCATTTTATGTTAACATGTTTGATCTCATCACTAACTTTCAGCTTATATTGTCTTCACACTTCCTAGAAGGCATTTAATATCCAGATTGATAAATATCATTGCTCTTCTTAAATCCTGATTCACAATACAATATCGTGATGGTGTAATAGCCTAGATTAGGACCTGATATTTACTCTGCTTCTCTTTCCAGTTACATGAGTTTTATGAGATCCTGCCCTCCTTCGCCCACTGCTCAAATTGTCAGTTTTCACACCACTGTCCAGTTTCTAGCGAAGTGGTGAAGATGGGATCTTTTCATACTGTGTTTGTGACAGTAAGTGATTGGATGGCGCAAGTGCTTAAATTCCAACCCAGTCCAGAGGCTGGACTTGATTGTTTTCACTGCTCATAGAGTGAATGTTTGTTGGTAATCATGTTTTCTTGTCATACCACTGAAATATCTAATCTTAGTTGTACTCAGTGTAGAAGTATGTATATACATAAGTATAGAATATATAGAAATTACAAATTACTATACAGTATAACAGGTCAGCCTTTCTTTCTTCGTGGACTTAGCCTTGCCAGGGCTAAATCTTCACTAATGATGTAATCTTTGCTAATTAGGCTTCAAAAATACATAGCCAAATTGTGCAAGATCTTACATAAATAATAGTGAATAATCTGAGGTAGCTAGCAGTTCATTATGGTGTTGCAGGAGCTTGATGGAGTGCTGACAAATGGGTTGCAAAAATGACAGGCAATGTTTCCAGAAAATGTGAAGTGGTGACATTGTTTTCCATTGAGGATTTGACTCAGAAGATTGGAACTTGACTTCTGGCTTTCATATCTGACACTTGTTGGCAGCATATCATTGTGTAAATAAACCTATTTAGGTCTTTTGTTATTGTTAGTTTCCCAGATAATGTCAAAGTACATGAAATACATGTTAAAATTAAATTACCTTTTATCTTGAACATTTTTATTGTTATTATTTCAATAATCTTCAGTCTGACATGTAAAATGTAGAAATATGCTTTTGATATTGTTACATTTGGTTTAAACAAACCCTTCTACTTTCTGTGGGAAAAAATGGGAAAGGTTATCTGTATCATAACACAGCTGAATATTTCTGCTTTGTACGATGCTGTGAGATTAGGTGTTCCTGCACGGCAGACTTGAATCTGTCCTGGCTTACCGTTTGAACCCTTGACACCCTGTGGCCCTTGAGAAAATAATGCTGGAAAAATACAGGAGACATGCAAGTTGTATTTTGAGGGGAAATCAGAACTATGAGAAGTGATTTGGAGATTTTGATGAGAGATGGGCAGAGCAAGTTCACTTGTAGGCATTTTTTGCACTTTGGATTGTAATACAAACATTGGCAATGTTATAAATTTCTACTATAGAGCCCTATATTAATTACAGGATTTGAGATGTTCACATATCACTTGACTACTGACAGAGAGAGATGGATGCTGATTATAACAAATCAATACAGACAGTTAAATAAAGAGGATTGCAGGGAATATAATGCTCACAAAGTCTTTGTCAGGATAGATGCTTCCCCCACACTCCCTTGAAGGCTTAAGAGAGGATGCCTTTTGTTCCTGTACGGGCAAACTCTGACTTATATTTAAAGATTTATGTTATAGCCATTGTATGTGGAATGAATTTGTTGGTATGACAGACATATTCTTTGAAACATCACTGAGTTGTTACCCAAGAAGTATTGTGACCTGTTCCATTGTTCCACAGTGGCATCAGAAAACTCTGGATCTGTTAAAATGGAGAATCTATTCAGTAGAGTGGGAAGTGATTACATTTACCATAATCTCATCTTCCTGTGTGAGCTATATAAAAACATTCCCCCCATCCCTCGTGATTAATTTGCAGATGTGCAGTATATTTCACGTTTCTAATAATGAAATTATTTCAGATCTTACTGTGGATGAAATTAGATTGTGGTCACTGGAAAGGAGACCACATTCAGGTTATATGAAGTCCAAAACCTTATTATTTAATCATTTGTAAGTTCTTCAATTGTGTTTTTAAGGGTATTACTTTCCTGTTTAAGCTATGCTCTAGGCAGGACGTGCAGATGCTCTCACTGCTCTGTGTTCCTCAAGAGAAGAGCCTAATGCAGATTTGCATCACCTTGAACAGAGGTCTTAGACCATACGGGGACTCTGTCTATTCTATCTTGTGCCATGTCCTGCTCCAGCTTAGAAAGTCCCTTCTGGCTGTGTAGACTCTCATACACAATTCTCCAAATTGAAATTCTTCATAATAATGTTACTCAGGTTAAGTGAACACCTGGGCATTGACGATGATTTTCAATTCCTGCCATGATATACAGGTATGTGTGTCAAGAGTCCTTTCTATTTCTTCACAAGTTCTCCTCATTTCCCTTTTATTTATTCAGGCTTTTCAGTAAAGTGTTGAGGAAAAGAGAAGAAAAATATGATGGATTATGCAGTAACTGAGCAAGTTAATTCATAACCACTTAAATGTATGGCTTTAAATTATATTATTCCCTTTCTTATCCCTTACTTCATTCCTGTGGAGAATTAAGGGTATGTGCACACATAATCAATTAAATTACAGGTAGCAGTCTCTTTCCAGTTGAGAAATTCAAAGGCTTGAGCAATTAGTCTGCCTGTTAGGCTCAAATCACTAAAGCAATGGAGACTCTAACACAGGCTTTGTTAGAAATTCTCCTGAAAATGGAAAAGGTTTGAAGCAGTTACCTTGCCCATGTTTCACTAAAGGGATATAATATAATACAATTTTTCCTGAGGACTGTCAACAAATACCAAGAGAGTTCCTTGAAGATCTGATGCCCAAAACTACTGAGGAAAATTGGAAAATAGCTTAACACTTTCAGCCCTCCTCTACCAACTATTGAAACCTATGGGAGATTTTTCATGAATTATAGCTCAGAATGCTGGCAGATACGTACAAAAGAATTATGGCAGCAGTTTCCACTCCCTCCGTGAAACTGTAAATAGGATGCAGAGTATCCATGCAGCTTTTTCTCTACCAATGCCCTGCCATCAGAGGGACAAAACTATTAATTTTTAATGCATTGTGTGTATTAGCCTGGGAGATCCAGCTGGCTATAGCTCAGCTCTTCATGCTCGGTCCCCAAATCTTTCTGCTTGTCTGGTGTGTAGACAATAAAGGGCTGTGCTCTCACAGCACAAACAGGGTACAAATCTTTCCTGCCACTCATGTAGTTCTAATAGCATGGGAATTTGGGAGCCTTTTATAAAGTTTTATAAATTACATACATTCTTCATGTATGTAACTCTGTTTATACAGAAGCATGAGGCATATGAAATCTGCTTCTTTGGAAGATGAAACTTGGGCTAAGACTTTCAGGAAAAGGGCAAGGCCTCACACAGTTTCTCCATGAGGCCAGAGATACACCAGAAGGAAGAACCTACTCTTTTCCCAAACCAGGAGATCTTCCTGCTAAAATGGGTCTCTCCTAAGGAAGGTCTTTCATACACCAAGCAGAGGAAAACAATGAAGGCAGCAGATACTCTTCTGTGCCTCTGGATAGAAAGTAACAAAGAGGAAATGGCAGAACCCAGAGGAAACAGAAGCCTTATCTTAGTAAAAAACAGTGGAGAAGTCCCAGTAAGGATTTTCTGTAAGTAATGTTATATGGCTGAAGGGGGCACCTCATGAAAAATGGAGAGTGTGTAAGTGAATCTGTGTGTAAGCCAGTGGGGATGCCAGGGGATTCTTCTGCTTGAACTTGCAGCTGTCAAATGTGAAACATTTTCCAAAACCACACTGAGGATTGATTCTTAGTACTATAATTCAGTACTTCTCAACAAATGCAGGACAGGCAGAAAAAAAAAAAAGGTTTAAAAAAAGCTGTATTTCTAAGATTCTCTGTCTGTGCTTATAGTAAATGAACATATTCTGATACTTCTCTTTACTGGTGCCTGTCTTGCTAAAACTGGGATTTTCTTCCTACACAGTGGCTTTGAGAACATGATCCCTTTCAGAGATCATCTGCTTCTGTTCTGCATATTGCACCAAGCAAACAAACCATGCTCCTTCTTAGATCCATTCACAGCCCCTTTGTTAATGTCTGTCAACTCTCAATGGTACTGAATGGTTAAATCCTTTTTCCAATAACCTCAACACAGTAGGATCAATGCCTTTTTAGTTAGGTAATTCAAATGTTCATGTTTTTCTTATGCCCCTCCTCAATGCTTCAAATGAGGGTTTTGCAAACCTGCAAATCTGTTGTTTTCATTCAAATCCCAGCAAACATTTTGTCCCCTTTTTTTTTTTGGTCATGCCTGCAAAACATGTCACACACTGTACTACTTCCTATATTGCTTGCTTTTTTGGTCTTGCCACTTTCTTTTGTCTGTATTCTCTTTTCACTCTCCCATCTTATATAAAAGTATGTGTGGGACAGGAAGTGTCCTCCTAACTTTATATTCATTGAACAACTGGTACTCTGGAGCCCTGGCATGTGATTAGGATTCATAGGCATGGTGCACTTAATAAACAAAGCATTACCTATTTAATTTAGGCTGGTGCAAAACTGGAGTTGATACTGCTAAGGCTACGTAAATGGATCTATGATCAAAGGCATCTGAAAATCCAACTGCATATTTTTACCTAACACATTTTAGTGTTTTGTAATTTGAAGAACTGTCCAGTTGCAGTCTGTATAGTAGAAAGAACTAAATTCAGTCTTCCATCACAAAAACTGAGGGCTGTGTGGGCTGAGTATGTACATCTTAGGGGGTTTGCTTGTAGGTAACTTCTGTGACATCAGAAGGATAAGTTGTCCATCAGCATTCTAATGTCCTGGTTGTTCAGAACGGTTACTCCACGAATTATGGTCATGAAGAGCTGGATTTTTCATAGTCCTTTTGTAGATACTGCAAGGAGAGCAAATCAAACATATTAGTTTCTCTTTTTATGCACACATGAAGACAAAAATTGCAATTGGGAGGTGCAGTGGCTTATTCCAACTTCCCCCAGGCCACACAGAATCTGCTGATGGAAATAGAGACATAGGATTTCAGGTCCTATTTTGCTTTTCTCATTAACTGTCTGAATTTGGGGTATTCTACAGTATGGAAGATTGTTAATGTTTTATTAAATATGTGCAAAAGGACACACATCAGAGCATTCTCAGGTTATGCTTGTCTAGATGAAACTTGGTAGACTGCAAATATACTGTAATGCATACATTACCCATAGTTTATGTTGTAGATAACATAATCCTTTTGATGTAGGAAATAACATCTGCCAGACCTCCAAAACAGCAAATTATTTTTTTTTAGATTAGTCTTGTAACTTGTCTCTATGAGTAATAACATGTATTACAGAACTTGGTCAAAGCTAGTCTCTGCTGGTGAGCAGAAAAAACCCATCATACAGCAACTAATTCGAAAGGCGGAGAAAGCAGCATTCCCTTGCCTACTGGCTGAAATTAGTTGGTTGTTGGGTGTTTTAACTGTGTTACGTCAGATCACATCTTTACATCTTGTTGCTTTTGTCACTGCAAATGCAGTGCAAAACTCAAGTTAAAAACATGAAAAACTGGGAATGGCTAAGAAAAGGGTCTCACTGGGACCAAGAGTTGGTTGTTTTTTCCTCCATCAGCACAAGAGATGCAATTGATAACCTCCCTGCCTAATTTGTATTGATGATGTGTAGAGATTTATCTCCTTTCTAGGATATGGTCCTGTCACCATCCTCTTTGGGGCAAGTGGCTTTTGGGGACAGTATTTTAAATATGTTTATGGGCTTGACACATACAAGCTTGGGCTGCTGAGACCATGTATTTAGTGGTACTGACATAAACAGGTATCTCCCACCACCCTGTTCCTATTTGTGTTGTTTTTAGTGTATACTGTATAAAATCATGTTGAAAAAGCTTTTGCATAATAAGAAGGATTTTGTTTTGGTTTCATTAAGCACCATGTTATAACAAAGTTACAGAACAAGAAAGCTACAAAGATAAATGAAATTTAAAATAGTTTGTGAGGATTTATGATAAGCATGTACACAATTCAGAAGGCCTCTGGCACTAATAAGCCCCAGTGTCTGTCCTCTAACTAGATTAAATCTGTCTCCATTAGAATTCAGCAGATGCAGCATCCAGGGGTTGTTTTTCATTCCCAAGGGGTACCTTCTCCTTGATGGAAACTCCAGATACCCTTTTGCTTTTCAGTGTCTAATTGGTAGACAGCAATCAGGAAGGTGACAATAAAACTGAGAGCTTATGGTAAACACCGGTTAGAAAAGGAGGAAAAAGTTGTAGTGGACATGGCTCAAAGTAGTTTCTTAATGGACTTCACAACTGAAAAGAAAAAGGAAATTTGCAACTGTGAAAAACACAATGTCCAATTCAAAAATTTGAACCTGAATGGTGGAATAAAACAATTTAAGAGAGAGCAGCCATTGTAAAAGGATACTAAATTGTCAAAATGAAATTGGAAAGGAGGAGAGGTGGCAGATTTAGTAGTTGGAATCAAGAAGTTAACTCCTGTTTTCCACGAGTATACTGAAATTTATCTCTGCATCAAGAAAAAACAACAAACCTCTACAACAAAACCCCAAAACTTTGGATGCAGCCCTGTAGAAACTCTACAGTCAACAATGAGGAGAAATTTGATAGGGTAAAATAGTTGGATTTTCTGAATGAACTCTAATTCCTTGCTAAAAGCAGTTTTACAGCTGCTTTGATGTGCAGCTGGAGAAGATTCTGCTTTGGTTAGTTACTAGGATAGGTCACATTCCAGACCTTCCCATTGTAACACTCTTCTAAGGACCATTTATTGGAAACTCATGGATGAAATTTATTGATTGTGAAAATTATTGTCTGTAATGTAATGACTAAAGGGACATGTTTGCTGAAACTATTGGAGTCACTTTGAGATTTGTCCCTGAATAGTGTAGTTTAGAATACCTACAGAAAGGATTGATTTTATTACCATGGCAGTAGATTTCACTTCCACCCATCCAAACTTTCTGAATGTGTAGGGTGGCCAACAGCAGGAATAGCTCTGCAGCAAGAAATTCCCATGTCCTGGAGCTTAAGCTCTTCTAAACAAACCAGGGATTTTTGCATTAGCACTCTTTTCAGAATTTTTAAGGACGCATACGTTACAATAATATATTAAGAAATAGGAAGATTGAGACTGTGCAGATCTCTGCTTGACACGATACAGCTTCAGTGGCATATTGTTCAAAATAAGAAGATGGTGTTATTGCAGGTTTCTCTGGTACTGGTATAAGGCCAAGCAGGAAGTCAGGGCTGTAGTATTTTATCTTGTCTTAAAGTGCCTCCCTGGGGTGTGCCTGTTGGAATCCAATCCTGTCTGCAGGATCCCTGTGGTAACAAATGCACTGTGCACTGCTTCTCCTTAGCCCCGCTGGGCCAGCCAGGACAGAATTTGCTCCATAATTATGAAAAAGGATGTGTGTTTCACTGTGCAGATGTTCAAATGATGTACTTGCTTTCTTCTATTTAGAGAGAAATAAACTTTTTAGCAGTATCACAGTGAACACAGGCACAGCTTGCAAAGGATTTCTGTTTAATATCTTATTGAATGTTGTTACCATGTCACCCAAAAATACTTTGGAAGATGATATCTTTATGCAGCTGACAAGCTATAAATTTTCTCTCAGGCAGCTCTGCAAATGTGTGATCTTCCCAAGAGCTTTTCATTTTAAGCAAATGTGCAAAATAATCAAAAGAAGTATGGATTTATTTATAACTACCTAAGAGATCTTACATTCAATTTTGGGCTTACTTTGGTGTATATGCTTAATCTTTAATGAATCAAGTCTAATAATTTTACGAAAGCCTTTCACCTTGGCCAGGGAGCTGTCCTCACCATACAATTGAGAGAAATGGAAGCAAAAAACCCCATCCCCTAACCCCAAAGCAACCAGCAATAACAGGAGTTAAACCCCCAACATTTTCAGCAGGGAAAACTACGGTGACATTATTGATGGTTAGTGTCACCATTCTAATTAGGATGGTGAACCTCTTCTTGTCATATTACATTTTTTTAATCATGCTGTTGCAAACCAGACTGTTATAATTCTTTTTTTTCCTTCTTATTACAACACTGCTATAACAGCCTTGTTGAATAGAAGGAAGCCTGTACCCCAGAAGCTTTCCTATGCAGCACCACCAATCTATGGGGAGGCTGGAAACAGACGGGCCACAATGGTAAATTATATGACAGTAGGAAGGAACAAAGATGTGTGCAGTATGAATTAGGCATTTATGTCAAAGAACATTATAATGCCTCAAGCTTTCTCTGTACTCAGGTGTGAAAAACAGAATGTTATCTCTTGTAATTTTCCCTCTTCTCTGGTAAATCAGAAGTGTCAGGGATAACACATGTAATCAGATTTCTTTGAGGTCGACAGCTTATTCAGTGCTTCACCCACTCTGCTTTTTTTTAATTCTCATTACACTCCTAGTGTCTGCTTGGACTATCTCCCAGTAAAATTAACAGGAATGTTGAATGACAAAGGATACCTGACAATAAATATCCTTACTTTGCACTGTTCCCAAAACACCTAATATAAGGGGTTTTATTTATCCAGTACATGATTTGCTGATGTATTTCTGGTGACAAGTCTTTGTTGACATTGATAATGCTTTTAAAACCTATTTTAAACAGAAATAGGAATGGGAATAAAGTTGACCCTTACTGTATGATCTCGCTGCATTTGTATCTTGGTGACCATGAGAACTCTGCTGAAAAATTAGTAACAACAGGAAAATTCAAAACTCTCCAATCACCCTTCAATGAAAGCTGAATGCAACCTTTCTTCTTTGTCCAGGCTTCCCCATGGTAGTGCTCCCATTCTTACTGATTCATGCAGAAAATGAAAACCAGGAGACTTTTTGTCCCTGTTTGTATGGATAGAGGAAGAAAAGAGGAAAAAAGAGTGGAAGCATGACCGTTTTCTTTGGAGGTGTTCTCAAAATGCTCCTTTTCTGGCAAATGTTTGTGCCTGTGCTCAGTCACGGGCCTGAGTACAGTCAATAAGTAAAGGCTGAACAGGAGAACAATGCAACATTTATGTGTACTGAGAGAGCTGGAACCAGTAGGAGCTGGTAGACGTGGCAGGATCTGAGCAAGGTGTTAATCATGTGCCTTGGGAGATTGGTTGCAAGTATAGAAATGGGGATTAGTGCATGTTTTCTCATCAGAAAACTTGAAGAGAAGCCATCAGCCTCTGTCAGAGGTATTTCACAAATGCAAAAATGGGATTTGTAAGCAAGGAAAGTGATGCCACTTTCTTTTTCCCTCCAATATGTTCATGGCATATTTAATAAATAAATAGGCTTATGAGAAAGACATATCTAAATCCTATACAGGTCTCTCATTTTAGGAAGCTTCACAATGCTGGCTCTTTGCCTGAACAATGAGTAACAGTACAATGAAACAACCTGTAAGGATTTAGAGAAAAACTACCTTTAATGTGCTTGGTATGGGACTATACCTCAGCAAACCAACTTATTTGTGCCAGCTGCAGGTGCTTCCATGCCCTGTTTGCTGTTTGTTTCTGTATTGAGCTAGAGATGTGTTGAGTCTGGTACAGAACCTTTTTATATAATGTTTAGGCTTTAGCTGGCACCTGATTATTTGTATATAGAGATTATCTGTCAAACTAATTCAGATCTGGTAATAGTCCCAGACTTAAAACAAAACAACATAAAAAAAAATCCACCAAGAAAACAACCTGCTTAATGGATGACTTACTACTTTCTATTGTTTCTAATTACACATGACTGGCCAGTATTGTTGTTCTTCATGGCATGGTGCAAGACAAATTTCTTCCACCCAGCCATAAGCTCCCAAGAAGCTTACTGAAAGAAAATCCTCAAAAAACCCTTGTTCAACCTTACACATGTGAAAACTTCAAAACTGGAGAAGTTGTTATTATATAAGTTTCACACTATTATCAAACTCAGTTTTTCATCCTATAGCTGACTTAATGAATTGCTAGGTAGTTATGAACTGATTTCTACATAGTATCATGTGCTACACGAGCACAGAATTTCTCCAATGCCATATAATGCTGCATAATTACACATCATATTTCACTCTGAAGGAGTTAAATGAAGACTGCATATTTACATAGTAAGATCTGGATGATTCAGGAGACTTTACTTGGTTTTAAAGGCTTTTAAATTTCATTATCTGGAGTCTAAAATAGGTCAGGGCTGATTGGAATTTTTGTTTTGTCTAATGACTAATTACAGATTTTTCAAAATAACTTGATGGTCCTAAGCCTCTCCTTGGATTCATTCTGATCCTCAGGAGGACAGTGTTGGGGCTGGCTCTTTCTGTGGCTAAGTGTACTGCTGCTGCCTTGAAAATCAGAGCTTGTTTTAAAATAGCATTTAGATTAATTATGTCATCCATATTGGCACACAGTCACCTGCTTCCCTCCTAAAACTGCAAGGGAAAAATTGCCTAGAAATAAACTGATCACAAATATTTCTGTGGAGCTCAGTGGCCTCAGCTGGTACATCAGGACCATCAAACCCAACCAGTCTAACATAACATGACGTTCAAAATTAAATACTTTGAAAAATACTAAGTTTGGGCTTCTATTTGGCCTTCTGAAAATTTAGCTCTTACTTCTGAAAGTTTCGTTTGTTCACTTATTTTAGTGGAAACCAGATCTGAGGTAACTGCTTGAATACTGCAGATGTTAGAGGCAGCATTGCAGGAAAAAATGCCCAAGACTTGTGGTGTGAAGTATTTATCAATAAAATTAATGGAGACAACAATCCTGTGCATGCACAAGGCTGTGCAGGTCAAGAGTGGGATATTACATGTGATTTGGAGAATCTCATTACTTTCTTCTACAATTTATATAAGAAGGTATTCAGCATATCCAAAATTGCTTTTTTGTCGATTCCTTATTAGCTCAGAATTTTATTACTGCAAAATGTGCAGTTCAAGCACACATATGAAACAACTGTCAATGTTTCTCTGAAAAAGTAAGTTCCTTTTTTAATGAACTGCTTTAAGTAGTCATGCTACTCTGTCACTTTCTTACTGTCAGAAGGTCCCTAAATGAACTGTTTGGGAATACTGATGTTTAGCAGCCAGGGCAGTGAATAATATAAATTAACACTCCCAAAATCATCCTACTGCAGAATGAAGAGATCAGTTGAGATCATAGATGTCTTTTTGTAATATGTATAATCACTGATTTTTAATTAGTGTATTGTTACCTTCAGGTACTACAATTAGGCAAGTCTCAAAAATAAGTGTGTTTTGTTGGACACTCTGTACTCAGTTTTCTTAATGGCTCAGTGTTCTCATTTTGATATATAATTAAAAAGGTAGTTAGAATAGGATACTGGGTAAAAATGAATTCATTACTTTTAGAAACTTTAAAAAGCTGTAAGTAGAAAAATCATTTAAGTGTGTGTATTTTTCCTCACTTCAGTGTTGTTACAGACAAACTTAGAAATGAGTTTATGTTTGGGTGCTTTGCTTAGGGCATAGGCACTTAGCTCCCAGGACTGAGTGTTACTCTGAATGATCAGAAGCAGTGTTTCTACCTAAGAAACCAAATCCAGACACAAAATTTGAGTAGACAATTTATCCCCTGATAACCATGTTTTATCTCAAGAGAATGCTGCTATGTGTTGCTCATACTTTCTTCATTCATGAAACAAAAACGTGTTTTACAGAAGCATAAAATAATCACCAATGACTTTTCACATAGAAAAAATTTCATGTATATTATAATAATGTATGATCTTAGTAAAACACTACAGCAACTCATATAAGTAGTGTGAACCAGTTTTACTAAATAAATGTGAAATAATAGGGCTTTTAAGAAGGAGGATACTTTCTAAAGTTTAGAGGAGAAAAATAGTATTTTATTACTTAAAATGAAACTGAAGACTTACAGACATTATTGTCAAGTAAGGAAACATTAATCCCATTAAACTATAGGCCTACATACCCATATAACTTCAAGTAGTACTATACACTTCCATAGTGACAGTAGGTACTTTTTTTAGTAAACAATGCATACAAAAGTAATGTCAATAAATAAATAATTAGTAAAAATTGATGTTAAAACTACTGACTTCAGTTTGAATTATTATATTAGCAGATACTGTTGATTTAATGGCCTCCCCATAGAGTCAGCCTTTATTACTCAGCACTTAAAAGGGCCTCAGATGGAATGCTGTGTCCCGTTGCCAGAACTGCAGTCAAAAATAATGAAAGGAGCAGTTCCAGAGTATGTAGAGAGCAAAACCAAGAATGATGGAAAGGACATGATGTAATGTACTGAATAGGAAAGTATTCAAAAAGAGAAAAGTGGGGAAAAAAGTGTTTCAGTGTTCACAGAAGTGTTTCAAGAATGAGCTGAAATTATAATGGGAGATTTAGATTATATATCATGGGGAGAGCTAATGTAACGGCAAGGACAGGCAAACATCACAAGAGGTTTAAATATTTCTGCTGTGGGAGGACTTTTATAAGCTGTTTAAACAAACATCTGTTAGGAACAACCTACCTTGGAGCAGGAACATGGAGTAGGTGATGCATCTTAATGCATCTTTGAGCCCTTTAGCCCTCTACAGTGATGAAGAGGGCTAAAGATGATGAAGAGTGACGTAGCCCTCTACAGTGATGATTTCCTACAGTGATGAAGCTTTGCCACCTTGCCGTGGGCTGTTCCAGCCAGCCCTCGCTAGTAACTCTTGACCCTGTGGGCTAATGACACCCCAGTCCGAGGGAGGAACGAGTCTCAGACACTGCACCTCCTGTAACTTTCTTGCAAAATGTAATGCTGAATAGTGGAGGAGAACCAAGGTAGGTGGTGCTGCTGATGGTGGCTGGTGTGCAGCTGGAGAGCTGGAAGGTGGGAGCAGTGCTGGGAAGCAGCTGCATTGGGTGTTCCCTCTGGAGCACCCCCAGCTGCGGGCACGAGTGAGCTGCGGTGCACTGGGGTTAAGGCAGGTGGGCAAGTTGGAGGCATTGCAGGGGGTAGCAGGAACATGGGAATGAACTGCGAGGTTCCTGTGGCAAGGTCAGAGAAGAAAAACCCAATAGAAACTAGGTTTAATTACTTTCTCGATAAACTAGTTTCACTCAGGGCAAAGCAAGTGTTTGTTTATACTCTGTTGTTTAATACTGAACAACCAGCAATGCATTGATCGGATACTGTGAGACTGGCTACTGGCCTTTTTTTAGCAAAAAGTGTGTGTTTCCAGGATCAAAGTGTTAACCACAGAGATACTTTGTGCAAAACCACACAGATTACCGGAACTGATAAGCATTCTGGTTCTCATCTCTAAAAATACTAACTGCTACTGTAATAGCTGCTTTTTAACTTGTTCTCTATAGGATAGTACCTTTTTTTGAAGTTTCCACTGCTGAATAGACCTCCATATGTTTAAAAATACATCAAATGATTAGCCCTACTCTGTACTAAAATTGAAGGTGGGGAAAAATGTATCATTGGAAATATGTTGCTTCAGGATCGTGTCCTTTCTCTCCAGGACAAAAATAATATTTTACTTAATCACATCTCTTTAAGTATTCAACAAGTCAGCCCAACTATGAGTTGGCAGTCATTGCCATGTGTATCGCTCCTCATGAATACTTAAAGCAAAAGACTTAATAACCACTGCATAGCTACAAGGTGTGCAGGGACAACTTATGTGCAAAGAAGTTTAACTCCTGTAGTTGGCCATCCTTTGACAATAAATAATTTATATTATCTGTACTTGGAAGGATTCTAAAAGAGTGGGTTTGATACATATTGCACTGCATCACTAGTGATGCATTTCTGAGAATATGCCTTAAAATTAATCACAAAATTCTCTGAATAGGAGCAGACTTGGCAGATTCGACATAGGAATGTTATACAAAAGTGCTTTACTGGTCATCAAAAGACATGGAGAGGATATTGAGAACCATCTGGATAATCAATTAAACTGGCCAAGAAAACGCTTCAGTCATTCAAAAAATAGAAATAAGATAGCAAATACATATTTTAAAATATTTTACTGAAAATAAAATAAACAGTGTCTCTCCTCTGGCAAACCTCTGAATAGCTTCAGTAGATGAGTACGGTCCTACTCCAACAAAGCATATGTAAGCACAGTAACAATTACATTTATTTCATCCAGTTTATGTGCTGAAAATTACATCTGTATTTAGGGCATTGCTGGATGGGGACAAACCTGAATTATGCAAAGTCTTTGAACAGAGACCGGAGGAGGGGTTTGTGTTTAGCAGTCCATTAAAACCACCAGAATGCCCCCGTGCTGGACGTTCCCGGCCTCTCTGCGAGAGGCCACTTTGCGAGGGCTTTCGTTTTTTAAAGCACAATTCCGAGCCCTTGTGACAGCCCCCGCGTGGCCCCGGCGGCGCGGAGCCTGCGAATGCCGCGGTGCCCGAGCCTCGCCGCCAGCGCAGGGGCGCTCCCGCCGCCCGGGCA
>VZTX01004961.1:53099-66264 GCA_013400915.1 Pardalotus punctatus | reverse complement strand
CCGCCGCAGGAACGGGCTGCCGGGGTAAATGGGCCGGTGGGTGCCCCTCGCTGACATTCCCGGGAGCGCTGCTGTCTCTTACCTAATCCGGGGAGAGCAAAGAGGGAGGGAGATTTGGCTCATCGCACGGCTTCGCCTTAAAAATTAAAAGGTTAGAGACTTTCGTGCTTCCCCTTCTTCACGGTTTTAAAAGGACGGGAAACAACAGTGTTTGTAGTGAAAGGCAAAGCATCCTAAGTTATTTTTTTCAGGAGAAGAACTGAGTTTCTTTTCTGGTGGTGAATTGGTGTCACTTTTATGCTCATATTAATACAGTATTTCTCCAGTATTCTCTTTGCATCCTCTTTTTCAACCAGCCAGGGTGAATATTGCCTTGTCTCTGTAATGAGCAGTCTACTCATAGGCTAAATAAATAGATAAAGTGGTTTAATTTGTTTAACGTGGCAGATGAGCGTCTGTTAGGAAGCTCATCGCTAATTGGACTAGGTCATGAAGGACATGGGATATTCCACGCTCAGGACATAGTTTCAGTTGTCTGTTTATCTCCCTTCTAAACGGAGACTAGCACGGTGCATTCCAGAGGGGGAGGGAAAATGGAAGGGACTCTTCTCAACCCTGATTTAATCAAGCTGGTCTGCAACAAGATTTGAGTTATTGGAATACAGGTACACGAATACAGAGATTTTTAGGATAAAGCTTGGATGTCTGGACTAGTAATTTGTTGCAGAAAATAACTTTGAGCAGTATACCTAAAGTAAAAATTGAGTGCCAGAAATTATGTTAATTTCAATGGAAACGAATGTTCTTAAATAACCTTAGCCCTTTTCAAAGCAGTGAAAAATTATAGAGGAAAGCACAAAGAGAAGATGTATCCATCAGTGATACAGTTTTAGAAACCTGCTGTGACCCAAGAATTCTGAACCTGGTGAAATGATGGGCATTTTTGACCTGAAAGTGCTTGTCAAGACGAAGTAGCTTAACTGTTAATGTGTCATTTCTGTTGATAAGGTTTTAATGATATAGTCTAATTAGACTGTACTAGAGGAGGTAGCTCAGAAATTCAGTGGCTCCAAGTAGGTGTGAACTAAGGAAAGTAAATACTTTAAATAATACTTTAAATAATAAAACTATTTTTCATAGTTAGGTTTGAGTAGGGTTGCTGTTATTTGCTTAGTGTGAGTTGAGAAAGAAATCCTGCTTAAATGTCAGACACCTGCTTCTAATGTGGAAAAGGGGATCATGAGCATGTTCATGTGAGAAGCAGCTCTTTGGTCTGAAAATTCAAAGAAATTAAGTAGGACAGTTTTATGAACTGTGGTCTTCAGATGAAACATTCTGGAAGACTATGCATGCAACTTCTGTTAGAAATATGATGTTCTTAATTTTAAGTTAGAATCACTTTGCTTTATTTTTCATCTGTAGTAGTGCTTGATGCTTGTAGTTTTGTAACTGTCAGCTTTAAAAGCTGGACTGAGTTTTGCCAAATGTATCAGTGTCTTTTTTGCTTTAATGATTGTCTCATTTTCAGGAGCTAAGCTGAACCAGAATAGTCAAGGTAAATCAATGATACTTGAAATTCTTGACACATATAAAGAACTCAGTTCTGCAGCTGTAGTGCATGTACCCGGTCTGCAGAAAGCCAAAGTGTGCACTGTGTTTCCAGCTGCTGGCTGTGGTTACCTGAAATCCTGGTCGGTGCTGTTGGTGCTACCTGCTGCAGAAAGCAGCAGCAGTGAAGTGAGGATGCTGGCAGGCTCTAGTTCATCTCGGCCATCACGTGGTGCCTAAAGCATAGGATCTCCTCTCCAAAGTTTACAGTCTTAAATGTCATGAGCATTGTAGATGCTGATTTCTTTTACTGGATATTTTGCTTTTCTGTTGCTTTGGTTTTTGAAGGGAAATCATCATTTAAAAAAGGGAAAACTAGTCATGATTTTAAAAAAATAGTAAGAGGGTTTTATTTTTTACTTTGACAAAATACACAACATTTAAGGACATTATTAGCTTAATAAAATGCTTTGCTCCATTTAGAAGAAAAAATTTTTTAAGTGGGCTACTCTTTTTCAAAGTGTACATACTGTTCCTTTCTTGAATGTTCAATGTCATGATAAAAATTCAATTTTGGTGTGTGTTTTCTGTGTACAGTATCACATTGTGGGCTAGAAATTGGGAGATATGCTTAAATACTGTGTTGTTACCATGAGCTCTTATTTCAGGTTTACCTGAGATTTTCTTATTAACATTTAATTGCATGTAGCAAAAATCTTCCTAAGTCAGTGACTTGGGGTTGTTTGATACCATGCCAGGATATGCTCAGCTGTTAACTGTACAAGGGAGCAAAGGAAGACAAAATCCAGCATTAATGCCCCATTAATAGTCTAAGTTTTGTGTCACTAGAGAGAGAGAGATTCTAATTCTGATCCAAACTGCACACCATGTTTCTGTAATGCCCAGGACAACTATTATAAATATATGCCTGTTTTAGTGAATATATAAAATGGTGATTCTTTGTCTTATCATGGGAATAATGAGAGATTTGGTTACTAATTCCACCGTACTTTAATCAGATAAAGTGCTAGATAATTACAGCTAACCAAATGGTCCACTTCTGATTTTGACTTGTTTTTCTGTGTAGAAGCTGAATATGAAAAGTGAGGTAGGCTGTGTTTTCAGGGAGGAAGTAAAATGATACTTAAATGATAAAATCTGTATTTTTCCTTTTGCACCTGGAAATTAATTATAAAATTACCATGGATATATTCTGGGCAAATTGATACAAGAAGAGCAGTAAATTGCTCTACAGGCAGTTGCTGACCTTTTCCTTTTTTGGTTTGCCTTATCCAGAAATACATTGTTATCTTGTAACCATTGACGACCTTGTGCTGGACATGAAGAAAAACAAGAAGAGTATAGTGATAACTTTGGCTGCTTAAAAAATTACGCATCCACTCCTTAAAAGTGAAAGAGAAGTTGTTTGAAGTGTGGTTTGTGTGGCTGGCATGGTTTAACCCCAGCCGGCAGCTCAGTACCACGCAGCCTCTCTCTCACTTCCCCGCCTATGGGATCAAGGAGAGAATTGGAAGGGTAAAAGTGAAAAAAAGCTTGTGGATTGAGATAAAGACAGTGTAATAGGTAAAGGAAGAACTGCACACAGAAGCAAAGCAAACCAAGGAATTCTTTCACCACTTCCAGGTGGTTCAGCCATCCCCAGCAAAGCAGGGCTCCATCAATGCTCGGTGCTTACTTGGGAAGACAAATGTCATCACTGCAAACATCCCCCCTCCTTCCTCTTCTTCCCACCAGCCTTCTATGCTGAGCACGGTGCCAGATGGTCTGGAATATCCCTGTGGTCAGCTGGGGTCACCAGAGCTCGTTGTGTCCCCTCCCAACGTGGTGTTCACCCCCAGGCTCCCCAGTGCTGGGGTGGTGTGAGAAGCAGAAAAGGCCTTGACTCTGTGCAGGCAGTGCTCAGCAATAGCAAAACCCTCTGTATTTATCTGCCCTGCTTCCAGCACAAACCCAAAACACAGCCCCATCCCAGTTGCTGCAAAGAAAATGGACTCTACCCAAAGCAAAACCAGCACAGTGGCATGAAGACTTCAAGTTAAATATTTTAAGGTTCTTTTCTATAATTCTTGCACATAGTACTGAACAGAGCAAAAAGTAATTTCGTCTTTGAAGAAAGACCACAGTCACTTTTCAAGGTTTTTTCTTAATGCTGTCGAGGAACATTTAACTTTTAAGAGTTACTTTCAAATACTTGTTCAGATGAAGTATGTCGAAAGAAAAATGTTAAATTTTGCTAATGGATGGATTGTCCAAAGGTTTTAACTGGAGTAGGAGTACTTTAAAACAATTTTGCTGTTAAACTGCAGAAAGGAAAGCTTGAAAATAAATTGCATAAAAATTTCTAGAATTGGTGTCTAGCTTCGAAATGTACATGTGTTAAGAGGTTTATCTTTGTTGTTCCATTCACTCTGTATTACAGATCTTTCATGAGAGAAAGTTATGTGTCTTCTATATTGTACAAGGGGATGACAACTGCAATATAAGGTTTCTAAGTTCTGTTTTGTAAATCTTAGTACAGGTTGCTTCATGCTGAAGTGTGATGTAGGTATTAGTTTGAAGTGGGGTTTAAAAGTAATTTTTTCCTTATGATTTTTCTGTAAGTCAGTGTTATTCCTAAAATACGTAGTCGGTTGTTGCTAACGCATCAGTGTTAGGAAAGGTGAAATAATAGAAGATGTAGCACTGCACAAGCTGTGGCACATCAGGCTACAGCTCTACAGACAGTTTCTGCTGGGCTGCCAGTGGTAACTTGCAGTGGTGCTGCCACCAGTGTGAATGTGACACAGAGCAGTCTTAGTCCCAAGTTCAGCTGAAAACTCACCCCCCATGAGGAGAGAGTCACTGTTCCCTGGTTCCCTTCCCAGAGCAGCTTGCAGTTGGGACCATCGGGTTCAGCACTGCTGCACGAGGTGTCACTCTCTGTCACCGCGGGTGCGCTCTGGTCCCTGTAAGTGCCAGCTTAAAGCTAAGCAAGGATGGCCCATCGCCACTTGGGTTTGGTGGCTTCCTGGGGTGCCGGTGGAAGTGCTCAGGCATTGGTGCAAGACTGGTCTTTTTGAATACGTTACCTTAAAGAGAACGAAAACCAGTGGGTAAAAAGCAGACAGCACAACCACTTATTTTGGCAGCAGCCTGCTTTTGTTTGTTGTAGAAATGGTGGAATTACACTCCAACATCCTCTGTGTGTGTGCCTGGTGTCATGTAGCCTGTATCTGGTGGGTCTTTGTGCTGTAGATAAACCATTTTCTTGTAGTGGTATGTAAAAGCTCTTAAGAAATCCTGTAACTGAGCAGTTTTCTTAAAAGTGCTATTGAAATATTTAAGAACCTTTAAAACATGGGATGTTGCTAATTTGAAAGGTAATGACTGTAACTCCATTCTGTAAAAATGTACTCTGATTTTCTTTTTTTTCTTTTTTTTTTTTCTTTTTTTTTTTTTGAAACCTCATTACCTTCTGTTTTTGTTGGTTTTTTTACCAACACGGGTCTGGTGCAGTTTTATATTTTAATCTTCTTACATTACCTAATGTTATTTTGGAAATCATGTGTGAAACATGCTTTGATATGCATTCCTGTGTTGATACGTATATGACCCCACTTTAAGGTGTAAAAGAGAAACTTTTTATGTTTAGAGGAATTCATAAAGTAGCTTTAACTAAAGTTGATCACTTTTGCCTATATTTGAGCTTTAGAAGTCTTGCTCCTTTCCATCTTATGAGGTGCATGTGCAGTTGTCTTCTTGTAAAAGTTGTGAAAATGCTCTGCTCAACTACTATTTTGGTTTCTGAATGACTTTATTTTGAAATATATATGCACATATATTTGCATAAAAGTCTTCAGAGTCACAAAATGACTTTTCATTCACAGGAATTTCCCCCCTTCTTGTGCATAAAAGCATCAACAGTGTTGGGAGTTGATCTGTGTAGAGTTCATCTCTCCATGGCTGGTATCTGTGTGATTGCACAAGTGCACTGAGGATGTAATTTGGGGACTGGTTGCACAGGTGTGACTGGGGAATCATTTGGCTGGCAGATGTTGATGGTGATATAAAATTTTAGTGTGGCTTTGTGCTGGATCAAGTCTAATTATTAGAAAGGAAATTTTACAGATAACAAGTATGCATTCCATAATAGAAGCTGAGATGGACTTTCTTCCAAAACAGCACCTGTAAAGCAGTAATTTTAAGAGTACCTCTGTGCACATTAAAACCAGTTGGTGACCTAAACAGTTTTATTTTAAAATCAGGTGTTCTGTTTAAGCAAAAGTTGTTCTTCCTTGTGCAATAATAATTCTTCCATGGATGCAGAGGTGCTCATCTACTAATGGAGTTGAGTGTAGGGAAAAAGATGATTTAATTGAAGACTGTTCTTTAATGAGCATATGAGGAAGTAGACTTAAGGTTGCCTATGAAACTTTAAATTTTTTATTTCCCATTTTTTGAATGCTTGATCCTCCAACCTATTCTATTTTTGTAATACTCCTATAAAAGATAAAGACTGAAAAGTACTGAAATTTGTGACTGTGCTTTAGACAGTGATTCATTGCAAAGACTTTGAGATTCAGCAGTGCAACATAGACTTAAGTTTTGATTTTAAATACATAACAGAAGAGAGAACAATATTTTGCAGAGAAAGACGGTGATAGGCCTTGAATTCAGAAAGTGCAGATACAGAAAATGTGAGGTAGCAGAAAGATGTCTACTCCTGTCATTATCAAACCATTTATAGTATCTTGTGTTTTAATTTCTGATGCAGACTCAGGCCTGACTTCAGAGTGATTATGATAGAATTTTAATTTTGTATGCCATGAAGCAATTCCCAAGCAATACAAATAAGTGAAATAGTGCATGCATTTTACTTGGCATTTGAGATGTACCTGATCAGAATTTAATGGCAATAAAAGAACATGTAATTCTCTTGCCCAAGAGCTTTTTTTTTTCTGCTAAATTTAAATCACTTGCTTGAAAATGTGGGTACTTGGAGTTTCACAAATAAAGCTGAGGAAATTTTTTTGGTAATACAAGGATCCCGCTAAAGAAAGGTTGCTTTACTTATCATGAAATCAGGAGGGCCTTCAGATTAGATACAACAGAAGTAGTGAAAGGGGTGTTCCCAATGTGTCCATAATTTGTCTCTTTGATGTACAAAATACTGGAATGAGTAAAGGGCAGTTACCTATATGTGAGCAGGAGTTTGAAAGTAAACAGTGATTGAAGTCTGAGGATTGCTGACTATAAAAACTGAGATGTTAAATAATTTAACAGTGTCTTTTAGTGTGTAATGATCCTTAGTTATTACTAACCTGAAGTAAATTTGAATAGGGTCTAACAGGGTTAACTTGGTATCCTTATCAAGTCACTTCATTCCTTTTTGCATTAATGTGTGAGACTCACAGCTACTTGTGGTAGTTCAGAACCTGTAAAAGACAGGGAAGTACTTGCCTGTGGTGACTCAGAAGCTCGTGACAAAACAGGAACTAAGGCCAGGTCTCCCCTGCCGCAGATGTGTGCTCTGGTACCACTAATCGTGGCGTTGATTGTTTTTTGGTTTTTTTTAAAGGCTTGAAGGAATGCTCAGTCTTTTCATGTAACATGGTGGTCTGTGACGTCAGCAGTTCCACCCATTTCTGGTCTCTGCTCAGGTTGAACTCTTTCTGGGAGACTGCTCTTACTTGTGAGTTAAAGCTACATTTCAAAGCTGAGCTTTTGATGAGAAGCTGTAGAAATGTTGCTCTCTGCAGCAGTGTGACCAGGCTTGGCTGCAGAGTTGTCAGTAGCCAAGTTTGAGAATTTGATGAACATTTTGATAGTGATTTGAAAAAAAATCATTATTGTGGCAATTGAATCCTTATGCAACAATATTACAGAAACAGTTGATTCAGAACTGATGAGTGGGGAAAAGCTAAGTCAATCAAATAAAACAGAACTGGTTTTAATGGAGGCACATGGGCTTCAAAGAATAGGTTCTAGAAACACAGGTATGCAGAAAATTGGAGTTTAAAGGAATGAAGTACTGAAAAGTGTGGAACCATCAGAAATGCAAAAATCCCACTGTAATTTTGTTCTTCTTTTACTAAGGTTTTACATTGCTTAGAGCCTAAGTTCAGTGCTTTCTGTTTTATACCTACAGTATATCAACAGAATACAGGAATCTGTGGCCCGCCTTAGATTTCCACAGCTTTCCTTTTGAATTAGTATGCATAGTAGGAAAATTTTACTTCCAAAATGCAGAAAATGTCCATTTAAAAAATACAGATTCTGTCCTTTACTTTTAAATGTCATGTGTTTTATTCTCTTTGTCGGACATTCTTCTAAGTGATCTTCCTTTTGAAGATTAAATTAATTTTTAAAAAACCAAAGATTTGTAAAAACTCCCTCAGATTGACTAGAGATTCTGTGTAGTTTAATCCTAGAGATTCTGAAACATTAATAATTTCTGAGGAGTTAAAAGTTAGGCTTCCAGTGCCACTGGTGTGTGCTCTGTGATGCTGGATGTATTTATGTGTAGGATCCATACGTGACACCTTGTGGCACCAAGGTCTGTACTCTGGAATATGTATCTTGATTCTCCAGGCCCTCCCTACATATTTGCCCTCCTGAGTTCAGACTGCCGTTCTTTACACAGGCACCACTGTCATCTGGACTGCATACAGGAATACAGAACAAATGAAAGATCCCAAGAATGAATGATTATTTAAAATGGAAGTATGTATGAACCTAAGCAATGAACAAGATGGAGGCATCTTTCTTAAAGCAGTCAATGTATGTCATCCTGTCCTGACTGCCTACAGAGGGACTTTCTGTGTCAGTCTCCTGTAGGGCCGTCTGTGTAGCTCTCCTTGATCAGGTCTGGTTATTTTGATGGTCTGCTCCCTACTGCTGTTTTGTTATGCAGGGGAAATACTGAGCATAAAATAGGTCTTGAATTTGAATTGGAGTAGTTATCACAGAATGACTTTTTAAGTGAAGACACATCAAAGAACAGGTACTTCTTTTAGTTGAGCCTTGCTGAATTAAGGTAGGTGCTTCCATGCCACACCCTCCTCCCTGTGTCTGCCACAGACACAGGAATGGTGATGCAATATTGCGTGGCAATTACAGCATGCACTGAAGAGTATGGGGTTTGCAAAATCAGACTGAGGAAAGAAACGCAGCCCCCAGGTTGTCACACTTGGTAGGATTTGCTGTTAATGTTTACAGAGGGGTTGGTTATTTTTTTCCTTTTTTTCTTTTTTAAAGAAATTCTAATAGAGTGTAATTGTATACGGACCCCATCTATGATGCCTTGTAGAACAATTGAGTGCTTCCTGTTTAGATACTTCTGAATGGCAGTATGTGTTAGAGCATGAAAAATAACTTGCTTTTCTCTTTTCTTCTGCTGCTGTTACTAATTTGCTCTGTAGCTGGTCCTTCTGTATGCCTGCCTTATTTTTTGTTACAGCAGTATATGTCTAGAACTTAAAAAAAGATAGCTGTCTCCCTGTGTTCATAGATATTACTGGGCTGAATTATTGTTGGAGGACGATTCTGATGCAGCTCAGTTCAGTGTGCCCTGTGCATAGTGAACAAAAACTAGGTAGTATAAAAATAAAATAAAAATCTTTTCCCTGTTAGTTTGTATAGAGTTATCTGTATTTTCATACGAAGTTTTCTTTATTTTCTTAGATTCTGTGGCTTCTGCCATCTTAATTTTGAGACCTGTGCCCAGAGCACAGCAGGCTGCAGACAGGCAGGCTCCGTTTGGTATCTCAGAAGGCTCCTGGGGCATAGGTGGTGGTTTGGGTCCATCCCATGGTTTATGGTGCTGCAGGGTCCGTGTGGGGCAGGTCTGGGTGTCCTGTGGCAAGGAGTGCTCTGGCCATTGGCTGCTTGCCGATCCTGGCACTGGGGATATGGAGCGGGGGAACACAGAGAAGAGAAGACTTTGTTAGCACCAGCAGGTGCAGTGCAGGAGTGTGCAGGATACAGCCTGGAGCAGTGTTTCTCTATCACCATCTTCACACCTCCTCTGGTAGGTGGGATTTGACCGTGTCACAGCAAGATAAGTTATTTGCTTGTTTTTAAAAAGGAAAAATATGGTCAAGTCCAATTTGGAAGTGGTCCATGATCTTTTTCATGCAAGTGTTTGGTTTTGATTTGTATTTAAAGAGTGATTTTTCTCTGTATTCTTGTTTAGCTGTATATAGTTTCACTAGCTAGTTTGTGGCTTAACTCCCTTTTATTACATTAGATTACCAAATGTCAGTAATTTTTATTTTGTTGCTTATACCAATTTTTTTCATGTATTACTGCATTTTCTTTTTTCACAGTGGCATTTGATTAGTTTGTTTTACTATAGTTTAAATTTTCATGAATTTCCTTGATATTTCATGTAGCCTATGTTTTCTGTCCTCCTTCTAAGCTGAAAAGACAGGAGAGATAAGTGTCCTGTTTTGCTTTATAATTTGTAGGTGGTCTGAATTTACAAGGAAACCTGCTTTCTTATTTAGTTCTACATATAAGATGTGAAAGCTGGCATGTTCTCCAACTATATCGTACAGAGTGAGTGGTCCAAACTCAGGTTTTGGCTGTTTGATCAGACATTTTTAGTTTTCATTCTGAAAGAAATTTGGTGGCTTATCAGGTATTTTCTCAGAGCTTGTTCCTCAGCTTGTCTTTCTTTGCAAGGTTAGAGTACCATAGCAGCATGGTCTCCAATATTCTGTGCAGAGTTGGATGTTGAAGCTCTGTTTGACTAGATAGAGTCCAGGTTATTCACTTGTAATTGATGAAGTTCTTTGTTGCATTTAAAATTGAATGCTTCAGTCACAGTAGTTGGTTACTAATGTGATTTTGATGCGGCTGTTATGTATCTTCTATAAGACTCTGTTCCTTCTTAATTTTACATTATAAAGTTGCCGGAAAGAAAGTCTTAACAGCTTGGAAAAAACCTCTCCTGGGTTGATGTTGAATATTCTGGCATATCTCCACAGCAGAAATAGTGATAGTGGTGAGGGAGAAGCCAAACAGCACTGGCCAAACTCAAATTTTTGCATTGAATTAGAAATAGGTCACTCTGATTTGGTGGGTGTAACAATAGTGTGGTGTTTACATGGTTGTGTTTGTGTCTGCATCTGCCACAGCGGTGTGTGTTGAACTTGGAGAAGATCTGGCTTGGCACTGCTAGGGCTCCGTCGGCGATCGTGTGGGGTATGAGGGAGCACGTGTGAAACACGTCAGAAACACGGGGTGTCAAGGGCAGGGGGCTCACTGCAGTGGTGGCCACAAAGACAATTCCATGGTTGTATAAATCCGTTGGGATTTCCTTGCCCCATGATTGGAAAATGAGGTTGGTAGGGAATGTCTTGAGATGCAAGAGAAAAAGCTACCTGCAATTTCAGGCAGACTGGGTCACTGCAAGGTAGTGGGAAAAGCTCTAATTGCATATGAAAAAGAGATGAACTGGACAGATGACATTTGGCAAAGGAAATCATCAAGAGCCTTGCCTCAATTTTGTATATTTATTTTGGTCTCATTTTATAATACTCTGTTACATTGGATTGATCTGCTTTTGCTTGTTTTGCAGGAAAAGAGAAACCCTGAGGTATCTGAAATAGCAAATAGCATAGTTAAGGGCACCAAAGTAAACAGTGTCTGGAAGGGTTGAAAAAATTCGTAATTCATTAGTCAAAACCAGCGTGTATAGAGACTAAATTGTATTTTATAGTTGATTAATAATTTATGTCATAACAGTCTTCTAAAAATTCTGAAGTAGGCCAGCAGGTCCCAGAGGCTGTGTCTGAGCAGGGGTGCACATGTCTGTCCAGGCCTGCCTTGATCCTAACCATGCCCGGCCCTTGTGATCCAGCTTCTCCTCAGAGCTGGGAGAGAGAAACTGATAGACTGCCACAGGGAAGAAACTTGGGCCCTAAAATGTCTTTGACATTCAATAGAAATTAAAAATACTAATTTCATTTAAAATATTGGCAAGGTTTTCTCTGATATATTTTTTATTTGATAAGTATTTTCAACCATTCATTTAGCTTTTGGATTTTGACATTCTTTGGCTTGTATCACATCTTGAAAAAAGTAAGTTGTCAGTGTTTTTCACAGCTTTGTCCTGTTCTCATTTCCACTGCTCTCTGACAGTGCCGTGTGTAAAAAAAAATCTTATTTTCAAGATGAAAGATTTTCTATTACTTTGTTGGTGGCTGTAATGTATTGAGTGCATTTTTAATGGAAGTCCCTGAACTCAGATTTGAAATGTTACAGAAAAGAATATTTTATTGCATCACATGCAGACGTTTTTTTCCTGTCCTTGTATCAGTCTTACACGAGACTTTTTCACTTCCAGCCATTAAGATGACTATACAAAACTTTTGTGCATTTTTTTCCCCCCAAAACTAATACTTGGTTACCCTTTCAGAGGCAGACTAAAATGTTAAACTCTCATCTATTGGATACTGGTGAAGATGTGACAGAAGATGTGGTATTTGATATGAGAGAAGTGGATGGTGCTAAGTTGAATTTGTCCTAACAGGGCACCTTTGTGCCCTGTCTGTATTGCAGTGAAGCACTAATGTGATTTCTAGAATGTGTCTGGAGCTAACACCTTGGAAAGGTGAGAAACTGAACGAGTATCAGTCTAGTCGTGTTTACTGTTAGTTCCCTGGCACGAGGTACACCATCTTTTTCAGCTTCTTGAAACTGCTTTCCAAGCGCCTGCCCCCCAGCAGAGCGTTTTGAGCGGTGGATTGGTTGCGTCTTCCTATTCTCACCTGTCCAAGGGCCCGTGGGTGTGCTCTGGAGACAGCTCTGCTGTAGGAGGGAGAGCCTAGGGCATGTTTCCCCACTTCAGAATAGGCTCTTAGTTCTCAAAAGCTGTTTCTGTGCAATTTTTCTTCAGCTTTTCTGTTCTACTTGAAAACTTTTCTTGACTCTTACCTGGTGGGATGCTGTGTATTGCACATTTGGGGGTGAGACTGAAGGAAGCCTTGAATGGGCAGTTTTTGTTTATAGTGATTGGGCATTATTTGGACGTATTACAGCGCTGATACAAGTCTTCTTGAAAAGGACTTGTATTTTAAATAGTATTAAAGCATTTTTAAGGATAATTTTCTTTACTCAGATACTGTAGCCTTACCTTTTATGTGACAACAATTTATTGCAGTGTGTGGTTCTCTTGCCTCCACTGAAGCTTGTACTTTCATGATCTTACCATCATGATATCAGTGTTCCATAATGTCTACACTTTTCTGAGCAAAGTGTGTGCATCATGCAAGCATGTTGACTCGGTTTCCAACTGCTTTATCCTTCAACTGTTGTCATATTTTTAATAGTCCAAACAGATAATCAGATACGTCACATTGTTCTAGGTCTGTTGGGCATTTCTTTTCCTGGAGATTATGCCTTTGCTTAATTGAATAATCTTATACAAATGGAGAAAATTCGTGATGAATGGGACTTTACAGATTCACAGTGAGAAATGCTCATCTCAGGGATACCCTTGAAATATCAGGAAGTGAAATTTCATATATTAGAAGAGTTTTGAATGGAATCTCTAGCTTTTTTAGAGCCGTTATTGCAGGGGAAGCAGAGGGCTTTCCCCGTGTGCCACGTG
>VZTX01004961.1:8696-53012 GCA_013400915.1 Pardalotus punctatus | reverse complement strand
GGCCCCGCCCGGGGCGGTGACATCGGGGCGCGGCGCGGGGCCCGCCGGTGGTCGCGGGGGCTTTCGCCGCGGTCACTGCCCGGCCTGCGCCCCCCGCGCCCCGAGCCCGTCTGTGCTGCACGGACACGCCATGAGCTCCTCCGCGCCCCATGACGGGCAGATCTGCCTCCAGCGGGCCGTACTCCTGGAAGGGCGTCTGGTCTGCGTGCTTGCCGGGGAGTAAAACCTGCAAGGGGAAAGGTAGCGCCGTGTAAATTGCCTTATGCGCACTGTTTAAAGCTGGGCTTGTAGGAGCTGTTTTAAGTCGTGTCCCGCGGGAGGTCTTGGTCGCTTGCGTGTGTCACCTTCCCCAGAACAGTGTCGAGAATACTTTCAGCAACAGGTCGGCGCCTTCTGATGTTATCAAGAACAGATTTTCTTGATTTAGAACCTAGGAAAGCTTAAGATACATTTCCCCCTATTCAGTCTTTCTGTTGGTTAGATTTTTTCGAATACTTAGTCTTTTTGATAATTGGAGTTAAAGCAACCAATACTCTTGAAAATGACACCTTTGTGTGCCTTGGTTTGTTGCTGTTGCTTGGAAACTTATTCCTAGCGTGTGCAAATAAAGATAACGTAATAGCAAATATTGCAGTAAGGATTTTTACCTGTAGTAAGGGGTTTGTAAAAATATCTTTAAACTTTGTTTTCAGTTCTGTAGTTGTTTTTCCTTGGTTTGTAATTGTATGGTTTTCATCGTTTGGTAGCTTAAATGTATTCTACTGTTAAAACTTTTGCTTGTGATTAAGTTGTAATTTTTGAGATAGCCATAAAAGATGTGTTACTCATCTTTGTGTTAACAAGACTGATGAAAATGTAGGCTTTGGGCAGGTTTAGGCTTGGTAAATTACAGTTTATAGCCTTATCCAGTGTCTTTCTTGCATGCTAATCTCAGTGGTCTGATTCAGAGATTCCTGCTCGTTTTCGTTCCCTGCTCCTGTGAGTCCTCGCCTGTGGTGTGTGTGTGTGAAGGCTGCTCAGCTCACACAGGAGTGCTGGGAATGCACAGTTCTGCTCTCCAGCGCTTCCGTGGCTTAGAAAGCTCAAGTGGGAAGTGCTTCTGTGCGCAAGGTCTTTCGCAAAGTTTGTAGGTTGCTTCATTTAACTGTTGCATGGGCTCTGAGGTGTAATTAAAGCCAGCAGAGCTCACCCAGCTCGTCAGGCTGCCCAGGGAACTGGTCTGACGCAGTGGTTTTCACCAGCGTTATCTGCAGGTTACGGGGATCCCTGGATCAGGACGTACAGGGTCAGGCAAGAGGAAGCACACACAGACTTCTCTGAAATGCGTGTTTGCAGTATTTGAAGGGAAACACTTTCAGAATTTTGCACATGAATATGCTTGTGATTTCCAGGCCCTTCCCAAGCAAACAGCATGATCTGCATTGGTTCTCCTGTGTGCACGATGGTTTGTTCTGGAGCACAGAAGTGCAGGGTGCCTCATGAGCCCCCCACCTGTGGCTGCTGGGGACACAGAGCAGTGCAGCTGGCAGAGGCCTTGCTGCTTGCATCCCCTCCCTGGTGCAGCATCGCTTCCCCAGGACACATGCTTGATTTGTCACACACATCCAAAACTTCTCAGCTAAGCTGGAATGCCTCACAGTGGGAAGATACAGCCAAAAGACACAAACATTCTTGTCATACCTCTACAGTATCAGTTATGGCCCAGCACTGAAAACTGCTGCATGAGGTTTTTTCCCAAGGATGGGAATTGGGTATTTCTAGAGCACCAAGCCTGAGATGGAGGAATAGAGTTTGGTGGGTTGAGAAGATGCTGTGAGTGGGCTTGTGAGACTCATAAAATCACTGACTGGATATTGAATCTTAGACACTCACGTTTTTCTTGCTCTGCACAGAGGTACTTTTGTAGAGGAATTTGGACTTGTCTGTCATTACTTTTTGAATGTCAAGGACTAAGTCATTTTGCAAGTTGGATTCTCTTAGTTCCTTTGCTTTGTGCCCTGAACAGTGCATGTCTTGCAAAAGCATGCACAGTATGCTGCTCTGAGCTGTCTGGTCCAAGTATGAGCAAGTTTGTGGGTGAAATGATGCTAAATATGGGAAGCTTGCCTATTGCCTAATATTCCCATGTCAAATAGCAAGGAGATTAAAGATGAGGTTTATTTCGAGAGCTTATACGTACGTGACAGATCCAGAGCTGGTTGTACTCGCACAGAGGCACTTAGGGTGGCTGAGAATTGTACTGTGTAACAGAAGCCACTTTTGGATAGCTTTTTATTTAACTGTCCTTTACCTACAAAGGTATGGCTTATTTTTTTCAAAACTGTGTTTATTTTTTTCAGCTAGTAATTCCTTTTGCACAGGAAGGAGGAAAGTTAGGAGTGCAGGAAAACATAACATGTTAAGAAATATGGTACTTTTTCCACTTCTGTAGAATGCTTGAGCATGCTGTTTGGTCAGACAGCTGTCACCTTTGTCTGGGGACATTGGAAACGACAGACCTTCAGTGGGGGCTCCACTGAATATAAAACTTCATCAACAAATGCAAATGTCTTAGTAAAATTAATTCTCAAATTTAACAAGGGAAGTTTGAATTTTAGTCTTATTTGGGAAATTAAATACTTGCTTTGGGGTTTTCTTCTGGTATCCTCACAAATGGTTTAGTTCAGGAAGCTGAAGCAGTGGATGTGCTTTACAGGCTGTGAGCCTCAGTAGCAGCATATGGAAAATGAAGAGTCAGTGTCCTGTCCTGGGAAAAAAGCAGGGTAGTAATTGTCTGAGCTGTGTTTTTCCTTGCTACTGTTTTTCAGCTTAAAAAAAAATTACACCATAAACATCATTACAGAGAAGTTCCTATCCAGAAGATAGTTTTTTTCATTCTCTCATTAAAAAAGGCTAATTTCTTTTACACAGCAGCTTAGAATTGTTTCATACAAAGCTGATACATATAAGTGATCTGGGTGAAGCATTTCATAAATGCAATATTTAAAAAAAAAAACCACCTACAACAAACTTTTTATTTTTAGCATGTCTTTACTCCTCTCCCTTGCAGCTTCCAATAGGTAAATTCCACTTTATAACAATGAGCAGAACTTCTTCACTTTTTCAGTTTCCGTGTGATGCAAGTGTCGGTCCTGTATGCGTACAACTGATCTACACATAACGTATGTGCAGTTTGAATTACATGGGGGGTTTTTTGCTTTTGTTTGTATCTGTTTTCTCTTGAAGCTTCTTCCTAAGTGAAGAAATCCTGTGCAGAGGCAATGAAATGTGGCTGATGTGTTTTTCCTGTGTTCTGTTGCAGAAATGAGCCGTCAGACTGCCACAGCACTACCCACAGGTACTTCCAAGTGCACGCCATCGCAGAGGGTGCCTGCGCTGACGGGCACCACAGCTTCCAACAATGACTTGGCCAGTCTCTTTGAGTGCCCTGTGTGCTTTGACTATGTGCTGCCACCAATCCTGCAGTGTCAGAGTGGCCATCTGGTCTGTAGCAACTGTCGCCCCAAACTCACGTGCTGCCCCACTTGCCGAGGCCCGCTGGGCTCCATCCGGAACCTGGCCATGGAGAAAGTTGCCAATTCCGTACTATTCCCGTGTAAATACGCCTCCTCCGGCTGCGAGATAACTTTGCCACACACGGAAAAAGCAGACCATGAGGAGCTGTGTGAGTTTAGGCCTTACTCCTGTCCCTGTCCCGGTGCTTCGTGTAAATGGCAAGGCTCTCTGGATGCTGTAATGCCACACCTGATGCATCAGCATAAGTCAATTACAACACTGCAGGGAGAGGATATAGTGTTCCTGGCCACGGACATTAATCTTCCTGGTGCTGTTGACTGGGTTATGATGCAGTCTTGTTTTGGCTTTCATTTCATGCTAGTGTTGGAGAAACAGGAAAAGTATGATGGTCACCAGCAGTTCTTTGCAATTGTACAGCTGATAGGAACACGCAAGCAAGCAGAAAACTTTGCTTACCGACTCGAGCTAAACGGGCATAGGCGGCGATTGACTTGGGAAGCAACTCCTCGATCCATTCATGAGGGAATTGCAACAGCCATTATGAATAGTGACTGTCTAGTCTTTGACACCAGCATTGCACAGCTCTTTGCAGAAAATGGCAATTTAGGCATCAACGTAACTATATCCATGTGTTGAAATGGCAATCAAACCTCTTCAGGCCAGTGTTTAAAACCGTTGCATTTAATTTAGCAGAAATAGGGTAACCATCTTTGACTGTCAGACAAATTATTTGGTAGATGGAGGGTAGACATAAATGAAGGTAAATAAAAGGAAAGGCTGTTAAATTACAGGAAGCAGTTGCATGTAGTAACTAATATATTTAAAATAAGTCAACAGTAAACCACTGAAAATATATATACACCCAAAATGGGCATCTTTTGTATTAAGAATTGATTCTACAGGAAATGTTGTAAAATAATTCTAAAGACTTGTTTGTAGATTGATTGTACTGTTGAAAAGGATACTGTTTCGTGTTTTTGTTTGTGTTTTTTTCCTCCCCCTTTGACTGACAAGCCATGTTGAGCGGTCTGGTCTCTGGCCGCTGCTTCCCCTCCTTCTCCCCACCCCCCCTTTGTAAGTCACTACATAGTATTGCTGCTGTTTGTGTATATTTTTTGTGTATTTGCTAATTTTTATTAACTTCTAGTTTTTCATTAAATAAATATGACTTTCTTTTCTGTAATTCAGGTTTTTCTCTTTTTTGTATCTTTTTAAAATTAATTACAGGTGTCATCTTTTGATATGCATAATTGCTATGGTAAAACTTATATTTCTGTATGTTTGGTAAATTTTGTCTCTTTCCAGTAGTCAATTCATTGGTGATACTGTTCTTAATTGAGCTATTTGTGAATGTACTGAACTCGAAAGGAGTGCTTATGTTCAAAGATGTGTCAGGAAAGACAGCTCCTTTAAAAACAGGTCTAGATGTTGTTGTACTTTGAGTTATCTTCTAACAAAAATGAACAATTATTAAGAACTTTCCGAATTAAAAAAATTTCACATTTCAAATTTAGAGATGCTTAGAAATTTGATTGCATCCTTGTATTTGTTGGTTTGCAGTACAAAGAAAGTATTGTATTACACAGTATTTGTCATTATAAAAGCAGACCATTTGTTTAAAAAAAAAAAAAGGCAGTCAGAGTGAGATGTTTTCAGTCTTTTTATATTTGTCATTAAAAGATTACCTGGCAAATGAGAAAAACACAGCCAACTTCTGCTTTTTGCTTTAGCTCAAAGTTTGACACATTTTGATGCTCTTGCTCAGTTTCTTGTCTTCATGTCTTTTGGTTGTTACTAAAGTAACTGTCTGGAACTGACTTTTGTATATCATTTTGGTGACATGATCCACATGACAATGCAGATAAATCTCTTCCAGGTGTGACTGACCAGCCCTAAAGGCTTTGGAAGGATATTGGGCTTTGTGCAGACTGCCTGTATGTGCAAACCTGAACCACGAATGTAAACGGGATTTGTGTTACAAAACAGACAAGAGCAGGGGAAAAGCTGTTCCATCTCCAGCTATTGGAAGGAAATCTTTTCAAACTGAGTGGTAGCGGATGTGTCGGGGAGCTGGTCTGGCTATTAACAACTTTTGTAACACATTAAAATACAGTTTATTTACTGTGCACTGTCTTAACTTTCTTAATCAGAAGTTGATCTGTTAAGACAACTCTTGTTATTTTTGATGCATGATGAGGTAAGTAGTTCTACAGGTAAGGAACATAAAATCCATTGGGTTGGATTAATAAAATATTACAGAGATAGTTGGCTTCATGTAGTAAAAGTTTCACTTTTAAAATTTGATACTTAGGCTGTTTGATCTGTGCACAGTTGTAATTTAAAAGATGTACTGGTACCTTGTGACAGTAGATAAATGCTTCCAAAACTCCTGCAATCTAGAATTTTTTTTCCTTTTGAATAGACAGCCAACTGGTGGCAGTTTTCTCAGTTCATTAATTATTCTCACCTAATTAAGCTTGTCTAGATTTACCTCCAGTTTGTCTTCTGCTCTTTAACGGAAAGTTGGCTAAACCTTTTTTTTTTAGAGGAGTCCACATCTCCCTTGCTCCCTGGTGCGTGGCTGGCTGGGTTGTTGCCCCCCTGCCCGGGTTGTTCCAGCTCTGGTTTTGTTTAGGGAATGGAGTGGAGACCCTGTGTGGACCCTCTGACCCTGCCTGGAGAGGCCAGGGCTGTGTAGGGCTGGTCACTGCTGCTGCTTGTGTTTGAGAGGGTTCAGCTTGGGTGGTGTCCCCAAGAGAGCCGTCACCCTCAAACGCTTGTGCTGAGCTGCAGGGATTCCCTGGAGCCTAGAGTGGCTGAAGGCAGGGCTGTACTCTGGAAGGGAAGGGACCTTCAGGAATGGCCTTTGCGATGAGCTTTAGAAGCTGCCTGGTGTCTCACAGGCTGGTTCGTGTTTCACAGAGGACAAGAGCTATAGCATAACTACTGTATGCTGACTTACTGTAATGTAAACTAGTACTGCTCCGTTTGGTGTTAAATAATCTGTATAAAACCTTTGAATACCCATCATCAGATGGAATTATGAAATTACCCTTAAGCCCAGATCCTCAAAAGTACTGGAAACCTAATTCAGTGGATCTTTTTAAAGAGTGTGAGGATCTGGTAAGTCAACTACACTGTTATATATGAAAAAAGAAACCATACTAGAAATCTGTACAGTTTACTACCTTATCTAAAATAAATGGTGTATTAAAGCCTGGCATTGTCTTAACATTAGCTATTTATTTTGGAAAATGCTGTTTTACTTTGCTGTATTGGAAAGGAGTACTCAAATTTGTCACTAAAAGATGAAATGCAGTAGATCTTGCATTTGTCTGCTAGCACTACCTCTGTGGTTTTTCATTGCCCTTAAAAAAAAAGCCTTAAAATGTTTGACAAATGTGGATGTAAATATTTTGGTAATGTTGTGACAGTTCCTGCTAGTTCTTGTTTGCAGTAGTGCTTAAAATTAAAGCAGGTGAATGGTTTTGTATTGCTGCCTGTCCTGTTGTTTTATCCAGAATCTTTTCCAAGCTGCTGTGATGAAAGCAGGAATTGTACTAGTGGCGTAGTTACTATCTGTAGCAGTTACAGCATGGATAGGGCAAAGGATCTACCACTGCTTTTGTTTTACCCTTGAGAAGCTTTACCAATCTTGGGGTATTTTTGAGGGACACAAGTTTAATATTCAGGTCCATGTAACTGTTCCTAAGCAGATGATCCCCAGTGTGTTGACATGACTAAAGAAGTTCTGTACTGCTCTGGCTCACTGCTGCACAGGGTTTTTCTGCTCAGTGAATGCAAAACAAAGGCACCAAAGCATGGCTGTAAGTGTCTGGTATAATGGGCAATGCTTCTGTTTTGTTTTAAAAAAACTTCAACAAAGTAACAGAACGTCCTCATCTCTGCCAGCAGGGACAGGAAAAGCTGGCAGTAAATGCCAGGCATTATCTTCAGAGTGGCATTAAACCCCTCACCTTCAGGTAGAGTCCATGGGGGCAAGACTCAGGAATTAGAGTGATTTGTCAGACAGAGTCATCCTTTCACTTTTGTGGGGAGCAGCTCCCGGTTTTGCTGTGGTGGAAACTTTTTTAAGAGTCCTTATTCTCTTCAGAAAAGATTTGTTTTGTCCATGTGTAAACAGACTGTGCTGGAATTCTGAGCATGTCAGTGCTCTCACATTGCAGAGCAGTGCAGGATTGTTTCTTGATCTGTTTGGTAAAGAGTTTTTCCCTCCTGGTCTCAGCAAAGCAAAGCAGCAGCACGGAGGGACCAGGCTGGGGTTTTACCCAGGGGGAAGCTTCTTTGCACTTCTTCCCTGTACACTTCTCATGAGGCAGAACATATTCTGAGACTGGGGGTGTTATCCATAGTCTTGGAACTTGGCTTGTGAATGATGTAGAGCTCTTAAAATACTGGCACAGAGGCAGCTTTTACTTTTGGCATTTTATTAGATTAAGTTTTCAGTCAAAGTTGTAAAATCTTGTGTAAAACAGATGTTGAAATTCCCACTGAATTCATTACTAACAGCACTGTTATATTCCAGGTAAATGAGCTGTTATCTATGGAAATGAAAGCAAAGCAAACTCTTGATTTATAGGCAGCTTCTAGATCAGGCTGTTGTCACTGGTACAGTTTGTGTTTCATAAGCACTTTGGAGTTTGTTTCAGAACCAGTGAACAAGAGAAGGATGTAACAACATCCACGATTTGCTCGTGGGGCTGACCCTGGAATAAACAATGCCAAAGGCCTGGATCACACACTGAAGTGCAGTTCTCACTGAGGTTTGAGGGGAGATAAGAGACAAAGCTATCAATGGACAGGGAGGCTGCCAGACTTCTTGAACCTTACATTCACAGTAAATAATGATTCAGATTTTTTTTGGCATTGTTTAAATGGATTTAGTTTCCATAGATGAGCCTCCAAGCATAGGCATCCCAGAATCAAGTCAGTTTGTAGTGGGCAAGAATGAGGGACATGTACTCTGTCCCTCCAAAACACTACTGGGTTTTTTCATTAAGGCTTCAAGCGTGCTCCATCCCCCTCTGCTGCTGGAGGGCCAGCTGTGCAGATGAACTCAGATGTGTTCTCTCCCTTCTTACACAACAATTCCTACATTTCAGTTCTGGCATTGCTTCCTGGGTGTGAAAAATGGTGTCTGCAGTGGCCTTGCTATAAACTAGAACCAAGTGCTTAAAGAACTTGGTAACGGCATTTAGACCATAGTGCTTCTTTTCAGATCCTTTAAGCATTTTTTTTTCAGATTTCAAAAACCTAATTTTCCCCCCTGATCCTGCTTCTCCTTAGCACATTATTATTCATTATCTTTATTGTTATTACAGATATTTTGTAAATAAGTAAGCTTGCACTAAATCAGTTTGCTTTTTGTAACAACCCCACCTCATGGGCCTCTCCTGCTGCACATTATTCCCTCTTTAAGGATGTGACCAGCTGCTGCCGTGTCTATACACAGGTGCCAGACAGGCTAAGGAATTCTTTCTCATGTTTGAATCAATCAGGAAATGAGATTCAAGATTCTTTGCTGATAAAAAGCAGTAAATGCCTGTAAAATGCAGTTTCAGGTTGGTAACTGCTGCAGCAACACCTTCCTTTTGATGGCACCCCCATCTGAACACTCCCATTTAGCTCATGGTTGTACCTGATACCTAAGTGTAGCTGAAAGAGATCAAGAAATACGGAATTTGATGAGAGGTAAGCTCAGCCGGTCTGCCTACAGTTTACTATTCAAATGCTCGACCCTGGCCTTCACTGCAAAGCCCCCGTCGAAAGCTGCGTTCAGCACCTCGTCCAGGCACCCGGCCAGCACGAAAGTCAGATCCTGCCGCACGTGCACTGCAATTTCTTCCAGATCTTTCTCATTTCTTTGAGGAATGATAATTCTCTTCAGTCCAGCTCGGTGTGCTGCCAGCACTTTGTCTTTAATTCCTCCAACCTAATAAGGAGAAGAAATACATATATAAAAGCAACGAACTAATCTAATAAAGTAATTATTATAACATCACATTGGGAGTTAAATTTTGATGGAAAGTTCTGCCTCCCTCAGTCATTTAGGAAAGCAATTAAAATGCAGTCAGACTTGTAGCTCATTATGTGCTTAATGAGGGAAATATGTTAATATGCTACAGTATTCTTTCTGTAAAAGCTAATAAGGGAAAAATAAATCTAGGAGTGCCGGTACAAGAGAACAGTGGAAAAGTCACTGCTTCTCAGAATTTTTAACAGAAGTGGCTTTAGCTCCATTTTTTTTTTTTTGTATGATGTGCTGAAATCCTGCACCTGCATTAGAACAGAAGATTTTTCAGATAAAGGCAGTGTTATATTTAGGGGGAAGAGTCCTAAGGAAGCCATGTCCGATGATAAGTAACTTGAGCCGTACAACAGAAAATGCACAGCAAAGCAAACCTGTGCTGCGGGGGAGCGGGGATGCTTTGTGCTACACCAGGCACTGCTCCACCGAGCCTCCTGGATGACTTGCTAATGAGATGCAAAGAGGGGGGTTACATTAGTTTTTCTTACACTCACAGCTGTAGCTTCTTCCCCTGAACTCTTCTATTCCTAAAGACCACCTTGCAGCAGAAACTTGTAATTTTACAGTGCTTGTAGAGCAGCACAAAGGGCAAACCTCAGGCTGCTGTGACACAAGGCAGGAGTGAACCATGATCCTCACTGACCCCACAGGACTGGACAGTGCTGCACACTCAGCTGCAGGGGCAGCTCCTGGCACACTCCTGGGAATTTAGTGACTGATACCAGCAAGATTCTAGACAACCTTTTGCAAGGAGGACAGTGTGGTTTAATATTCACAGGTACCTTATGTCTGCACCCCCCTTCAGCAGGAGGCACAGCAGAGACAGGCTGGCCACAGGGCTGAGCTGCCGTGCACCAGTTCCTGCAGGGTGCTCCCAGAACCATGGACAATGGCCTGTCCTGTTGGGCTCACTGCCCCCAGAGAGCCTCCCAAGGCCCCTCTGCATACCCTGGCACTTCTGGTTTTGTCTTCTCTGCAGGAAACAAAAGCTTGTCCCTGATTTCCACCTTCATCCTCCTCCTATCCATTATTTGGGATGAGACCGTAACTCCCGTATCGGCTTCATCACCTGTGCCAGGCTCCACTGACACTTCAAACTAAACTGTTTCAAAACCTTCCTTTGCCCTCACATTTTGACAAAGCTTTATGGAAAGGCCATTTGGCTAAGCTATAGACAAGGAACAACATTTAAGAGAAACCTAAAGCTAGATGCACGGCTACTGCGAGAGCTTTAAGACACAACTTTTCAAAGACACCAGAGATAATTCTGTACAAACAAACTGAGGAAGCACATTTTGAAATTGTAGTACAGATTTTGAAGCCATTTGAATTTTAAGACTTTGAGGTTTCCTTTCTAACTAGACATTTTAATGTATTTTCCCAAAAAGCCACATCAAGGCTGGCTTTAGCCTGAGAGGCAAAGCAGAGGGGTGGGGCAGCCCTGTGGCAGCCTGGCCTCCACTGGCCTCCTCCAACTGCACTAGCAGAGACAGCACTGCTGCTGAAGAATGATCCAGCAAGACTCTGGTTTTCTGAGTGGCTATAAACAGATTTCATATCCAAAATAGGGAGAATTAATACAACTTAGCTCTTTTCTCAGATGATGCTTACTGGAAGAACAAGGCCTCTTAGTGTAATTTCTCCTGTCATGGCTACATCTGAGCACACCAGCCGCCCACTGAAGAGTGAAGCAAGACAGGTTACTATGGTAACACCAGCAGATGGTCCATCTTTTGTGACAGCTCCAGCTGGGAAGTGCAGATGGATGTCAGTGTTGTCAAGGAGATCAAAACTTCCAGAAGCTTAAGGAAAAAAAGAATGGTTCGAATGTTAAAAATCTAAACCCATTTTGTTCCCGGTCTTTATTCTAAAAGCCCACCAAGAACTAAAAGCCTTGGCACTATTTATTAAGAGTAGGCTGAAAAAAACAACACAATATTGCAGAGGCCCTAGGAAAAAATAACAAAGAGAAACCCCAATGAGCTTTCCTACATCCAGATTCCTAGAAAAAAAACAACACGAGAACCAATAAGCTTGGCATTTGCATGTGTTGGGAAATTCAGAGTAAAGATTAATGTAGAAACCAAGGAATTTCTACATAGAATTTTTATGTCCCAAACCATCAATGTCAATTTTCAGACAATGCTCCACAGAAACCCACAATTATAATGAAGTGAATCTCCCAGTTATGTTCCTTCACCTGTAATGGAGTACATGGACTTAAACCAGGGAGGCAAATGTGCACACAGGTAATTCCTGTAGCATTTCATACATTAATTCCATTTTGGTTTTTAACCTATCTAAACTGCCACAAATAGTGACAGACCCTGGTCAATTATTTGCCTGATCAGCAGATGATCAATCTAGAAAACAGATTTCCACAAGTCCTGGGAGGTTCAAACAAAAAAGGAAAGTTAAATGTTCTTGCCCAGAGCCCTGCTGCACTGCAGTTCAACAGCTGCCATACAAACCCAACATTCTCAAAACACTGGAACTTACACTACACTACCAAAACCTTTTAACAGAACCTGTAATAGAAAAACTACAGACTTCCATATCTGTCTGCATCATGAAAATAGTACTGGAAAGTCTGAGTGTAAAAATGAGTCAGAGGCAGCGTCTGCCACCACCAAGGAGAAGCACCTTGGCACTGAGGCTGTCCACAGCCTTCCAGGCTATTGCAGGGAGACACAGCTCGTGTTCTGCCAGGCCACAAACACCCGGGCTTGGCAGCAAATGGGAAAGAACTACACAAATGTGCTCTGCAGCTGATCTCATCTTCAGTGCAGCACTGATGGCTGAAACCCTTTCTCCGTTAATGCAACAGAAAACATTTCCACAGCGACTATGAGTAACTCCCAGGGTTACTCAGCAGTGTTACAATGTGCTGAAGGGCTAACAATCCAAGCTGGAGGGATGGAATTGCTGCCCCCGCCCCACCGTTGGTGAGCTGGTATCTCTTGGCGTTGCTGCGCAGCCAGCTGATGGCCAGGTGAGCCGACTCCTTCATGACGGCCCCCAGCTGCCCCGTCAGGGTGAGCTGGCCCTCCCCGTCCATCCTGCTCGCCTCCACAAACATGATCTCCCCTCCCAAGGGGGTCCAGGCCAGGCCTATGGCCACTCCTGGCTGGTTGAGGCGCTCAGACACCTGAGGGAAAACACAGGAAAAAAAACATGGCAAAAACAATTCAGTAGTTGGCTTTGAAACAAGTGCACCCATTAAAACACAGAAATTAAGCCAAGCATCTGATCTCTTACTCTCTATTTTATTATTTAATGCAGCAGTATTTGTTGATATGTGCAAACACTAATTACACAACAGGAGCTGTATGTGGCAGCTTAGCTTAAGGCCATGGCAAACACGGGCCATTCTGGAAACCCTTCCTGCCCCCAAAAGCACGTGAACAATCTTTCTCTTCAAAAGACTTCAAGTACTCAGTCAGTCCTGACTGAATGTTTATGTGACTTTAACTGTCTGCTAGAGTATATTTGCCCTGAGTGTTACCCCGGTAAAAAAGCTACTTTTGCTCCCCAGTGTTCCCTAAAAGCCATTTTAAATGTGGTGGCACTGCCTGAGCTGTGGCCAGACAAGCCCCCAGCGTTGTTCACTGCAGACATTTACAAACACTTTTGAAACAGAAACACAAATGTGTTCTCAGGCCAGGCAGAGGGGACATCTGACTGAGTCCCATTAGGAATACAAGCAGCCAAGCAAGTGAGCAGCTACACTGGCAGCTAAAGCCAAGGAAGCCACACAGCCCCGGCTCCCTGCTTTTTCTGGGCTCTCCCTTAACTCTGCATTTGCATCACCCTTGTGCCATTTGCTTTCATTAGCGTGATTTAGCTAAGAATGCTCTTTCTGGCATTTAAGAAAATTGTGCAGAATACCGTGTTTCACTTTTAAGGTATCAAAATACCTCATCAAGCATTTTCATTTTTGCTACCATCAGCTTCTATATTCATTCCCTGTGCGTTATTAGTTACAGTGATTTGCTCTGTTTCAGTAACTGCTCAGTAACTCAGGTTAAAGTCAGTTCATCCTGGTCACACTGAAATGCAGCAACACTGGAACATTCCCATTTGCACTGGAGACAATGGTATTTTGGCAAAGCATCATTGTTTCAAACATTTCAGGTGTAATGAACAAAATCTACTGTCCACACCCTCTCCCAGCCCAAAGCAGCCGTCAACAAGGTTTGTTGGCTTGGGGGTTTTGTTCCGGTTTTTTCAGACTGGACTCTGGATCAATTCAAAACAGCTTTACAGACTGAGCTCAGGGGCAGAAAACAGCAAAGGGGACAACAAACCAAAAGCCCAATGGTTCTAAACACCTCACTTAGCACAAGCTACCTCCTCTGCCCTCAGACTAGCTAGGTACCTCCTCCTACTCTCAGGAGTCACTTGAGATCTGATAGGAGAAACTGGATGTGCAGCAGGTGTTGATCACCTCTGGACCATTGCTCCTTGCATTAACTGGGACCTCCGAGGCCAAGAAACCTCCCGTGCTGTCCTGGAGAGAGACAGGGCCACCCCTGCTGCAACCTCCTGAGCTGGCCTGCGCTGCGGCCTGGGGACAGGCACACGTGCAAAATGCCCTGGCAGCTCTGACACCTGTCTGCAGAACAGACTTTTCAAAATGTCTAAACACAAACGCAGCCACACAACCGCACAACCCCCCGCACTCGGGGGAAAGCAAACTGTGCTACATTAGACACCCACGAGTGTTACAGGGAGCTGCACAAGACTGAATTGCTCCTGGCACCTCTGAGTAATTTCTTCTCACCAAAAGTCAGATGAATTTAAATTAGAATAGATCTTTTCTTACACTTTCTAAACAACTTCAATTAAACATGATCATTCAAATCAGCTGATGACTGGTCATGTCTGTCAGATGATGAAGATGTCACTGACCCACATAAAAGTCTTGGGGTTTGACAATTTTTGTCGATGAGACCAACCCAGCTGTGATTTAGCTATACCCTGAGTAGATGAACACATTGTCAGACACATTTTAGCTGCCTGGACACTGCAAAATTAAAGTAATAACATTGAGAACAGTCACTTATTTTAAAATATTTCAGGTTATCATCTGCAGTTTTGGAGCTACACTAAGTCAGTGTACTGGACAAAAGTCCCTGATTCACAATGGGAAGATGAGAACCAGTCCAGTCACTTGCTGGCCTTTACCATGTTTGTTTTCCTTCCACAGGTTCTCCCAACCTGGCTGTACAAACTTTTTTTCTCCTCTTCTGATTCATTCCCTGGCAAATCACTGCTGGCAAAGCACATTAACAGTGGCTTCCCTCTGAGGGAGGAGGATTTCCCAGAAATATCACCACAAAACTGGTACTTCTTAGATAAAAATGCCTATCTAAACCTGTGCTTTGGACAGATTTTGCTTCTGAAAGATCCCCTGATTTTCTCCCTAGTTAGAATTGTGCATGTCCCATGAAACAGAGCCATTGCTTTACAGCATCTGCACTTTCATTTCCTAGAACAGGCAATTTCACTGACCCACAGCTTCTGTCCCTTCAACTTTACCCACGTTATGAGGATATAAATGAACCATGATGGGCTTTCCCGTGGTGGCAATAATGTACTGTTACTTGAGCAGAATTAAGGGTAAAAAGAAAAAAAAACAACAAGAAAAAAAGCTAAAAAACCAAACAAAAATCCAAGCCAAAACCATAAATAGTTTATAATATTATAAATGCACTGGATATGTTAAAAACTTTTTCCCCCAAAAGTGTGCTGTGCTGAAACATTTCATTAAATCTTTTGCACTTTACACTGTCCTGATTATTTCAAAGCCTCACCATGTGATTTATTCCTAAATTTTTCTGCAGGGAGACACGCAAGATTATTTATTTGTGATAAATGAATTAATCCAACATGTAGGAGCTGAATATTGTGTCATGTCTTCCTGCTGGGAGACCTGTGCAGACAACAGCCAAGCAATGCACTGCAAAGGTGAAAGATGAATCCATGTGTAAGGAATTCCCTGAAGGACAACAGATCAATGAAGTCATGTCATGTTTTCAGTTCCACTTGCTCGGTCTCATCCAGGTACTGACACAGTGGCTGCCTCCATTGTGTCTTTGTTTCAGCTACTGAAAAATGGCAAAACACAGGCCCAGGGTGAAGCTGAAAGGCAGACACAGAGAGGAGACAACACCCTGTGACTACAGAGCAGCAACCCCCAGCAGCCAGGCTCAGACACCTGCCACAGACAGGAGCTGTGCTGCCTGAAAGACTCTTGGGGGGACTTGAGAAAATCCAAAGGAGTAACAGGTTAGTTTGGAAAATTCCTTAAAATAGGAGTTATGCTGTTATCTGAGCAATTTACACAGAAAAAACCTAAGTGTGTTCTGAAAAATATTTACTCATCAATAAACAGAGCAATCAGGAGAAAAGATCTGTAAGAGGAAAGTTCTCAGAAACGGAGAACAACCACAACATAACTGGTGAAATGAGAACCCCAAACTAACAAACTACTTTAACTGATGGCATTTCCATAGAATGGAGCAAAGTACAGATGGGGGAAAGCAAAAAATCTGAAATATGCCTACTGAGGAACAGAGCTAGAGGTGCCTGACTGGTCATAAAACATTTTAATAGCTAAGAGTCACATTAACCTAAAGAATGTCTGAGAACTTCTGGTGCAAGCTGAAGTGGTTTTAATACCCAAAAATGCTGACTGGCTTTAAGGAGGTATGTGGGACAGTCCTCAGCACAGCTGCTGCAGAGACAGGATTCCTGGGTACTACTTTTGGCTTCTTTCCCAAGACCACCAAACATCCCCCAAACAAAAGCAAAGTTGTTTCAAACTGAAAAAACACCACCACATTCTTAAGCACTGCTGCAGGCACCTTTGCTCACAGAAAAGTTAGGGTATTATGTTATTTATGTACCCTGAATTAAAAGAAAAAAAAAAAGCTTCTTTAGGTTAAAACACACTTGGTGGAGCACGAAGAAACACAGTGCTCTCATTAACACATTTTGAAGTTGTTAACGTTGTATGAACTCAGTCAATAGCAACAAACAGCTACTCATAGCAGCCAGAAACAGCAGTCACGCAGAAACAAATGAGGATGTTACCTCCATGTCATACATGGGTGGCCCCAGGATATCTTTCAGAGCATGGAAATCAATTAAAATCGGCATTTCAGGTGGGAGAGCCAGGTCAGCTGTGTCACTGATGGATTCTGGTTTGGCATCTTCTGTGATGTGTTCTTTGCAATCTAAGGGAAGAAAATCTAATTTAGGATTTGTAACAGTCTTTCCTAGACAGAGAAATTCTTTTAAAATCGTGACAGAGAAAAATAAAATATGCAAAGAAATGCTCAGAAAGTTCAGGAAAATTAAACCATCTTTCACAAAAATCTTGTCAAATTAAAGATAATGTGGCATGAAATTTAATTATTAAGCCTAAGTATGTTCTAACTGTTCATCAAAGATAAAATTAAATCCAGAGCACTGACAGAGATGCAACTCATCAGCTTAAGTGCATTTTAAACTAATTCAAATAGCAAAACACATTAGGCTTATTTAAGACTTTGCACTTTCCACTGGATTTGTGCAGAAAACCAGTATTTCATAGACTCACAGAATGGTTTGGGCTGGAAGGGACCTTCCAGCTGATCTTGCTTTGAGGTCTTGCAGGGACACCTTCCTCTGTCCCAGGCTGCTCCAGGCCCTGTCCAAGCCGGCCTCGGACACTTGCAGGGATGGAGCAGCCTCAGCTTCCCTGGGCAGCCGGGACTGGGAGCAGAGGGACAGTGCAGGCAGGAATCGCTTCCCGCGGAACCCGGCCCAGCTGCTCGGGGCTTGTCTGTGCTGTCTCAAGAGCCCCACGCCATGTTTTAGTGAAACTCACAGCAGAGAAATGAAGAACGCTCGGACAATCCAGCTGCTTCTAAGGCTCTGTGGCAGTTTTGGGGCAGTGCCTCCCTGCCGTGGGGCTGCCCCCGTGCACACACAGAGAGAAGGGATTTCTTCCCACCCCAAACACCAGCCTAACACACATTCAAAGTCTGTATTACACAGGAATGTACACTGAGCTTCAAGACTCCTGCACTGTATTTTGGACCCAAATATGGGTTGCTTACTTTCTCTGCATTCTTTCCAATTTCAGTTTGAAAAGAAACTTTCTGGGTCTTCCCTTGCACATGAATGCATGCACAGTAACTGAAGATCCAGGACTTTAAACAAGTACAGAAAAAAGCAAATCACTGATCTAATCTATTTATTATAATGTAAAGAGGTGGTCAGTGGTGCAAAAGTAATTCTCAGAATGGATGAATGAGGATGTCTTCTTTCACAAGATACAAATGATCCTGTTATTAATCCTGATACAAAAAGGCCTTTTTACAGGTAATTTTCGGACAGTGCAATTCTGACTAATGCCTTAATAGAGTATCAAGGAAAACATTCTCCATCACTATTAACATAACAGCATCAACTCAGCTTTCATTCAGGACTCCAATCTAGCAGTTATTATCCAACAGCCACTAATCTTTCCATTGTACAGCTCACTGCTCCACAGCTAAATCCCATTCCTTTACTGTAAACACTGCCTTAGTCAGATGCCTCCTGTTGTTCCAGCATGTCTCTCTGTTTTTGTTAAACTACTATTTTTGTACATAATAAATTCAAAGACATAAATACTGGCAAGTCTAGGAAACATAACCCTGCATGCTACTCTTGCAATTCAGACTGCAATTTCAACACTATTTGATAATTTCATATGCAATTCATATTTCAAAACAAAATGGAGTTTAAAACCAGCTGGTTTTGTTCTATACCAAGATTTTACTGCCTAACAAACACAAATGTATTTATTTCACCTAATTCTGTATACAGCTGAAGAGACAAACTCTTCATAAACAAGTCAGGGAATTTGAGGCCACCTGCCCTATTAAAAGAATCAGAAACTCTTTCTTTGAGTTTATCTGATCTAATGAGTAGATCCCATTTTATAATCTGTAACAATAACAAATTCCAGACTTTTTCTAAAAATGTTAACCTAAATTCTGGCACTATCTGATTTCCTATAAAAGCATACAGTGATGTCCCAAAATGTAATTACAAACACTAACTTTTCCTTTGAAGGAAAAAGCCATCTTCATTTGCCGTCTTTAAACAAGTGCTGACTATGAGGAATCTATAAAGACACAAGTAATTAAGATTTCCACTAACAATGACAAATGCATGTTCTCTACCTACTCCAGGCTAACAGCCATAAACCACAGTACAAGCTAAATGACACATTTACCTAAAACAAGACAGTTAAATTCAAGTTTCCAGAAACAGAACTTCTGGTTAGGACACCAGCTTCACCATCTTACAGTTTGAGGTAAGTTGGAAAACTAAACTAAAAGGTCAAAAAGTGCCCCTAACAGAGCTCCGAAGTGCACTAGAGGAACCACCTGCTGCTCTGCTATTACATGTCTGCTTCCACAAAAGCAGCATGGTAATTTAAAAATTGTAATACTAAAAATAAACAACAACACATCACCCTCCCCAAGTAACCAAAAATAAGTTCAAAAAACAACCAACCAAAAAAAGATGATGTTTGTAAAATTTTCCAAGCAGAATCTGCAGCTACTCAAAGATCGCAATGCTCCTCAGGAATCTGCCTTTGCAAGTTCCCAAAATAAAACAAAGTCTCACATGTAAATACTGGATTTGTAAGAAAACAGACTCCTAAGGAAACATACTGACAACAAACCACTATAGATAATTAAAGGTTTAACCTTAATACGCATTCCACGCCACAAAGATTAAAAATTAAGACTGCTGCCTTCTACAAATGAAATGGAAACAAGAGGATACAAGAGCCTAAAACTTTCTCAACGTGTAGCAATTTCTCACCTCCTCATAGAACAGATTTAAACTAAGCACTAGCAACACAAGTCTTAAACCCAAAGGTTTCTAGCCATACTTACTGACCAAGACAGAAAAATGTAACAGAAGCCTAACATTTTTAAGCAGTTTTTAATAGACCACATTCTGATTTGCTGAATTGCTTTGAAGAGGTATAAAAAAGAGCATCAGCATGACAGAAAAGGTCTCAAGTTTGTGGGCAATTAAAGGGAAAATAACACGTTCTTTCTTTCTCATCTGCAGCAGATGCCTCAGCGCATGACAGACTCAGAATTCTTCTAGGCCCTCCCCTAATAAACCCCCCAAAACTGCATTTACACAGAAAAGGATGGGATTGCTCCTGCTGACAACAGTCCACGTTCATGGCCAGCCACATCAAACTGCATCCTCAAAGCCACGTTTCACTGTCCAACCTAAATCTTATGCACCATATTTTTCAAAAGTGTTACTTCCACAAGATTTTCTTTAGGAAGGAGACACCTTCCTGAGATCCTAATCCTGTCAACACCTACTTATATGCTTAAAGTTAATGCTATGTGCATTTCTCTCCACAGGAGCAGAAAAGTTTTCTTTCCACAAAATAACTATATCCCATCATTTGTGATCTACAATAACAATGTGTAGTTGAAACACTTGAATTTGGGGTGTTCATGCAGGCATATTTAGATAAATTAACATGGAAAAAAAATAACACTTCAAAAATTAATTTCTATGTAAACTGAACTTTTCAGAACATTTATGCCTTTTGATCTTCGACAGAGAAGTCATTCCAAGCAATCCTCAGAAAGGGCCCACACTGCAGCCTGCAGAGCAGGGCAGCTCTCTAAGGTCAGCAGAGCTGAGCTCAGAGCTCAGCACCTGCAGTCACAGCACCCCGGGACTGATGCTCATCAGATTTCATGTGTCAGTTCACACTGACCACTTCAGTCCAACTTGCATTTGTGTTTCATCCACAAGGAGCAGAATGAACTGCACTGTATTACTGGGTTATGGAAATATGTTCGAAACCTTGGTTTCAACATCAACAGAATCCTCATTTAATCATTTCTAGTTATGAAATATTACCTGTCCTAAATCTCCTTTCAGGTCTGAATTAGACAAATTGTTTTTCACTCTGGGTTTCAATTGTTGTATCATGATATGATGCCTTAGTGCACAGTTGCTGCATTGTATTCTCAAGGCAGTTGCACTAAAATAGGAAGGAGAGTTTCACATATTTTTGTGACTCCTAGAATTTCTTCTAGTGTCGAAAGACCCGAGGAGTGTCTCATAAATCTTAGATGGAGTTTCAGTGAAATATCAGATAGCATTACTGTACACAAGGATGACTCCCCAGGGAGCTCTGAAAGATGACAGCATTCACCTCTGCTAAGTTCCCTGTGCAAACTCAACTGACACAAAGCAACAGGGCTGCACTCACCAACTGCTGCAGCAAGCTCAGGAGCCAAAGGAGCACGGAAGGCACTACAAAGCTGCCAGTGAGGTTCAGTGGGGCATCTCTGGGAGGTGCTAACCCAGCCTGACAGCGAATCTCCAGCTCTGCCAGGGCAGCTGCCCTCCCTTCAGAGCCCACTGCCACCCGGTGTCAAAAGCCTGATCTATACAAAGCCTTGAAAGCAGGTGCTCCCCTTGGAGTTAATGATCTGATTTAATCAATATCATGACGGAAATTCTGTGATTCTACCACCTAGTGTCCTTAACTTTTACTACAACCCACCAGCCAGAAGGCACTCAGCTGATAAACACAAGAGGCACCATGGTACTATTCGGCTGTGCTCTGACTCAGGTAAAAATTACCTTTTAGCAAGCGAGGCAAGCCTGCACTTTGCCCCCTCCTAGTCACAACTCAAGGCATACCAATGCACTAACTGCAGTGTCTCAGTCTCACATCAGCAGCACACCAATGTGGAAAGCAAAAGTGAATTTGAGGTATTTTTATACAGATAAAGAAAAAAAAAAAAAAGAAGAAATAATTTTAAATGAAACTATTAAAAAATAATTAACTCATCTTCCAGAGTCATTCATTATATGAAATAAAAATTCATCATCATGATGCACAACTGCACAAATGTCCACTAATCAACAGGAGGAAAAAATTTAGGCTACAAATCCTATTATTTGCATCAACTTGCAAGTATCTGGAGATATTTACAAGCTTTATTTTGAATACTTAGTTGTTTCCAACAGACAGAATGAAAATAGAGGTATTTTTTTAGAAGTCTCCTATTGTCATACACTCCCAGCAAATGACACACTCTGCTAAAAACACACCAGGGTGTAAGCACACTGTAAGTACCAAATAAAACACAGCTCTGCACTGCTCCATTCTGTACAAGTCTTCCTAATGGCACAGTTTAACTGTAGAGCCACCTGTCCCTCAGACTCCCTTTTATTAATACAGCTTTTTCTTATGGACAGTTTTCTCTCCAAAAGTATTTCACAGCTCATTTTTTCTTACTCCAAACTGAGTCAACCAAAAATGCCAGCATTCTGCCCCCTTTTGAAGCACTTAGCCTGCTATTTTCACTTAGCTTTGGTAAGCTGCAAGTCCGGGACTAATTTTAACAGTGTAAATACCTAAGTTGCAAGCACAGTGCTAATTTTAACATGGTAAATAACTCTCTCATTGGATTGAGATGTCTAATACAGCTCCTTTTTGTTACTTGCCTTAATAATAAAGCGTTTCTTCTTACAGTACCAAGCATTTTGCTCTGAACCTACCTCTTGTTTATTTTGTCAGACGGCCTGAAGAGCAAAATGACCTCGCTTTTTATTCAGCAATTGCATTAGACCTCTGAAACACGTTTTAGACACAGCTACCCCTCAGAGCAAAGAAACACTTTGAAAATATGACTTGTGAAAATCACTATCAAAAAGGTGCAGTAGCCAAGACACCTGATAGTGCCTGGTGCTGGTGAGCTGGGCCAGCACGGCCCAAAGGCTCCGTGGTCACGTTCCTGAGCAAGCCCAGGGAGCGCAGAAGAACCAGCAAGTCAGTGTTTGACTTCACAAAGTCCATCAGAGCAGAGAACATAGAGAAGACACACATAATATAAATGGAAAATATTGGTAAATATGCCTTAAAGCCTCTGCCTTCTAATGTAGGGGGGATGATTCAAACTACAGGATCATTCAGTCTACTGAGAGAGCTCACTGCCTTTAAGCCAAACATTTGAAGAAAACGAAGCTGAATCTGCTTAAGCAAACACAGCCAAACTCAACCTTTTGATATTATGATTTCCACAGACATTACTGTGATCTTAGAAAACTCGACAAGGTATAAAAAGATTTAGTTTTCAGAAGGGAAATACTGAGCTAGGGAAAAAAGGCAAGGTAAAAAAAGACTGTCAAGAAACAGATTATTTGTCAAGAGACAAATTACGTAAGTCTCTACTATCCATAAAACTCTTTTTCAAACACCCTTCTAATTATTAGCACTGTTTGTAAAAATATCCCTTGTATTTCTTCCCCTAGGATTTACTGTCTGAAAGGGGCAGGCACTGTTCAGGCTTGTCTGCTGCCTTGTTCTAAAGGCGCAGATCATTAATCTCCTCATTTGTCCTCCTCCAATCCAGACCAGACCTATTTCAGCCGTACAGATGATAGAACCTAAAAGTTTTTCCCACATCAACTGAATTGTGGAATATTTCACAACACCAAACCAACAGCGCCCTGTTTAGGATTTTAAGTTTGTGAGTATCCTGGAGCAAAAGCTATCAGCCATTCTGCAGTTTTCAGTTTCCAGGATCCTCTGACACACAGCTGTTCTCTGACAGACGGGCAGAATTTCTCGTCACCCGAACTCATTTCGGTCTTTAAAAAACAAACTGATGAAACACCCAAACACCCTGCTTGCTACATTTGATGAGACTAAGGGCTATCCCCATTTTAGAAGTTCAGCCTGAGGTCTGGGTTTGTCCTTTCACATTTCTCAAAGACCTTACACTGAGGGCTCCTGCAGACATGCAGTGCTACAATGGGCACTCGGAAGCTCCAACAGCAAATTGCCGCGTACAGCAACATCCTCCATCAGCACCTGGCTGGAACAAAAGCACAACCATCTACACCCTCCATTGTATCTTGCACCAAACAGTGTGGATGTTCATTGTCATTAAAGAGAGCATTCATGGGGGGATGAAAAAGGGGCAGTCACCTGCTGTGTGCTGCACATGAACTGATTATAGGCCTGACTTCGTCCTTCCTTCTTCTATTTCAAGACTAGAAAGAGACCTACCTTTACCGGTGAAGCAGTTACCTGGGTATTTATGCTGTTTGAGAGTTTTGTGTTTAGCTTTCTTTCACTCTGTTGGCTGACTGGGAATGATAAAACATGGTCCACATACAGGGGAAACAAGACCAGACTAACTGAGGCTGGGAAGTTACCAAAGCTCCAAGAGAATTCGAATAAGCATGGCCTTAAAAGACACACAAAAATAGCTCTAATTTCAGAGCTCTTCAAGCAGAAAATTTTTTTCACTGTACAACAAAATAACCAGATTGAGTTCTGAGCTAGTAGGAACTACAGCCATGCTTAGTTTTTTATTAAAGAGAAGCGCAAGATTTGCATTAAAAAGCCCAGGAAAACATACACAAATCATAACTGTATCCCTAATACGTGAAACAGATGCACTGTACTTCTCAATTACCCACTTTTCAGGGTGAAACTATTCAACTTATATCCCACGTCATAATTCAGCACTACTTAAACTCTACATAATATAATAATAATAATATCACATATCTGCCATGCTTTGGTAAACAGAGCCCTTAAAGAAGCATAAAATAGGAGAAACAGTTGCCAAATTAGCTTCCTAGTGACTCCATTAGAAGTTTCCTTTTTAATAAAACATGCCATAGATACACACCTTCTCCTTCCCCCACTTCAGCACGATCTGGCTTTGGCTCTTTGTGCTGCCCTTCTGCCACTTTCACAGCCACTGCTCTGCAAATGGCTCCCAGCTTCCGATCCAGGGCCCGGACTCCTGCCTCCCTCGTGTACCTGTGCAGAGACACAGGGCGTGATGGGGGGGCTCTTTGGAAGAGAGAGCTCTTTTCAACGGAAACACACCTTCTTACTAAACACACAGCCAAATAAAATGGGATGGCAAAGGCACTGAAACCTTGGACTATTCGAATAAATAGGAAAAAAAATAATCTGTTTTCATCAAAATAATTGTGGTTGCTGATAAAATTGTAGACAAAGACAAATTACTGAGTGGGAAGGCATGACTAACACCTGGTGCCAAACCTTCATGAAATGCTAAACAATGCTCCAATAACACTGAGTTCTTGTATGCATAAAAATTAAAAGGAAGAACTATTTTAAAACTTAAAAATGTAGTTCACTGGAAGTTGAGGAACCGACTGTAAAAGAATATTTTCTTTTAGTTTATGAACTAAAAAGAAGCTCCAGGCAATAACACTACATAACACAGCCAAAAGGCTGTTACTGGTCAAAAAATACTGCAATTCATTGAATCCCAATACACTTTTTCTATTGGAAATGAGCTAGTTTCAAGTCCAAAAGATGTTCTGATCAATATATTTGCTGTCATGTCCAACAAAAGCCCAGAAGCCCACTTCTAATGAATCAAAGCTATTAAAAAAACCCATATTTCAATTTTTTTAACCTAATTCCAAATTTTAGACAAATGTGCCCATCAAGTCACAAGGGAAAAAAAAAGAAAGGTAATTTCCATCTTTTGTATGAAAATGACAACTTGGTTCTTTAAAGTAAATGTTGTCTGTGGCCAAGGCCATGGCTTCACACCTTGCAGCCACACCAGCCCCAGGTGCTGCTGTTCATTCACAGGGCCTTGGTAATTGTCAGCACAACTGATTGTGAGCCACACCCGGAGAGCGAGAGCAAGGAATCTTCTACAGAAATGATGTTCTGGAGAGAAGGCAAGAGCTAAGGAAGGAGCAGCTCCATAAATTACCAACTGCTGAACTGCTGAAGCTATTAAGAACAATACATATTAAGACATGTTTGTGCTATCACGTTATAAACTGATTTACTAGAAGAACAAGAAGTTATTTTAACTAAAAGCAATGAACAGATCTACCTGGTAATTATACCCAAAGTGGTTACTTGGGGAATCTGTATTTGCTGCGGAGTCAGACCATGTTGTTCAAGCTGTTTAGGAATCAAGTGTCTATGTGCAATTTCAATTTTTTCTTCTTGTGTGTACCCTTAAAAAAAAAAAANTTTTTTGTTTAACCTTAAAAAAAAAAAAAAAAAAAAAAAAGCATGTATTTATTAACAATCGTTTTGCTTAGACACTACAGTACAATCAAATTTCTTACCTCTTACAATTCTACCTGATTGAATTAAAAAAAACCACCCCCAGCTATAATTTAAAAGGCTACTGGTATGATTCTTTGTAGCTATTCAGAACTTCAGATAAACAAGAACAGAATTTTAGTGTTTCAAAGACCCCTTTCTCCACCAGAATCTTAAAAAGATGCATAGGCCAACAGACAATTAGAATATAAGCAAATCAATGAAGGAAAACATCCTGACAAAATGTATCAATGCATCACCACAGACACAGAACTGGATTTTCCTGAGCACCAGGCCAAACGGCCCCATGGCAGAGGCCCCAAGAGACGCATCCTGCCTTGTCCCTTGAATGATTCTGGCCACGCACTCCAGATTCCTGGCAGGCTTTCCTTAAGGAGCTGCCTTCCATTTCAGCAAAACCAACCCAAATTTGTTCAAGGACCTGCAACAGCCACTGTAATGAAAGCACTGCAGTGTTACCTGGCACTTGGATAACTTCCATTCTGTCCAGCAGAGCGGGTGGGATGGTAGCTGTAGTGTTGGCTGTAGCTATGAAAAGCACTTGGGACAGGTCAAAGGCTACGTTTAGGTAGTGATCGGTGAAACTGTGATTTTGTTCAGGATCCAACACCTTAACAAGAGTGAACACAGAAGTCATGCAATTGCTCAATAAGAAGTAAATAAAATATGGGTATTTTTATTAGATTGCATTTGGATCTGTCCAATCTGACTTTACATTAATAAAATACATTATGGGTATCACTCAATCCTGGCCTTGCTTGGATTACTCTGACTACATTTCACACCCCATGCACAATTCAAAAAGTTACTTCTCCGTGAGCCGTTTCTGCCCTTTTCTAGAGGCGCCTGCAGCATTTCTCCAGCCATCAAGCACCTCCCCTAAGCTGTATATCCATGATCTTTCACACACGGTAGAGCGGCCCTTCAAGAACACAGCAACCTTGGGAAAGCAGCCCATGTGATCCCACAGAACAAGGAGAATTCTCCCAAAAGTAATCCCTGACTCCAATCCTGATCTGCTGCTGGCAGCTCTTTTTACTCTAAGCTCACTTCTTACTCTCCCACCAATCTGTGAGATCTCTGTGTGAGCCCAAGGGGAAGAACACAATCCCGGCCTTATCTGCTGTCACTCCATCATCTGCCCCACTCATTGTGCTTTGTCCAGCCCTTTACTGCTCACAGAGGAGTACCAGTTCTTCCTATTGCCCACGGCACCCCAGGCAAGCTTTGGCCCTTGGTGAGCCCTGGCTTTCCCAACACAATCATTCCTCTTTTTTTCCCCAAAACAACAGTGACAAAATTGAACAAGCACTGCAGAACAAAAACACACAGTCTGACCAACCTCAAAAATTTACTGAGCAAGTAGAGCTAGGGCTTACGTAACTGTATTGTCTTCCTAATGCTTTTAGTACTACTTAAGTGTGCTAATGCAACACTTGCATATATTTAAGATGAGGTGATAAATATTCCACATACATGTGTAACGCAAGGGTACTGAGATGCTGCCTTGTCAACTTTTTAAACAGTGCCACAAATGGGAAGTCCATTGTATACAGCCATGTACTCTTGGATTCTCCATCACCTGTGAACCACCTTTGCTTCACATCCCCTTCAAGTACTGCCACGCTTTTCCTTCCCACATGATGAATGATCAATGCTACACCAACACGAATAATTCTCATGTCACAAATAATGGGACTCATGCACCTCCTGAGAAACAGCACACCACTGTCAAAATTATTTATCTGCCTACACCCAAATGAATGCACACAACTTGAATTATAGCCAGTAACAATGTTGACAATTTTTTAAAAAAAAAAAAACCACCAACTGAATTTGAGGACTTCTTAGTTATAAAAGAAACAATTAGGAATTTTCATTACTTTTAAACTCTCTTTAGGCTTTGAAAAGTGAAAAGTCTTTAGAACAAAATTATGATCAGAACAAATTACAAAATCTTTTCTTTTTATACAGAATGCCAGAAACACAGCAGACTTCCTTAAAAAACAGAATAAAATCTGATTTTCTTTTGAGGTATTGCACAGATTTAAGAGCAATATTTGGAAATGTACTGCAACTGTAATAAAATACCAGTTACACATGCTCCTTAATAGTGCAATCCTAAAACATATTGAAGCATATGCTTAAATTCTGAAACTAGGGCTGGAACTGAGTGAATGCCATTGTGCACTGGCTCTAAGCTATTCAAAAGCTTTTCTTACCCTCTCCAGCAAGCAGCTGCTGTCATTTACTCCCTTCTTTACTAATGAAGGCAAAGGCCTTGAAGTACCCCGACAAGCCAAGTCCACTGACACATAATTCAATCAGAGAAGTGCCCCACCTCGGCCAGCCCTACAGCCTGGCCCTAAAACAGGGAGCCACAGCAACAGGCAGGGAATCCAAGCACAGCATCTACAAACGGGCTTCAGAACAAGTTGGTCTACACCAAGTAGCAGTCTCCCATTCAAAGGCTACTCTTGTAAATTTTTCAAAACTGATTTAAGCAGCTAATCCTAATTCAACTTACTCCCCCTTTTTTAAATACTGATAACAGTACTTCCACAGAATTCCAGTCTATCAGCTGAAGTGTTTGCAACTAATTCCAAAGCTGCTGAAAAACAATGTATTTTGACAGACCAAACTGGCATTTTGTCATATTTATTTACACCCATGTTTCTCTCTTTCTCCTTCTAATCTGCAACTAGAAGTCCTTATGAATCCCACTAAGTGCTAAGATGTGATTAGATTATTCTTTACACAGATACACAAAATACTGATGCTGTACTCATATGTAAAAAATACTATCCAACAAAGATAGAGAAAACTGTAATCCAAACCAACTCAGATTATACCTAAAAATGTGAATTATCTGAGATTTTTTACAAGGGCTGGAGCTCCTCTAGACTCATAATCCTTTGTCAAGGAAACTATTTTGTAAAATAAGATACAAACCAATGCCCCGCCTATGCATTTCAAGAAGATTTTCCAAAGCAAATAGAACTGTTCTTTAGTTGGGTATCTGTGCTAACGTTCAAGTTCAAAAGTTTTCAAAGATATTCAACTAATACAAAAATATGAAGTACAAAAAGAACATTGAGTGCACAAAACATCTTGGCTAATTTATGGCAGACAGCTCACATGCACACAAAGGCTTCTCTGTAACAGCTCTTTATTACCGCAAAATCCAGAATAAATTCCATGAACGTTTAATTGCCTGGCTATGCTCCTGGTCTAATTTCCCTGCATACAAATAGTCACTATCAGGCAGGCACTTGGATCCATTTCTGTTTTCTTCTGTTTTTAACAGAGGTCATCTAAATTTAGACTAAAATATTCCTTTGTTAATGAACAGAAACTGGAAATAGGAAGACATTCTGTCTTGCTGAAGCAACAGCTCTGCAGAAGCATTAGAACTACACACATATCCGGCAATTACGAAGCATCAAACTTTGCTCCCAAACTCACAGGGATGGCAGTTTACTTCCTGAATATGCCCTGCTGTAGGCAGCAAGAATTTAACACACCTACGCATTAAGCAAAAAAGGATGTGCCTTTCATACTTAATGATGACACTTACCAGACAGGCAGCCGCCGTGTGAACAGCAAATGCACCAGTTAGGTGACCACTGCCTATTGTTTGCTCCCCAACATAACAGCCACCTTTGCTCCTTCCACATGGACCTTCCAACAAGGGAAACCACGAGAAGCAGATGAAAATTAAGCTATTATGTCCAGACGTGAGTTGTCCATTAGACGAGGTAGCGCACCTGCTTCAGGATGTTTAGCAGCAGTGGAGGGACACAGAGATCTGGCAGGGGAGCAGCCCAGCCACGGTTAATAGAGCAATTACTTCTCCAGATGCAACTAATGGTCAATTAGCAGGGCTTACATAAAGCCTGCAGCCCAGGCAGATAGTGGGAAGTGAATCTTATGAGCTTCAGCTGGAAAAATCCATGGCAGGAGCAGAGCTGAGTATCACTGAGAATGTGGTTTTACAAGATGGAAAACAGAAACATCTCAAAGCAGCAACAAAGGATTCAGAACTCAAACACAACTAATTAAAAAAGATTTAATTAAATTCATTTGCCCTCAAAAATTGACCTGATAGAAGAATACAATTGTTCTCTACTACAGGACAGGGAATGAAAAAGAATTATAAAACCCAGCAAAGGTTGAATAAAATTACTAATATTAATATACAGATCTAGATTCACGATTGGAACACACTTTCCAAGACATGCCAAATCACTTTGTCTGCATAGCAAACAACAGCCAGCTAAGCAGCAAAATCTGATTTTTCAGGCATTTTTATCCATGCATTGACTAGAATTAGGAAAGCTTAGTTCAAATATCTAAAGGACAAATGACAGGAGAGATATCAGCAAACTCAGAAACAGAGAGCATTGCATTAACAGCAAAGTGTAAATAAAATCCCACAGGTGAACAGTACAAGGAAAATGCTTGTATTTATTACACTCCCCTGCTTGTTTTCTTTGCACTTTGAGGCTTTTCATACACACTAGAAGAGTGTACTACACACTTGAGAAATGCACAGGTAAAGGACCATAACCGTCATTTTCAAAAGCTAAAGAAGTGAAGCCACGCTATTTTCTAGCACATTTAAATTGTTCATGTTAACATGCAAAGATCAAAACAGAGCTCTCAAACCGCAGCCTGTTCATACACTGATTTTCAAAGAACTCGTTGGCCTTGTCAAAACAGTAATTTTACACTATCTAGCAGGAAGAAAATAATGACGTTTGTAGAAAGTCAATTGACACTTCATTTGCAGAATGTCATACAGCATCCAGATGAGCTCATGACACCTTAATTTAAGTAGCTTTTTTCATATTTAAATTGCTGCATTAAGCACTGTCAGTCAAGAGAGTTATCAGAATGATTCTGTAGGCAAATACTATCAGAACCAATTTCACCCCCACCCACCAAAGTTACCACACCTCAAGCCTGACAACTGAGCTGCTTCTAGGATTATGCCCTAAATCACTCATGTGAAAGCGAGCCACGCTAGCTCAAAAATGTGGGTATTTTTTATTAATGCCCCTCCTTTTGACTGAAACAGGTACAGAACCATGACAGAACCAGTGCAGCTGTACCCGTGGGAGCATGGCAGTGCCTACAGCCAGAGAACACAAAAGAGAAGGCAGAGTGTGAAAACACAGCAGAACAAGGAATTTCTAAGAATGCACAATACGAAAACCATTAAGTGCCCGAGTGCTGCATCTGCCCTGGCAGCCTCGAGCACTCCAGCCCGGCCCAGCCCGGCTCTGCCAGCACCTCCCTCACTCTGCCTTGCCAGCCGTGCTGGTGCAGGAGGATGGACACAGGAGGATGGACACAGCCTCCTGCTCAGGGCAGGGCTCTGTCTCTTCCCCACAACCGAGGTGCTCCTTCCTCTCCCCAGCACACTGCTAAAATAAAAGCACTGAATACGCACAAGTCGGTGGAAGAAGGAATCGTACTGGGATATCATGTCATACTCTAGAAAAAGGGAAGGCAGGAAGAAGGTTCTGACAACTCATTTCTGCTGTCTGCTACATGATACGTGAAGCTTGCAAGGCACAGGCCTCGATTCATCTTCTTCATGATCAGTTTTAGCCTCCTGAAAGCCTAACTAACCTAATTAATAATATCTCAACACTTGTTGGGATTTACAAAACATTCCAACAGTATCTCATTCACTGAAGTCCTTAATTGTATCTCCTGAATTTTGTGTCTTTAAGCAAATCAACTTTGGTACCTCTAAAACCTTCATGATGAAATAAATGTAATATGTGCTCCAAAATTAAATTAATTTACATCTCAGTCTCAGTGCCAGAATTTCAGAAAAAATGCACTCATGGAAAACCTGACTCTCATGGAAAACTAACACTCATCACACCATAATCAGCCTAACCCTCATCACACCATAATCAGTCAAGGAGATCTGTGACTAACATGAAAAATCTAAATTCAGACAGTTAATTACAACACTAATTAAAGAAATACTCCTAAAAGAATATGCAGTTAGTCCATATTATGCACTGGGTAAAATGCTTAGCTCCAATACAAGCTGGCACCATCAAGATTCAAAAATATATTAAACTTGTTCCGAGAAAGAAAGGGAAAACTTGAACTCTAGTTACTGTCTAGATGCTCTACAGCTCTTCCTTAGCTAACATTTGATAAATATCAATGTTTTGAAGTCCCCCAAATAGATGATGTTTAGGGCTTGAACAGTATTTAAATAATAAAACAGCCTAAAATCGATCCTTGTGCTCAAGCACAGCTTGCTGAGATTTATATCTTACTTAGCACACCAGGTAACAGCATTTGCATGGTGGCCAAGCAAGTGACAGAAACCCACCCATGTCAGAACTCAGCAGCTGACATTTAATAACAAAGCCAGCACTGTCAGGCTTTCTTTTGTCCAGTGAATCTTCCCAGTCCAGTCGAATTCTTTTTAAAACACAAACGAAACAATGCTTGCAGTTTAACATCTCTCACCTCAAGCAAGGCTGCTGCAGGATCCCCCTGCAGGCTCTTCGCCAGTTTATCCACCTCATCCAAGAGGAAAACAGGATTGTTCACCCCGACAGTCTTCAGCCCATTGATGATTCTGCCAGGCATGCTGCCCACGTAGGTGCGCCTGGAAAAAAATGGACATGGGGAAAGAGGGTGATGACAGTGGTAACAGGAGGAGAAACATCAAAAATATCAATTAAAAACCTCCAGGGAAAATAGAACAACAAGGAGCATTGCAATAATTCTTGCTTTTTTGCAAAAAATCTGCGGAACTAGTTGATAAAAATATGGAACATACAACTGAGCTAATACAAGAAATTATAGCAGCAGTTAAAATTTGAATTACATTGGTCTGGAAAGATAATTATATACATTAAAGAATATCCAAACTTTATGGCTTATGGACATCTTGCATGTTCCAGCACCAACATCCTTGTACTGTAAGAACAAGCAGAAGCAGATTTAGGAACCTCATTAATAAAAATATTTTCATAGTAACAATGCTGGAATTTTCGCATCACAACAGAGTTCACACAGCATGTTACAAAAGATGGCAAAATTCCAATTATGCCAAACTGTCAATGTCCCCAGAACAGACAGCATGCTTTATTAAATACCCACCAAAAATAACGGTATTTACTATGTCATATCAATATAAAATGCAAAGCTGAACACTGCAATGAAACAAAAAATTAAAAGTCGGAATTTATTCAGCAATTTGGGTAAAATTTTTTTCCACAACACACAGAGAGCACAACTACATTTTACAGGTGTATATATCCCCTGTTTGCTGCATTAATCACTGTCTTTTCTGCTTCTTCCATAACTACTCAAAATATTGTAATTAAGAATATGAAATTTTAAGAAGAAAGAGATGCATTAAGTGCTGAATTACAGTATCTAGCTCATGACCCCCATAAAGCAGATAAGCAGAACAGGCCTGCTTTGCCATATGATCTGGTTTACTACAGTCCAAAATAAACAGGATGACATTTACAAAGATGAAACCAAAAATACCACGGGACTAATTTCAAAAGATACTACAGATGACTCGAAAAAATATTTAAAAAAACCCAAAAAACAACAAAAGCAGAACCCAAACCACACAACAGTGGTGTTAGTTCCATGTAACATTTAACCGAGGAAATTGCAGTAACTGTATTTAATTCCAGATGTGAGAAAAAACAGAAAGTTTTAAGATCTTCTAACCAGCCAGCAATGCCAGAGAAATTAAATTTGCCTGTTACCACCTTCCTGAGGCAGCCGCTAAAGCCTGAAGCAGCCAGCAGGCAATAGCTTCTCACTTCAGTGCTTTTGTGTGGTGCTGATGTGCAGCACGAGTGGACTGCTCTCACTGAGGGCTGCAAGTGGAACATTCATTACGGTTCAGGACTCTGCCCGCGGGAGCTATTACACAGCCAGCCTGCCACCGCCTCCATCTGCACAGCCACGGCCTTGCCAACACAGGGAAAGCACTCTACAAAATGCAATCAGAAAATCAGGAGACTGAAGCAGAGCTGAAGAAATGAATCATTTACCAGTGCAAGCAAATTTATCGCTGTAACAATTTGGGCATTTCTTAGTTTTTTCAGTTATGGGTTTGGGTTTTTCTCTTTTTGTGGTTTTGGGTTTTGTTTGGTGGTGATAGTTTTGTTCTTCTCTGGGTTTTTTTTTAACCACAAGATGCTCACTGCCCTAGAGAATAATTCTGTATGTTTCAGAGACAATGCAGCCCAACTGTTTCAATATTCTGTTTGTGCCAGTAATAGGATAATGGAATTAGGTAAACATGAAACATTCTATGTTCTTGCTTGGTACATTATTCTCAAGTGCACGCTTAAAGACACTACACTTTCTTAATGCATATTTGTGGTTTTAGACACACAGTTTACCTGATCCTTTTACATCCTATAAAGATTTGAGCTATCCGTGTTCCATCTAGTTTTAAGAAAGAGATTGGTTTATAAACTAAATGGAAGCAAACAGATGTAAGTCTAAATCTGTGATACCTCTTCATTTATTAGAGATGAACCAATACCTATTTTATTACACTATTAATCAAATACTTGAGATCTCTAAAGTTATTATAGAACACATCTGAACAAAATAATCCTTGGTAAGACAGGCCCTGCAGGTATTTACATACAAAACCAGCCAGAATAGATTAAAATTACAAGCAGATATGGCCATTTATCTGTCTGGCTGTTAACCTTTGCCTCGTAACTTGTGAAACTAAATATTGCTGTTTAGGAACACTACCACTGAATGTGATGTTTATTTCATTGTTTTTGCTAGGGTTGAAAGGAGGAAAAAGAATATCCTACATTAGCATTTTTCATGCTACAACACAGCTTTGCTCTTTCTTTGACGCAGCTTCTTTCCCTGCATTAAACCCAGAGACAGTCAGCTGCTCCCCACTCGAAACAGGAAGTACAGAGCAAGTTTCCTTGTTACCTCATTTGTGTAGCAACACTTAAAAAACCCCTTAAGAGCTCAAGCTAGAGAAGGTCTGTAACTTAGAAACCTTTTTATGTGTTTTTAGATCAGTGGAAAGGTAGCTTTAAACAAAATACTAGAGTTGTACAGTATGTCATAGGCACTATGTATCTAGAAAATGCAAGAAAAACAGCTGGAAGATCTAACCTTCATGGTTCTCCCAATGTAAACTGGGAAAGCACAGGAATTGGAACCCTTAAAGCAGTGCTAGTATTAGTGAAAGAAAGAAACAGGACTCACTTTCCTCATTGTGATCTGAAGACAAACAGTTTTAAATTGTTTTTAATTGCAGGGGTAGAAAAGGATAACAAAGGTAACACCACTGTTTCTGAACTTGCTTGCACAAGGTCACAGCCATTTTTTTTTTGCTGGCACAGCTGTACAGGTGAGGAATCAGCGCAGGCAAGTCCTGCCAGGAAGGCTGTCCTGGTGAGGAATCCCACCTCTCTGCAAACAGGTGCACCTAAACAAGCAAAGGCCTAAGCCAGAAGTGAACTGTCCCAACTTCTAGAAACTGAAGAGTAACGGTAATACAGGAAGGAGTGCTTCACATGAAGGTGAGAAAGAAGAACTTCACACTTACCTCACCAGCACCACTATAAATAAATGGCACAATTACATCTTTCCTTTTCAGGAATAGAAAAAACACACAACAGAAAAGATCATACAGTTCCTGTGTGACACAAAATATCAATACTGAGGATATTTTTTTTTTTTAATACATGTAAATAACAGATGTAAACCACCATACTTTAATATATGCTGTAGATGACTGGTAAATGCAGACAACAGCTGAAGGATGTCTGATAAAGGAGTTCTGGTTTTGTACCAAGAGAGTGATTTCATCTTGCGAATACAGAACAGCACTTGTTTGCTACTCTTCACCCAATCAAGACAGGATTGCCAAAGCCCAGGTGCAGGCACACGATCCGCAGTGAAAATGGCCAGAGCTGGGCGTTTCCAACTGCCCCATTTACACATCAGGTGGGACGGCACAATTACTGAAACTCCACGCCCCACCCTGCTGCTCTTCAATAGTTTTGTTTCTGAATCTCTCAGGCTGCACCTTTCACTGAAGTGGCCCAAGTGAATGCTATTTCAGGCACTGTTTGCTTGCAAGTCAAACTGAAACAGTTCCTTTTGAATGTTCTAGTACATTTAGTACATTTTGCTGCGTGTTCAGGACATCAGTAGCTACATATAGCACTGTTCTTCTGCAATGGCAATGGAATCCTTCACTTAAGCCCTAAAGCCTAATAAGGAACTTTTAGGAGAAAAACAACGTCTTCTAAGGTGTAATATTAGAAAAATCAGCCAACTAAATCGTGAAACTCAGAAAACAACAGTCTGTGATTCTTCCACTTCTAGAGCACCTCCCTCTGACTGCCAGCAGAGGCACAGCATGGATTCTCCTGACTGGGAATAACTTGAAGGATTTATTCACACAAAAGGACATTACAGAGTTATACAGAAAAGCTGTAGTTCTAATCTGATTCTATCTTATTCTGAGAAGCTGGAAAGCAAACCAAAGCAGAATTTAAAAACCAGTATGCAAGTGGTGGCTTTGATTTTAGTTACAAAAAACTTGGAAAACCAGCTGGTACCAACTATTCTGAAGTTCATTTTTAAACTATACACTTGCTTCTTGAAGAGTAACCACACAATTTTCTTCCCTATTCTAGATTACATTTTCTTTTGCTGGTGAAAAATAAACTCTTTTATCACATATTTCCCACTGGCTAATTTCAAATACATTTTAATAGGAAATTTATAATGGTTAGCCTCTAACATGAATTAATAATTGAATAATGCCCTCAAAAATGTGTGACAGCCACAAATACGTGAATTTAAAAGCTTTTTAGAGGCTCTCTCACATAACTGTACCCATCTGCACTCTTCATGAGGTTGAAGCACAAGACAGAAAGTTTGACTTTTGTTTATAATGTCAAGTTCAAGATGTGGTTTCCCTGTTACAGAGGCTGCATTCCTGCTCTGCCCTGGAAAAGTTCCTTGTGTCCACAACGCTGAGTATTCCACAGCCCCTAGTGGCTTCCCTTCGAATAGCACATGTCGTTGAGTCACATTTTAAGTTGCTTTTAGGACATTCTACTTGAGGTGTACTCTACTGACTGAGAGTAGCTGCACAGCCACTGGGAAAAATTAACTGCCAGATGGCATTAAAAAAATAACTGATAGCTTTAATTCACAATATTCACCTACTGTTGTAAGGAGAAATTTTATTCAATAATATGACTTAAAAGAAAACCTGACACAAATTCATTATTCCACATTTCCTACACTGAATGCAATAAGCATAGAACATGTTTAATGGAAGCAAAAATGCTGCACTGATGCTTGGCAGTTACCTATCTCTACTACCCATTCATTATGCTTCCAGTTGCAAGGAATGAGGAATGGACTAACACAAACCAATGGTTTAAAAGACTCAGTAGGAGATACAGAAAGGGATGCAACAGAGAGAGATGTAACATCAAAAACAATCCTAAGGAAAGTCACCCAAAAAATCTACTTTGAAACCAGCCAGCTCTTTCTGAAATGGGAAAACAGTGCACAAACAAGTCCACTGCCATCCTCCAGCAACTTTTATGTTCCACTCCATGTTCTTCCTCCTGTTTTAGCAGCAAACATGGTTGCAAAGGAATGTACTGTTACCACAGGTCATACTGTATAATTAAATCTTTACATCCCCCTCAAAAAGAAAAATCAAGTTTGCATTAGACTTTCTACAGAATTTTACTTCAAAGTGCTAAAATGACTGAAGATGAAATCCATTCCCTATGACAATAAAGGGCAGCAGCAGAAAGAAGGAATAAAGGCTGTACCTCAGCACTAAACATCCATTCCCACTAAAATTCCCTCCCAAATAACACCACTGAACACCAAGGAAAATCAATAAATACCAACCATTGTTTCAAAGAAGCAAAATTTCTCTGTATTAGCTGAACAGTGCAAATAATCAATATATTCTGCAGATTAAAAATTGCAATTATGAAAGAAGTAATTACCTGTGGCCTCGAATATCAGACTGATCACAGACTCCTCCTAAAGCAATTCTGTGGAATTCTCGACCCAAAGTCTTAGCAATTGATCTTCCAACACTGGTTTTACCAACTCCTGGGGGGCCCACAAAACAAAGAATGGGGCCCTTGAGGTTGTTTTTAAGCTGTCGCACAGCCAGGTACTCCAAAACTCTCTTCTTCAACTTCTCCATGGCATAATGGTCATTATCCAGAACAATCCGAGCTGCACGGATTTCCAAGCGATCTGTCATCCATAACAGCAAAGAGATCAGCACATTTACCTTCCAAATGGGAACAATTCATTCCACAGTAGCAACAAACACCATCATCAGGGCAATCCCCCAACGCACACACACATTTCAGACAATGTTTTTCTAAAACAAAGGTATGATAATTCTTCTTTAATAAGGGAATTAGACGCAAGGTAGACAGATTATAGCACTGATAATGACATCCAAGGCTAAAATAATTATAATGATTTTCTCTTTTTTAAATTCCTGTGTTTTTATTCACTGTCACTACCAAGTTCAAAATAGCAATCATATGAATCACTTCACTCACAAACTTTGCTTTAAATAAAAACTTCAAACTTCACATGACTTGGCATAATTTTAAAAGATCAAAGAGCAACTTTCACCACAAAAACATTCTGCTAGGACATGACTGTCAAGCATGCTACTCATTTTGGGATTCTTTGAATGATACTGCAAAGTATCTGTAGGCAGATCTTTTTACAATTTCATGATTAAAGAAAATACTTACAAGAAGGTTTGCAAACAGTCACGGGTCTGTTTCAAACCAACAACAATTCATCACTACAAATACCAGCAGAAGGCTAGAGGTGGACAGACATTTCTGCAGGCATACCAAGTCCAGCTTGTGGCAAGTCACTTTGCCCACTTTAACTACATTTGTAGGTCAGTAGGAAATGTCTGTTGGTCATGTTTGGTTTTCTACTCCTCCCTCACTCTCCATTTTTGCACACTGTATCTGTTTTAACAGTGTCACCCCCTACTTACAACTCTGAAAACGAATGGTAACAAAGCAGACATGAGACCCAGTTTTTCCACTGCATCTCATGTTATAATTATTAAAATTAATTGCAATTGTGCTTTTTTATCCTTTTGTTCCTTACCAAATTTGATTAACTTTAGAAAAACCAGAACCTTCTTTAGGAAAATTAATGTTACAGAATTGTCCAAAAGATTTTTTGTCGGACATACAAAAAAATACTTAGATGCTCATTTATTATTTTAGATACATGCTGGCACAAATTGTGATTAATAACACCTTAATTTTTTAATGAAACTATTCCTAATACTTTTTAAATTCACATTCTTAGATGTTCAACTGAGCTACACAGGCTATTCAGTGTACAGCTCTCACTGAAGTCTAATGGTTTACCCGGCTTAAAGTAACACCTCAATGATGTTTTTACAAGACAGCACTAAGTAACAGCATTCACATGTTAGTTACTTGTCCTAAAATGTCTGTGCAAGAGAATCACCATTAATAGAAAGGTTTACCTTTTGTACTCTTGTTCCACGGCAATTCTACCATCAGTTCCAAGTAATTCCTTGTCAAAGCATATTCTGGCATTGACTGAGGCATCTTCTTTAATCTGGAAATATAAGTGCTGAATTCAAAAGGCCAACCAGAAATTAAATGCAAAGAAAGCCTCGACTGCACAAGGCAGTGACTGAACAATCCTGAGGTTTAAAATAATTTCAAAAACACAACCAACACAAACATATATCAAACAGGAAAAGGTCCACAAGGTTTGTTTTAAAATTTAAAAGAAAACACCAATTAAAAGCTTCCTACCTTTTTATTTCTTTAAGACAAACTTTTAGAGCTTGTTCTGACATACTGGATGTTCTAATCTTTTTTTCTAGCATGACAACATCATCATGATCTTCCTCCTCCTCCTCATCTTCCATAATGCTTCCGTGACTGATTCTTCTATTTGGACGAATAGCTACAACCTGTGCAATGGACACAGAGCGACAGAATTGCACCAGGTCCTGGGTTTTAAATAAGCGGTGTACTTGGTCTTAGAATGAAAACCATTAGAAACACAGGTAAGGCCCTCAGAAAAATACAGAACATTTTAATTCCATAAATTAACTTCAAGAAATGTTACTGGTGCTACTTTAAAAAGTTACAGCTCTTTATGTATTTCCTAAGTTCATCACATAGCCTAAACTAGCAAACAACAGGAAACAGGAACAAAACTGAAAGGAGCTATTGGTGATATTTCAAGCACAGCAGCTCATCATATTAAGCAGAATAAACTTAATCTTTACAAAATGGGTAAATCTCTTATCTTTTCTCATTTCTCAAGGACTTCCCATTTGCTAAACTATATAAGTGCACTTCGATGCAGCAAAAGTGAACAAGCTCCATTTTACAACACACATTCTTTATCTGTAATCCAAGTGCTGCCATTCATCTGCAATACCATCAGTAAAGCACACACCTTTCACCGCACAGGCCAAAACTCACGGTGTGCATACCAGCATGTGAACTGACTATTCAGAGCAATCTGAGCATTCATTCAACGTCACAAAATACTCAGATTAACATAAAGAAGAAGAAAAAAAAGTCTACGCCGTTTTAAATAAATATTTTGTCTTTTGCATATCTACACAGCCAAAGAGGCTAGCTGGGTGTTCTCTGCAGCACCAGACTATGATCAAGAACTATGGCTATACATTAAAGATGTACAGATTAAAATCACACATGTTCATTAGCCTGTTTAAAAGTACATCTTAGTACTTATTTAGACTGTTTAAGTATCCCAAATTTATATCTCCATACCCTTTTATCATCATCCTGTTTGGGCTTTCTTGTTTTTTGAAGCAGCTTCAGGCCTTCAATCTGTCTCACAAGCAATGGTATGGTCATCTTGAACCGCTCTTCCAGCCGAACAGCATCTAAAATCTAAAAGCAAGGAGTTGTGAGCAGCCAACAAGTTCACACTGATGAATCCTCACTTTGGGGGAAGGGAACATGGAGGTACTGCTGCTGTCTTTTGGACAGCAGTATAGAACAGACGGGTTAGGAAAAGAGGTAACAAAAAAAGCAAGGAGAATATTGTACACAAAATCTAGCCTCAAGGATCTGGATGCCTAAACTACAAAGCACTTCAAACTAGAGAAAAAGTGTCTTATACTGTCTAGTTTTAAAGTATCTTAATAATTCAGTTGCATTTTCTGCGGCAAACTTCTATCAACATTCTATTTTTCAGTTACTGGGCCTCAGGAAAGAGGTGGGCCTGTCAAGAGATGTTAAGAAAGTTAGAACATCATCTCTTCAGGTAACCCAGGAAAAAGACCACCTTGTGCCTTAAGGTTTTTGTTTAGAGATTTTTTTGTTTGTCTTTTTAAAATTTTACACACAATTCCATTTTCACATTAAATGAAGTTAATGTGGAAATGGGTAGAATTCTGCTCCTCTGTATTTCCAGAGCTTTCACCGGCTGCTCTTTTCTTTAGAACTTCTAATAAAAAAAACAAGTGACACACTAATAACTAATGTACCTTCCTCCACCAGGATATTCAGCTACAGTACACACCTTCCCTTCAAGTTACTGCATGAATTTCTACTTGTGGTGCTTTGAAAGAACCTAATATGCTTTCAAAAATTCCAGGTGCAGCATTAGCAGTCATGGAAGAAAAAGAACAACAAAACTTCCAAACACAGCAAGCAAATACAGAAATCAAGACTAATAAGCACCAAGCTATAAAGATCATTTTTGCATAGATTTACTTTGACATACGATAGAAATTTAACCAGTGTCTCAGTATTTAAAGAAACCCAGCCTTCAAGATTTTAAAAATATTTTTAAAAAACAATTCTGAAGTTATTTGCACTGAGATATGTGTAATCAGTCAGCTGTGACAAGTAAGTGAAGTCCAAACAAAATCTGAAGAAAGATTTATCATCTTTACTATGGGAAGTCCGTGCTCTACTTATTGTTTAATAAAATGAACCATTTCCAAGATTTCCCAACTGGATCTATTTACCTCTTAGGTGAGTTCTGACATGGCATATCTAAACACTTTCAACAACAGCATAAAAACATTTACAAGCATTCATACTCAGTTGTAACACAAATCCCTGGTGGCACAGCATTATCACTGTACAGTCACAAGTGTAAGCAATTCCAAAATTATCTAAAAGTGACTGACTCTAAAAGGATAGCAACACCTAAGCAGCGCTAAAAAAGCTGAAGAACATGCTACCTGCAGCTTCTCCTGGTTGGTTGTTCGGATGATAGAGGTCAGTATATCTGGCAGAGCTTCTCTAGGCAGATTGTCCAGGAGACGTCGGAGCTTTGCGACTGCAGGCACAGACAGATCCAGCATCTCAACCAGCTACAGCACACAAGGAACAACATTAATGGCTGCTGTGTTTCTTTGTAAGTATCTCAGTGGCTCTGTGATCTTTCAGTGTGAAGCATGTCTAGGTAGTTTGCCAAAAAGCTACTGAAATAAGTTCACAAAAAGTTCACAGATGAGGCACTAACTTAGCACAGGGCATCAAGACTTTGAACCTTCTACTTGTTTGAGAAGTTAAAAAAAATCATCATTGTTTGCAGCATTTTTTTCAGTACGTACATCTCATATTTCCCCCACAGACCCAGATTAAAAGTTTCTCCATGCCTCTTTTTACATCCTGTAAACTCAGATTCATTATACCTAGTTTATAATCAAGACTCTGGAGGGTTTTTTTTCCTTTCATAAAAAAACACAAACTCACCAAAAAATCCATTGTATGTATTTTCTTACACATTTATAAAATTCAGGAAATATTAACCAAATCTTTTACTAGACTGCATTTATAGTATTGCTATATATGAAACACCAATTTATCATAGCACCAACTCAAGCAGTTAGACTCAGCTGCAATGAGCTGTATAGACACCCTGGAACTCTGGCACAGAAACCTCAAGCTGTAACACTAACATTTTCTTTGCAGCAGAAACACTGAAACTCTACTAGTCCCTGAAAAATACAGGAACTGGAGAAACAGAAGGGCAGATAGGAAACAAAGAGCCCAAGCGTACACACAGCTTATATGACACACACAGTCAAATTACCTGTACAGCATACTTGTAGAATTGTTCTGACAGCTCTCCAAGCTCCTCCTCAGATTTATGGTCATTAGTGAACTGCTCGAGTCGATCTAACTGCTGCACTTCAGCTACGGGATATGGCTTCTCCTTGAGCAGCTGCAGGATCTGGAACCGGCACAGGCCTGTCACCAGCAGTGTGTAATGGGGCTTGGGCCAGTTGCTACCAACCACCTGAACTGCCAAGGCAGCAGTGCCAATCCTAAAAACAGATCAAATCCTTCTATTATTTGTCACCTTCCACAGAACATTCTGTGCGCCCCTTATCAGAAGCAATCAAGCTACAGGTTGGCAAAACCCTGCTGGGTCACAGTTCTTACCGTGAAAGGTCAAATTATCCAATTTCCTTTGTAACACAGATTACAAAAACAAACTCTAAAACATGAACATGAATGAGTCAACTGAAAAACTAACTAAGATACTGCAATACAGTCATGCAACTTAGAAACTTATGTAATTTCTTCATCAATAATGGATGTTGCTATAGACAGGCACACTGACATTACTGCTTAAACAATATGCATTGAGAAATGGGAGTGCTTGTAAATTATGGTTCATCACTGAAATTCCCGGCCTTGTATGGAAAAAACGTTTTAGATCACCATAATTATTTAAGCACATTTAAAACAGAAGTTATTTCCTTGCAAAATCTTACTAAATCCACTGATACGATAAAGTTTGGAGGGTGAGGGCTACAGCATGCTAGTTTCACTCATGCTTTACCGCACAGAAACACAGCTTGTTTTCATTCTATGCGAACTGTTTCACTCATGCTTTACCGCACAGAAACACAGCTTGTTTTCATTCTATGCGAACTAAGTCAACACCCGTGTTACCTATTATGTGAACAATGCTACGCTTAACAGTTTCGACAGCCCTAGAGCTGCGTTCTTTCGTCTTATTTTGCTCCTCCACCTCAGTCTCTTTTCAAACTTCCCCTCCGGCAGCCTGCCAGCGCGTCCCGCCACCTCACCCGCCGGGCCGCTGCCGCCACCAGCGTTCTCGGCGGGCAGGGGCGTTTCCCGAGGGCGGAGCAGCTCGGCCCCGCAGGTGCCCTCACGGCGAGTGGGGGACCCGCAGGCCGCGAGGGCGGCAGGGAGGGCAGGGCCGGGCCGGGCCGGGCCGCACCTGTGCAGGTTGGGCAGGTCGTCGCAGTCGGACGTGGGGTCGCTGGTGTTGGGGATGACGCCGATGATGGTGCTCCGCAGCGAGGTGCCCTTCAGCAGCCGGCTGCGCACCAGCTGCATGTTGCGCGGCGAGTCCACGCTGGTGCGCATGGTGGAGCCGGGCAGCAGGACGCTCTCGTGGGTGAGCAGCAGCGGCAGCCGGGTGGGGATCTGGATAGCGCTGCCCGCCGCCATGGCTA
>VZTX01004954.1:0-60273 GCA_013400915.1 Pardalotus punctatus | reverse complement strand
CCCCCCACCTGCACAAAGCATGGATGGCATCCCCCAACAGGCACAGGCTGAGGCAGATGCCGAGGCTGTCAATCCTCATGATGCTGAATAAGGAGCTGCCAGTAGCACCCCATGGGCTGGGGCTGGGGGTGACGAGTGACACGGGAATGCCGCCTGGTGTCCCCAAATCAGGCGGGTTTGCCAGAGCTGCACTCACTGGCAGGGAGTGACAGGAAGATCTCCAGGTGCTGAATGACTGGGCAAGAACGCAGCAAATGAAATTCAGCAGTGACAAAAGGAAACTAATGCACTTGGGGGAAAAGAGCCCTAATTATACAAACACAATGATGGGCACTAAATTAGCTATTAACATGCAGGGAGGGGATCTCGGCAGCACTAGAGATAATGCTCTGAAAACATCAGTTCAAAGCTCATCCATCATCAAAAAAAATGAGAAAATGTAAGGAATTATGAAGAAAGGAGGCCAGTGCAGAGCAGGAATGTCATTAAGCCATGTGTGGAGCCACAGCTTGAACGTGCTGGCCATGGTGGTCACCCCGAGACAAGGGCGTGAGGGAGCTGATAAAAATGATTAGGGACACAGAGCAGCTTCCATATGGAGAGTCAATCAACTCAGAGCTTCCACGTGAAAAGAGGCCACTCAGGGAGGGATATTAAGCCATCAGGAATATGGGAGACAGGAATGGGAATAGATTGCTTGCAATTTCATACAGTGTGCAAGGACATATTTTTTAACAGGGTGCATAATTAAATTGCATAACTTATTGCCACAGGCACCCTGGGCACTGGAAATACGAACAGCACAGCAAGGGACAAGAGGAATCATCATTCATCCACCCCTTATTTCTCTACTGTCTGGCCAGTACAGAGCTCTGCAGACCAACCAACACCAGGGTGTTCCTGGAAAGGTCATCTTTATCCATCCCACATCATCCTGCCTGACACATGGGGGCCTCTCCCTAGGACACCCCCTGGATGTTTCTGGTTCTACCCAGACCAACTGCTTGGCACCCTTGGGACCTCCAGCTACCAAGAGCTGCAGCAAACAGCTTCCCAGGGGACACAGGCTGGGTGATGTCCACGCTCCAGCCCCGCACACAGCTCCTGGTGAATCAAGTCAACAGTGCCAACACGTGGAACTGAACCTGGAGGTGCTGCTAAACAGAGAGACTGAGGGGAAAGGGACAGACCCCATTTCCCCAGAAGAGCAGCAGGACCCTCAGCACTATGGAGATGGCACTGAGGACCCTGGACTCTGTCCCTGGAACCCCAGCATCCCACGATGCCACACTATGGAGTGTGAACAGGATCCCCAGACCCCCCAGCATGACATGATGTCACATTAGGGACCATGGACTCTGTCCCCAGAACCCCAGTTTCCCATGATATCCCACGATGGACCATGTCCCTGTCACCTCAGCATCCCACAGCCATGACCACAGGAGCAGGATCCCTGGAGCCCTGATCCTTGCCCCTGCACTGTGTGCCTGACCCTGCCCACCCACCCCCTGTGCAAAATCACGGTGCTTGCACGTGCATTAAACCTGTCCTAGGAGGCTGCTGCAATCCTCTGCTGGCCTCCCAGAGCCTTCTGTGGAATAAGAAACCACCCCAAAACAGATCAAAGATGTCCACAGAGAGGCTGTTTAAGGGGAAAGAGCTTCTGGGCTTCCCATTTGAGGAGTATGTTTCCCTTCATGCTCAGCCCAGTGATTAGTGCTCGCCAGGGAATTGGAGCTGCAAAATGAATTTGAGAAGACAGAGCAGTGTCAGGCTGTTAGAGGCTCAAAAAGGATCTTGGCTCCCCTGAGCCCCAAGGCTGAGCACTTACCATTCACATTTAACAACCAAACGCTTCCAAGGCAGGCAGAGGCCTCCCCACTCACCTCTCCCTCCCCAACCTGTCCCTGAGGACACCATTAGCACCTGAAAAGGGAGAAGCCACGGCCTTGGCAGCACTTGGGGTTGGCCCCGGTGCTGCTGAGCGAGGTGGGGGCTGCACAAGAGCCAGGGCTCTGAGACAGCCTCACGCGCTGGGGCTCGTATTTTTGGAAACAGCATCCCAGAGGGTTGCAGTGGATGCTGCTTGTTCTCCTGCCAGCCCTGACTGTTTTGGAAAGTTTGGTTAAGCTCTGTTTGGCTGCCTCTGAGTTATTCAAGTGCAGAGAGGGGCTTATTGCTTACAGAGGGGTTCAAATCTTTGTTTTTTGCGAGCGCAGTTCGGGTGAGGAAGCCCAGATTTGGGCTGCCTGTGCAGCTCCTGCAGGAAGACAATGCAGAGTCATGGCTAACTCAGCAGAGTTATTTAAAAGGACGTATTCAGAGCTCCTGGCTCTGCTCTGCAGCCAGGGGCAAGAGGCACCTTCTCCACAGCCCAAACACGTCCATTCCCACTTTCTCCCCCCCTCGTGCTCCTCCACGCCTCTGGCAACAGCCGCTCTCCTCAGCAGGCAGAAGGTTTGGCAGGAAAAGCTGGACAGGAGCAGGCAGGGCTGCTCCAGGCTGCACCACAAACCACCCCAGGAGCCTGAGACACCCCCTCCTCTCCCTCAGCTGCTCGCCAGCCTAATGCTGATCATAAAGAAACCTCTGTGCGTCTCCAGGGAAGCGGGACTCAGAGAGGGGCACAAAGCCTCCCGCAGCTGTGTGTTTGCAAACAACCCAGCTGAGCTGTGAAGAGGGCCTGAAAGCAGTAATTGTCTTTAATTAAAGGAGGTTGGAGGCATCTCAAGCTTTGACAAAAGATATTTCCAGTCTGCTAGCAGCTCCAGCACTCAGTGCTGCCGCAGCCGCAACCCGGACGGGGTTCAAAGGCGGCGGGTGATGGTGGGGACGTGGGGACATGGGGACACCAGGCTCAGGGTGCAGATGCAGCAGCGCCGGGGCAATGCCACACACCTGCAGGGCACGAGAGAAGGGCACACCCACTGTCCAAGGAGAATGCAGGCTGTCAACAGGATGAATTACCTGGGACCCCTACAAACCTTGTGCTTGGTGCCAGATGTGGGCCAGATGTGCCTGTGCGGGCAGCAGCTGCCTGAGGCATCCCACCCTCCTGGTGGACCTGGCTGCCTGTGCCTGTGTGCAGGGCTGTCACCCCAGCCCTGTCCTGGTCTGCCTGGTCCCCCCCCTGCTGTGGCACCCAGAGGTGCTGCACACAGCCAGGCCACAGACCAGACAAGAAGAGTGCGGCTGCTGCAGCTCCTCCCGGGCTAATTAATGAATCCTGCTGCTTAGCGAGCTACCTGGGCCGGCATGGAGCTCTGTCACGCTGCTGCATCCTTGCAAGCTCATGTTGGCCACCACAGCCCAGCCCACAACTGGAACGGACACTCCTGCATGGACGCTGCCCCCACAAAGCCCTTTCCAGGGCTGGCCCTTGCCCCCAGCCTGCTCTGAGCACCAGGGAGATGACAATGTGTCCCTGAAGCTCAGGGTACCCAAACGTCCTCCTTCCCTCCTCTTTCCCATCTGGCAGGGCTGAGGCTCCCCAGGGAGGACCTGTTGCTCACCATCCACTGCTTCCTCCCTCCCACCTTTGCTTTTGGCCTTCCAGCACATCAGCATGCAAGAAATCACTACTCTGGTTTCCATGGAAACCCCACCGTCGGGGGGGCACCCCCCAAATGTATGAAGCAGTCGGGCTGGCGCAGCTTTGGTGGTCCCACGTGTCCTGCCACCCCACCCCTGGCTTGGCAACCGCCTCCTGGGCTCCCCCCAGCCCTTCTGAACCGCGGGGTCAGGAAAGCCGGGATGGAGGGAGGAATTCTGCTGCCAGAGAAACCTCACTCCCTCTCATCTTGTTTGTCCAGAGCAGCTGATGCTGCCCCATCCCTGGCAGTGTCCAAGGCCAGGTTGGACGGGGCTTGGAGCAGCCTGGGACAGTGGACAGTGTCCCCGCCCATGGCAGGGGCTGCAGTTGGATGAGGTTGTTTAAGGTCCCTTCAACCCCAACCAATCTGTGATTCTTTAGGCAGGACTGACTGAGCATTAAACCTGTACCTGGCTTCAATCTGAACCCTCTGCTCAGCTTTGCACGCTCTGCTCCAACTGTTTTCCCACATGTAACCCCTCAGCCCACACTCTCACCTGCTCCAGATCTGCCTTGCAGCTGGAAGTGCCAGAAAACCAGCCCTTGGACAAGGGTAAATCGCCAGCACGGCTCCTGCAAAGGTGCAGAGAGACAAATACACCCAAAATCACGTCCCAGAGGACCCACCCTATGAGCTGGGCAGGTCCCCATGTGAGTATTTTTGCCTGGGAAATCCTGGAAAGAGCAGCCATGCTCTAATTCAAGAGAAACAAAAACAAACTGGGATCACTTCCATCTGTGCCAGACAGCAAAAAAACTTGCAAGAAGGAAAAAAAAAAAGAAAAAAAAAAGAAAAAAGAAAAAAAAAGAAGAAAAAGTAAAAAAAGAAAAAAAAAAAGACCAGTTCTAATTATAGGGTATCATGAAGATACACATGCTCAGATTTGTCACTCTGTTTGCAGATTAGCCGTACACATGGTGACAACGTGAGTGAGCACCGGGCAGAGTGACATTCCTCTCCTGCTCCATAATCCCCTTTGGAAAGCAGGAACACCAGAGTAAGCAGTCACTGAGGGTGAACCAGTGCCTCCTGCCATTTCCTTTTATAGAATCCCTACGTTTGGAAAAGCCCTCCAAGATCATTGAGTCCAATCATTAACCCAGCACTGTCAGATCCACTGCTAAACGTGTCCCCATGTGCCACATCCAGTTGTTGTTTGAACACCTCAAGGGACGGGGACTCCACCACTGCCCTGGGCAGCCTGTGCCAATGCCTGACCACCCTTTCCATGAAGAAATTTCCCTAATATCCAATCTAAACCTCTCCTGGTGCAACTTGAGGCTGTTTCTTCTTGTCTTCTCTCTTGTTCCCTTGAGAGCAGAGCCCAACCCCTCCCCTCAGTTGTCCCCTCCAGTCAGGGAGTTGTGGAGAGTGAGAAATTCCCCCCTGAGCCTCCTTTTCTCCAGGCTGAGCCCCCTTCCCAGCTCCCTCAGCCACTCCTCATCAGAGTCATGCTCCAGATCTTTCCCCAGCTCTGTTCCTGTCCCTGGACATGCTCCAGCAAGGTCCTCAGGCTGGGATTAGTCTGGATGGAAGAGCAAGCTGGAGAAAACCTGGAGGTTATTTTTCCTCCAACAGCTCCCTCATCTCTTCTTCTTCACTTGGTGCCGCAGGTTCACTCCCAGGGTGTAAATTGAGAGTAAAACACCACCATTCCTGCCTGGATCAATGTGGGAGCTGAAGCAGGATGACAGCACCTGTGAAGGTGACAGGATGGCAGTGCTCATTGTCCCCACACCAGGGCTGCAAACAGCACTGCAAGGGCAAAGGAAGGCAGGCTTTAATCCATCATTGGGGTGCACTGTGGGGAAAGGGGAATGAGAAACTTCTCTGAGTGTGAGTCATTCCCCAAATGTTTCTCCTATTCCCAGTTTCCCCGCTTTTCCTCATTCTGTTTTATTAATGAGGTTGCACAGATGCACTGAAAGGCTCAGAATTAATTTTGCTCACCATGCTGCAAGGAAAGGTCTGCAGCAGGAGTATTTCCACTGGGATAAACCCTCCCAAGCTTCCTGCCTTCAGCTCTGGGAATCCTCTGGGTGATGGCTGGCATGAGGGAGCAGCTCCAGCATCCACTGCCTGGGCAGCCCGAGGAATCACCTCATCTTCCTCCTTCCTTAAGACCCCTGAGAGGCAAAGTTGGTTCTATAGGATCCCAAGTCATCTAGCTGGGGGTGAAGATGGAATCTGCCAAAATAATGCTCTGGGACTGTGGTAACGGCAATATGGACAGACACTGGAGAACTGTCACTGGTACAAGAGATGAAGGCTAAGGAAAAAGGAAGGGAAGGGAAAGGGGCAGAGAAAGGCTCAGGGAAAAAGCTGGTTTCTACTGAAATGTCTCAGGAGAGCGATCAGAACCTCAGAAATTCCTAGTTTAGGGTCTAATGCCCAGCGGGGTCCTGCATCCTGCCTGCTCCACACACGTGGGCACTTCGGGCCACTGCCTGGAGCACCAGCCCCATCCATTCACTGTGCAGTCCCAGGAGGATGCAGACACCCTTGTCCAGGAAGGGCTCTCCTGAGGGGCAGGCACAAGGAGGAATGATGGCAACCACTCCCTGCTGCTCGAGAGCCAACCCACCCCTGATGCTGCACATCCCCTTCCTGCCTGCCCCGGAGCCTCCTGGAGAGCCCGGGCCATCAAAAGGCAGATCTGGAGCACACCATGGAGCGTGCTGTCTGCTGTTTGGCAAAGATTATCTGTTCCTGCAGCCACTTCAGAAGTCACTACAATCTTTTCCAGAGCCATCCAGGCTGGGAGAAATGCCATAGGGAGAAAAGCAAGCATGTTACTTTGCTCCATGGGCTCCACTTCAGGCTGCACTGTAATTCTGACTAACCTGGAGGGTTTGGGCATTTTGATAGTTTGAATGACAAAGCTTTTCTCACGTGGACATTTATTGTTCACTCTGCTCCTGCTCCTGTCCAGCTGCAGGTGTAACAACCATAGGACTCCTGGGATCACAATGTTTCGGAAGGAAATTGCTGGCTGTGGCTTCACCCTTAAAAATTATCTTGAACACAGGGTCTCTGTGAGTTCCAGAAGTGCCAATAGTCTGGAAGTGCCAAAAGACTCAAGAAGTAGGAGGTTGTCATCACTGAAAACTGTCAGCAGATATTCCCTCAAAATGCAGTTTGAATCGGCTCCTGGTCATAGGAATTATTTCCAGCCTGTGAATTTCCAAGGAGACCCTCAGTTGCTGGTGCAGGGATGCCCATCCCTGGCTGCTGCTGCTGCATCACTGTGGCACCCACAGCCCTCCATGGAGGTGGGGGCCAGCCCAAGTGCCTGGGATGTGTTTGGGAGCAGAACCCTACACTCAAGCATCAAGATTCCCAATGAAGATGTCGGTTTTTGCAAAGGTCTCTGCAGTTTCTGACACAAGGAGCCAAGCCAAGATCCCTGGGTTACCTCCAAGGACTCTGTGAAGATGCCAACACCTTGGCAGGTGTCATTTCAACATGCTGAGGAGAAGAGATCTCAGTCTTTGGAGATCTTCCTGCAGAGGAAAGGCTTCACAGGTGTCACAATGTGCTCACACAGGTCCCCTTTTGGGTGCCAACACACAGAGCTGGTGGCCCCAGGTTTGACCAGGACCTTTTCCTGCCTCCCCTTCCCAGGCTGCTTTCCAGATTCAGTGATTTCCACTTTCCTGCTCATGCCATATCCTGTTCCCCATTTTCCAGTCTGCAAGACCTGTCATCCTGTAAATTGCCAGTTTCCCTGGTACTACAACCAGTTTCCTCACTTCCTGGACTCCAGCAAAAGCATCCAAGCCAGGTGGACAAGGGGCTGCTGCATACTGGGAGGAAAACTGCTGGAGCTCACAGCAGAGAGAAGTCAAGGATGTGGTTCAGAGCCTCTTCTGCTAAAGCTTTGGGGAGCATCCAAAGAAGGGCCAGGACAATGGGGAAGTGCCTGGAGGGGGAGGAAGGCGGTGTTTCCGTTCCAACCACCCAGGCGAGGATTGTGCATCACAGATCAGCGTTACCAAACTCAAGGTCTCCTTCAAAACGTGACAATATTGTGTATTTTGCTTGGCCAAACCTAATTAAACCCTGTTTGAAGTTGGGTCTGTGTTAACAGAGCCACTGTATGAACTATGAACACTTTGATTCCACTTCCCAACCTTTATGGGGACTTTTCTTTACACTTCCCAGTGATAGATTACGTTTCTAAGGCATATGGGGAAAAATAACGAGTTTCCCAAGAGCTAATTAAGCTAATCATGGCTTCTAGATTAAATTCTCTATAAGGTTTTTACCTTGGGTAGCTAAAATCAAAGAGCTATGCTCTTACTGGGCACATCTGATTCATCTGACATCAGAAAAACTTTAAATCAGTGCAGAGAAAGTCTGAGGTTATTTCCCAAAATTCAATGTTCAAAACAACCTCTTGGCTTTGGCCTGACTTGTGGAAAAATCCCAAATGGAAAAGAAAAACATCCTCAAAAGTAGAATTTTCTTCGATTTTCCTCAAGTTACATACAATGAAGAATATTCTCCCCTTGCCCCATAAAAATCCAGCACTGTGAGGAATTAAAGGAAAAATCTTCCTTCCTCCCCAAGATCTCTGAGCACTTTCAATCAAAGGAAAAACTTATGGCAAAAAACGCATTCCCTTCATTTTATGGCAATAATGAGTTAAAATCCTGGAATCCTGGGCCTGAATCCCAGCTATTCATTCCAGTTCCTATTAATGTTTACCACTTTTCTCAGAAAAAAAAAAAAAGGGGGGGGGGAGGGGGGGAAAGAGAGGCCAAGGAAGGAGAGAGGAATAAATGCCACTCTCCCACTGGCGTCGGCACGGGATGCTGCCAGAGCTGCTATTCCCTGCTCACATGGGTGTAGCAGCATCAGGAATGTGATGTTTGATCCAAAATGCTGTTTCATCTGTAAAAATAAGTCGGGGAGGTTTTCTCCTGGGTACACACGAGCTCCAGAAAAGCCCCCATGTTACTGCGTATCCCTGCTCCACAGAGGGGACACCACCCCCAGGTCTGCTCTCACCCACCTCCCCCCACCTCCTCACGGACCCCAGCACAATGGGATGGAGGGAGGAGCCTGCCCCAGAGTGGGAAGGGGGGCACAGACCATCCCTGCAGCTCTGTGTGATCTTCAAGGTCCCTTCCAACCCAAACAATTTTGAGACCTTGAGCAGAGAGATGAAGGGGCTGGGGCAAAGGGACTGGGAAGCAGCAGCTGTGGCAGACAGTGGCAATGCAGAACTCCACCGTGTTTCTCTGAGAAATCCTGGGAATGGCCACCAGTTCCATCAGGAAACTACTACTGGGTTTTGCTGGACCTGAGATCACCACCCCTTCCTCCAACCCAAGGGACTCGTGACCTGTCCACACTGATAAATGAGAAGATGCTGTTCCCCTCTGGGCTCCCATGGGCTGCTCTCTGATCACCTTGTGCACCCTGCTGAGGTCTTTCCTACACCATCACAGCAGGGCTGGGAGAGCTCTGCAACCTCCTGCTGCTCAAAATCCACTCCCATGTCCCGGAAAACCTCATCTTCTCCCTTTGTCTGTAGAGAAAAGACTTTTGTGGAAGGTCTCAGTCCATTCCTTGTCTTGAAAGCAAAATGAGAAAGGAACTCTCATTTCCTTTGTTTCCTGGGAAGGTGTAGTTCCTCAGAAGCTGCATTTCCTATTCCAAGGGGAGTGGTCCATCTCCCTCCTCCAGTAGCACTCCTGGACCATCTGTGACCCTCCCTGTGAGATCAGCATCTTTTAGGGCTTCACACTGCTAGGAAATCAATACCTCAGCCCCCCATCTGACACTCCCTTGCTCTGCCAAGCTCCCCCGGGTCCCATTCCAATCTCCTGAAGCCCAAACTCCAACAGGAATGTGCAGAGGACAAGCACCAAGCAGGCGTGGAGTGGCTCCCAGTGAGCAGCTGCAGTCTCCACCACAGCCCTAATTGGATTCACAACATGGAGAGGTCAGCGAGAAGAATCAAAGCCATGGAAAGAAAGACGCTCTATTCTTGCTTCCCAGACAGAGAGGGAGGAGAGGGAGAAGCCCCAAAAGCAGTATCCAACAATGCCACCGAGCCCCGGCCGGCTGGGAGCATTCAAATTGTCAACAAGCCTGTAGAAAAGGCAGACAAATTCCTGTTTTGTACTTGGGAAGGAGCCAGGTGATGTAATCATCTTCGAGGATGATGGTGGAATACTTTCCATTCCAGCAGTAACTCAAGATGTGAAATAGCAGCCACTGAAGTTAAACATTGCTAAATCAGCCTGTCAGGGCAGCACCTACCTAAGGGGGTGTAGGGAGAGGGCTGATGGGCCAGGGCACACTCAATGTTCACTTTCCACATGCTGTGAGGCAACAGGGTGTTTCAGAGATGGAGGAAAAAGCTATTTGCTAAATGAGGCAGTTGTGGTTATTTTAGAACTGCAATGTCAGTACCAGTCAAATAAGGCTGTGCCAGCTCCAGGACTAGGTCAGTGAGGGATTAAAGGAAGGTAGGACAGTAATGCCAACCTATGTGCACTTAGGGAAAACAGATTAGGGCAAATTAGCCTTGTACGGGTTTTTGATGTAATTACAAGATTGACTGGGGGGGGGTGTGGTAATGGTATTAATACCACACACCCAAACCTCTGCAGAGCCTTTCCCTGGCTAACTCATGGGATATTTTGATTCTGAAATCAGTGGCTCCACCGACACCACGGGACATCCTTGATGAATTAAAACTTGGCAGGCGGATGTGGCGCGGCTGGAGATCTGAGCGGGGCTGTTTCTGCTGCAGCCAACAAATGTGGTTCGTGCCTCTGGGCTGTTTAACATTTTTATCAATGACCCAAGAGTAAGCCCAAAGCATTCCCAATCAAGTTAGCTGATGACATGGAAGCTATGGTGTGGTAAATACTGAGAATGATGGGTTCCTGATACAGCAATCCTGACCCCTCGGGGAGCTGGGCACAAGCAAGGAATGTGCATTTCAGTACAAACACATGTCAAATCACACCTACAGGGACAAGGACGTAGTTCCAGTTCTCCCAGTCCCACAAGGAAGGAAAAGGATCCTTCAAAAGCACCCAGAGAAATGCCACTGCCAAAATGGTTAAGCAAAGGGAGGATGTAGGAACAGGGAATCTCAGCATCCCCTCTGGCATGCAGCTGATCACCACGAGCAGCCCGTATGTGGGGAGCTGGATCTGCCACAGGAAAGGCTAAAACAGTGCGAAACGCTGGGAAGAGCCAAGTAAATTGGCTGAAAACCTTACCAGAGGACTGGGGGCCAAAGATTGCCCTTAAACAGGCACAGGGAGCACAGAGGTGTGGCGATGGATGAAGCTCTCTGAGGTGGGAGCACCAGGCACAGCGGGGTAAGAAGGCAGGGACAACCTCTGGAATCATTTAACGGGCAGTTCTCTGTCTCTGGAAACATTTCCAGCACAGTTGGCTGTATCTGCTCCAGTTCAACCAGGAATGCTTCCTGGAAGAACTTGATTACCCCTAGAGCCTTACAATTTATTGGCTGGGTCCAGCACTATCAGTGGAGGCCCAGACCCCAAACAGGCACAGAGTCATAAATAGCCTCTTATCATGAAAACATCACGTCCTCGTGGGCTGTAACTGTGAGACAGCTCGGACAGGCCCTGCTCCAGCACATCGGAAAGCTGCTCTGAGCCCTCAGCATGTACTTGGCCCCCTCCAAATCCCAAGTACAGCTTGGTTGCTTTCCACCCTCTGTGCTGGAGGGATTGCTCGGGGTCCTTGTCACACGTGTGTGTCACGCTTGTGCCCGTGTTCCCCACACATGGTGGAGTGGTGGCAGATTTGCTGCCCTGACATCAAAATCTTGGCAGGGAAGGGGACACTGCTACTGCTGAGCCTTTTGGGCTCCCCTCAGGGGAGGTCCAGCTCTACTCTGAGCTGGAAAATCACAGAATCCCAGAATGGTTTGGGTTGAAAGGAACCTTAAAGCTCATCCAGTCCCACCCCCTGCCATGGGCAGGGACACCTTCCACTATCCTAAGTTGCTTTAAGCCCAAATGTCCAACCCAGACTTGGACACTTCCAGGGATCCAGGGGCAGCCACAGCTTCTCTGGGCACCCTGTGCCAGGGCCTCACCACCCTCACAGCCAGGAATTCCTTCCCCATATCCCATCTATCACTGCCTGCTGTCCATTTGAAGCCATTTCCCCTAGTCCTGTCCCTCCATCCCTTGTCCAAAGTCCCTCTCCAGCTCTCCTGGAGCCCCTTTAGGCACAGGAAGGAGCTCTAAGGTCTCCCCAGAGACTTCTCCAGGCTGAACCCCCTCAGCTCTCCCAGCCTGGATCCAGTTGTCAGAGCATCTCCATGGCCTCCTTTGGACTCATTGCAGCAGCTCCACATCCTTCTGATGTTGGGGACCCCAGAGCTGGAGGCAGCACAGCACAGGGTGCGTCTCACAAGGCTGGCGTAGAGGGGAAAGCAGCAGAGAAGATGGGCAAGGAGAAGACAGCTGCCAGCCTGAATCTGACCAGGTTTCTCCGCTTCCTATCAGGTCGCCAGCTCCTCTCCTCCTTGGAAAGGCCTGTGACCCCAAGGGATGACACCACGTGTCTCTGACAGCCAGAGAGTGTCACTACCAGCTTCTGCAGGGCAAAACCATCCCTTGTCACCCCAGCAAGACCAGGACTCCCCGTACTCAGTGCTGTATGAGCGCAACAAAGAGAATGCAGGGATCAAAGATATCCTGCCATGATGGAGAGGAGCTGCAGAGGGAAGAAGGGTTGAATTGCTGGGAGCAGCAGCCATCAGCTGCTGTCCCTAAGCAGGCACAGGCCGTGCAGACAGCGTCCATCCGCTGTCCAGCCAGCCTGGTGAGAGCGGCAGCACAATGGCTCTGCCTCTGCTGTGGCTGAGCAGAGCCAATGGATACGGGAGGCAGAGGGAGAAATGTGCTTCATGTGCTGCATGGGAGGGACAGGGAGGGGAGGGAAGGGGGGAGGCGCAGACAAAGAACAGGGAGATGGAGAGAAAAGATGCAGGCAGGGAGCAGAAGGTGAAGCGAGGAGGATGGGGCTGGGGGAGGCACGTGCACGGAGCCCCTCGCCAGCGAGGAGCCGGGGAGTGAGTGGAGAGCAGCAGAGAGGAGTGGGCAGCCAGCCCCTCGCAGGACCCTGCGGGAGCGGCGAGCCAGGCCCAGCAAAATGAAAATCTCTTAACCACACAGAATTGTTAACTGCCCCCAAATCCTTTTGTGCTGGGGCTGCGAGCTTAGAAGAGCTTAAGCTGTTAGATGCATGAACTTCCCCCATAAATATCCCTTGTGCACACTGCCGCGAGCAGGCTGGCGTGCTATTAGCCAGATGAAAAACCCAGCAGAGAAAATGAGCAACTCCTTCCAGCTGTACAGAGGGATTGTCCATTCCTTTCCATGCCCTTCTCCACCTGGACCCCTTGGTGGAGCAGGACCATGGGCCCCCCCACGATCCCTGCCACGTCCTGTTTGGGCGCCTGTGTGTGTGAGAACTTCGCCCCGAAAGCCGGCTCAGATTTGCTTTTGTTTTGCTTCTGGAAAGAGGCCCAGACTCCCTCCCACCCCTGGAAACACGAGCAAACCTGCCAGCCACATGTAGGAGTGAGTCCCCCAAGCCAGGCGGCTCTGCCACTGTCTCTGCAGGGACCCGGCGCAGGGACCGGGCGGGAGGCAGGCAGGGATGCAGGAATACATCCCGCAGGTGCTTCCCGAGCCGAGCTGGGGAGAGCAGCCCCTTCCCCAGCCCTTTTGTGGGGCTCACTGGGAGGGCTGGGAGAGGATGGGGGTGCCACGGCTGTCCTGCCAGCTCTGTGGCTGGCTCTCCTCCCACTCCCCACTCCTCTTCTGGGGGCTGCCAGGGGAAAATGGAGGGGGTGTCCCAGTCTGGCGCAATCCTGGGGTCCCATCCAGCCCTGATTCCACCCCACACGAGAGGAGGAAGGGGAAGAAGGAAAGGGGAAGTCAAAGGCAAAGAGGGAAAGGAAAGGGAAAGAAAAGGGGAAGAGAGGAAGAGGAAGAGGAAAGGGAAGGAAAGGGGAAGAGGAAGGTGAAGGGGGAGGGGAAGGTGAAACAGAAGGGAAAGGGGAAGGACAAGGGAAAAGGTAAGGAGAATGGGCAGGAAAGAGGAAGGAGAAAGAGAAGGGGAAGGGGAAAAGGAAGAGGAAGAGGAAGAGGAAGAGGAAGAGGAAGAGGAAGAGGAAGAGGAAGAGGAAGAGGAAAGGAAAAGTAAAGGAAAGGAAAAGGAAAAGGAGAAGGGGAACGGGAAGGAGAAGGTCAGGGGAGGCAGCCCCGGACCCAGATGCCCCATGGAGACGATGGACTGCCGGCCACCGCGTGATTAATGAGGGCGGGGAGTGCGGGGCCGACGCACGCCAGCACCGGCTGCAGAAACAGCTGCTGAGGTACCGGACCTCCCAAAATCCTGCTGCTGCCCAGACAAAGAGGGGACCGGCCTCTCCCTCCTGCTCACTCCATCCACCTCCTGCCTGCTCTGCTCCCCTCTAGCCCTGTGGGGACAGGGGGGTCCTGGGAGCCCCAGGGCATGTGAGAGGACTGTCCCTTGGCTGGGCTGGCAGTGGCACCAGGCAGCTCCCCAAGAAGCCCCAGCTGCTTCAGAGCAAAGCACTGCGCAGGGTCTGCTCGAGGTAAAAACAGGCTGAGATGGAAAAGCTGCCACGAATCATTGGGGCTTTCTGGTGTTGCTATGGATGCTTCACTTGGGACTTGTAAAAGCCCCTGTCTGCCCTTCGGTGCAGGGATTAGCCAGGCTCAGTTTCCAGCAGTACTTCCTTGCTGTCCCCATCCCCATCCCTGCTAAGGCTGGAAGACACTTGATCTGCCTGAGCTCGGTGGGAAGGGGCGTTTAGTGGCTAAGTGAGGAGTAGCTGAAATCAGGGATATTAAATGATCCCCACAGCACACCAGGGCCTGAATTCTGGTGTGTGAGCAGCCCAGGCACCAGCAGCAGACGTGGAGCCCTCTCCAAGGGTATCATACAACCTACAGTCCCTACTGAGCACAGCCAGACTGTCCGTCCCCCTCTCCAGTGTGTCCGTTTCCCACTACCAGCACCTTCCCCATGCTTGGTTCTACCTGACCACCCCTTCACAGTCAGAAGAGAGGAGACACAGCTCCTCCCTTGGCTCTGCAGTGGCCACTGGCATATCTATAATTGATCTCAGAGAAGCCCTGACTCTGCTCAGAGTGTGCAGATGCTATCGGAACCACAGTGGGATTTGGGATTTGTTCAGCCAGGATAGGGGGAAAAAGATCCTGTTTGCCAAACTCTGTGGTTTGTTCCACACATATCACAGCCACAGGTGCCCATCACACAGCTCTCAGGTCCCCAGCTCCCTGCCAATAACCCCAGCAACTCCTTTCTCAACCTTTCCAAGCCCACGTGTGACTGGGGAGGAGCACAGAGATCAGTTCAGGGAGGGGCTGCGGAGCCTCTTGCTGGCCTGGGACAACACTGGCTCCATGGTGCTCAGCTGAGCTCAGCAGACACTCATGGAGTCTGCTTTGAACATCTAAACAGGCAGGAGAACATCTACAGAGGCAGAACATTTATAGGGCAGGAAACCTCTGGCTGTTAAGGAGGCAGCCCTGAACAGTCCATGACCATGTCCCATCCTGGGCCATTTGCACCTCACCAGGAAAACGCTACAGGCAACCTGCTCCCTCCCCCTGCACCCTTTTGGGAACCTGCATTCCCACTCCCCTCATCCCAGAAGCAATTCACCCCATACCAAAGCACAGGGCACAAACCAACAGGAAAACAGCCCCAGTATTTTGGGAGGCAACTGCAGATTGGTGACACGCACCACATGTGTGTACCTCCAAAATGTGGAGAGCACAGATGCCACCAGTGACAGGTGCCAGCCCTAAACCCAGTGGTTCTGGGGGCCCAGAGGTCAGGCTGAGCCTCTGCAATGAATGGATGAGCCTGGGGCAGGAAGTGAGGAGCTGGGGAAGGGTCAGCCTCCACACATGCCCCTCTCCCACCCCTCCCAAGGAGGTCCCTCCCACGTGGTTCATGCTGATCCCAGATACAAAATCCCACGTGCAAAATCCTGCAAATCCCACCAGCAGCGAGGTGAGTGCAAGAGCAAGACCGAGGGCCTGTGGTTACCTCTGCAGACGGTCCCATTCTCCACCGACTCATAGCCAGCCCGGCACATGCAGCGGCCGATGGGCACCAGCCACTCGCCGTCGCCATTGCAGTACAGCTTGATGGGCACGTCCACTTCCTCGGCGTTGGCAATGCATGTCCCCCTGGCTGCCACCAGCGAGGTGCTCTCTGCTCCTGAGAGGGTTTCTTGGAAGACGGCCCCATTCTGGATCACACGGGGACATTTGCGGTAGAAGACACGGACGGCAATCAGGGACATGCAGCCCCCATAGTCCTGGAAGGCCAGGTAGAAACCATTCTTGGAGACAGGCCCAAAACTGCGCACCTCAGTGTTGATCTTCATCACCCGTCCACCTAGGTCCACCTGTGAGAAGCTCTCATCAGCAGCAATTGTGTCCACCTTCATCCAAGGATTCTCCATCCAGTTAGGAAAAGTCTTGGTGGCCGAGTCAAAGTCCGACTCGAAATAGTACAGGTTAAAAGTCTCCTTACAGGAGCCTGGGACGTTTGGGATGCTGCTGCAGTCCCTGACAGAAAACTTCATCTCCACGTGGATGCGGTGCGCTCCTCGCCTCCGGATGTACTTGGTCCGGAGCCAGTTGTTCTGGCTGGATTCGAAGACGTTGCACACCTGGTAGGTGCGGATCGTGTTCATGTTCTCGTCGTAGCCACTCACCTCTTCCCACTGCGGGCAGGACACAGACAGTCAAGAGGCTGCACTGAACGGATGCTCCCCACCCTCCTCGTCTCTTACCATCCCCACTATGTGCCAAGTAGGCTCTGCCAGCACCAGCTGCCCCACCCTGTGCCCACCCCATCCCACAGGCTGTCCCAGAGTGCCCAGTACCTCATCCCAGCACCCCCCTGCAGGTGCCCTGTACCTGCCTGGGCAAGGTTTGACCCACACCATGCCCCAGGCAGGCTCCACACTGTGGGGACAAAGTGGCCCCTTGGGCCCACCTCGTTGCCACCAGCACTGTGCTCCATGCCCAGATTCAGGGTCAAGCCTCTCTGCTGGTGGTGGGACAGCAGGGCCACTGCTCTGCAGAAAAGGCTTTAGCAGGGGCTGAGCCCACAGCCATGCTGCATGGCTGTGCCTCTGGCAAAGGAACACAGGGTCTTTAGTGCATGGATTCCCACCAGTGCCACTATGGCTACAGATGTGGCACACAGGACCTGCTTCCTCACAAGCCATAAAACCTCCTGGCTGGCTGCAGCCAGTGCCTCTTTGCAGGGAGGAGACCATGGCCAACCCCACCATGTTCCCAGAAAGGGAGATGCTGGGTAGGTCCCACTGGAGCCCTCATCTCTGCCCCTTTGAGGGTCAAATGCTTTGGGGTTTCTCCAGCAGGTGTGTGCAGGTCCCAGTCCCAGCTGTCCTAGACTGGATCTATGGGACGCAGACATGCCTACAAGCTGTGCCATGACAGCAATGTCCTTCTCAGCAAGACAGCCCAGAGCTGACAGACTTCCCCACGGGAAGCTCTGCCCAGCTCCCAACTCCACCAGCTCTGGAGGAAGCTCCATAGAGCTCACAGAATTATAGAATAGAATACCCTGAGCTGGAAGGGACCCACAAGGATCATCAAGTCAACCTCCTGGCCCTGCCCAGGACAGCCCAACAATCCCACCCTGTGCCTGAGAGCAGTGTCCAAATGCTCCTGGAGCTCTGGCAGCCTTAGGGCTGTGCCCATTCCCTGAGGAGCCTGTTCAGTGCCCCACCATCCTCAGGGGGAAGAACCTTTTGATATCCAACCTAAACCTCCCTGACACAGCTCCAGCTGTTCCCTTGGGTCCCCACAGAGCTCATGGCTGCTGTGACATCTTCTACCCTCTTCAGCTTTCTGCCCTTTCCCCAGGCTGTTTTTTCCCAAATCCTCCAGTGCTTGTTGCCTCCATGTGGCGTAGGATGGGGACACTTTAGGGCAGGGGATGCAGGACATGAGCTGCAGCCTGTAACCAGCCACTGCTCCTCTGCAGGCATCACTAACAGGAAGGGTCTAGGTGGGAGGAGAACCCTCAGCTCACAGAGCATCTCCCCCAGCCCAGCCCAGCCCTTGACAGAGTGCAGAGCATCTCCCTGCAGTCCCATCACCACCCAGGGCATTTGTGTGATGCTGGCAGCAGGGACCAGGGTTCTGCTGGCGTATGACACAGTCCTGGCCAGCTGGAACTGCTCCTCCTCAACTTGTTCATAAACCTGCTCAAGTGGAAGCCGAGCTGTTTCCCATGGATGTGACACCCCAAGCACAACCCTGCCCTGGATGCAGGATCACAACACCCAGGCAGCAGCACAGTCCAGACCCAATACAGTGCCAGGACCAAATCCAGGGAAAATCCTGCAGGAGCAGAGCACCCCCAGCCCCTCAGGTTGCAAATGGCCTCACAAGGGCACCCAGGACTGGGGGAGAGGCTCAGGAGATGGGAGACAGATTGCTCCTTGCACATCAAGGCTCACAGCCCAACAGAAGGCTGTCAGGGAAGATCCCCAACAGCTCCAACCACTTCAGATTGGCAGTGGCTGCAAATCTGCTGCCAGGGCTGGGGGATGAGAAGAGCATCCTCACAAAACACAGCAGGAGCATTTGCTTTGTTTTCCAGAAATAAATTTGGTGCGCTAGTAGAAAATTGCAGGATCTCCCTGTTTTTCAGGGCACTGGTTGGGAGGGGAGTGAGGGAATCAAGCACAAGGCATGCAGAAACAATTCCTTCCCTTGCCCTGCCTCTGATGTGGCCCTCCCTCACCTGGACCACTCCTGACACCCACCTTGGCAGCCACCAAGACCCAAGGGTCTCAGTACTGCTCCATCCTGACCCACATCTGCCCAGCCCCCAGGGAGGGTCACGACATGAGCCCAGAGAGTTCAGCCTTGGTCAGGCAGGAGCAGAACATGGTGGAATGAGGGTCTCCAGGGCTTGGGCTGAACAGGAGATGGCAGAGGCAGGGCTTAGGGACATCTGTGAATGGCACAAGAGCTTCAGAGTCAGACAAAAAGCAACTGTTTGGGCTTTTGGGTCTTTAATAATCCCCAAAAATGAGGACACAGCAGCTTCTGTCTTCCAAGTGATGCTGGCTGCACCCAACCTGGCCAGTCACCCCTGGGTGGGATGCACTGCCTTGTCCTGCCCGTGGACACGAGGCCGTAAAGGAACTGCAGCATCGTCATCCATGATGAGCACAGTGCAGGACACGATGTGCCCACATCCCCCCCGGAGGGTCCTGCCAGAGGTGGGCACAGGAGGCAATCCTACAAACCACTGGAACTGCACTGCACTTTCCAGACAGGCATCTCCATCCCGATGGGGGACCTGGGAGCATCCTGCGGGTCCGGCTCAGGATCTCCAGCATCCTCCCGCATCCCTGGTGCAGCAAGCGGCTGGCTCCCGACTTCCCTTTTCCCAGATGGGAGAGAAAGTCACCCCTGCGCACCAGCCCCTGCGCTTCCTCGATGCTTAATTAGAAGCCTCTCCCTTTCTCCTGGCTCTCTAATTAACATGCCGGGAGCTCAAAAGAAGGCAGCAGCACAATAACCCGGGGAGACGGCTTCCAGCAGGCCCCGGCCTCATTACGGCCAGGCTGGGGAGTGGGAGCAGGGCGTGCTTTACATATGGAAACACCGCAAACAAGAAAGGCTGGGCCAGGAGAGAAAAAGACTTGACCTCTGCTCCCCCTCATTGTGTGCCCGTCATCCCCCTCGGCGGGCGCTGTCGGGGCTGGGGCAGCTCTGCCCTTTATCATGGTGATGGGCCCGGCCGGCAGTGCCCGCGCCCGGCGCGACACTGTGGCCACGCTGCTCTGGCTCAGTTTAATCTCCCCCAGACGAGGCTTTTCTTGGCTGTTTCTTTTCTTCTGCCAAGTCGGCTCGGATCGGGGGCGTGCTGTCAGCCTGGGGGTGAGGTCCACGGAAATGTCTTCATCCAGCCCCTGCTGAGGGTGGACGGATGGCAGGATGGAGCCTGAGCCACCACCACCATGCACGGGCATGGGAAGCATCTCCAGGCTTTGGCCAGGCTGGGTTAGGCCACTCAAGTGCAAGGCAGCAGGTCTGGGGGGCTCAGGCACTGGGGCTGCTGCTGATCACTGCAGCCAGAGCTGGGCAGGATGTTCTGAAGCATCTTGATGCCCCACATGGGACATGGAGGTGGCTCCACTCTGGTTTTCTGTCATGAGCAGAAGGGTGCAGAGATCTCAGAATCACAGAATGTTCTGAGTTGGAAGTGACCCACAGGGTTCATTGAGTTAACGTCCTGACCCTGCCCAGGACATCCCAACAATCCCACCCTGTGCTTGAGAATGTANCAATCCCACCCTGTGCCTGAGAATGTTGTCCAAACTCTCCTGGAGCACTGGCAGCCTTGGGGCTGTGCCCATTCCCTGGGAAGCCTGTTCAGTGCCCCACCACCCTCTGGGGGAAGAATCTGATGCTCTGCTTTGTCCAAGCTCTTCTTTAAAGGAGCTTGTTCAGGGTGGTCTTGGGATGTGGCTCAGGGGACTCCTGGCCTGGTAAAGCACAGAGCCAGTTCTGCTGAGCCAGCAAATGTCTCCCCATGGGATGCCAGGGATGCTGGACAGTCCTTTCAGGACCTGAGCCTAATGCCCTTATCCAGCTACAAGCGACAGGTAATGGAATAACAAATGAGACACTGGGGACAAATGCCGGTGGCCTTGGCATTTTGTTTCTTCCCCTCCTGATCTTTCGGTGGCTGCTGGCCAGCTCTTTGGAGAGTATGATTCCTCAAGCATCACTCAGGTTTGACTCTGTGGGGTAGGAGTTACATCCCTCCAGCACTGGGGTATTTTTTGGAGCATCATCTCCTGGAAAACTACTGGAAACCTCAACTGTCACCTTCTTTTGTGCTCTTCCCACGTGGCTGAGGCACTTTGCTTCAGTGCCTGACTTCTGCTGAGCCAAGCCTGCCACATTCACATCCAGCAAAGACCCCAGAGCCACCCTGGGCCTCCATGAGGTGATGCCTTACCCCTGATGGAGGATGCACTGTCCAGCCCAGCTCTGCTGTCGCCGTTGTGGAGTCCATCAGTGTCTCTGTGGAAGGAAGGTAAAACAAGGAGTCATTGGATGCTGATGAAAGGACTGAAGATGGAGACAGGGATAAAGGCTGAGAAGAGCCTAGCCCAAACCGAGCTTTCCAGCCATGTCCCAGCCAGGGAGAACCAGGTACTGGTCCCTCCACCCATCAGCTCCCCACCCACTGTCCACTGCCCACTGTCCACTGCTCCCTGGCCCCCATGCACAATCATGGAATCACAGAACTGTTAAGGTTTGGAATTACCTCCAAGATCATCAAGTCAAACCAGCCCAGCACCAAAACCATGTTCACCATTAAACCATGTCCCCAAGTGCCACATCCACACATTCCTTGAACACCTCCAGGGACAGTGATTCCACCACTGCCCTGGCCCAATGCCTGACCACCCTTTCCATTAAGGAATTTCCCTTACATCCAATCTAAACCTTCCCAGGCACAACCTGAGGCCATTTCCTGTTGTCCCATCCCTTGTCCCCTGGGAGCAGAGCCTGACCACACCCTGGCTGCCCCCTCCTGTCAGGAGTTGTGCAGAGCCAGAAGGTCCCTCCTGAGCCTCCTTTTCTCCAGGCTGAGGCCCCCCAGCTCCTTCAGCTGCTCCTGGTGCTCCAGGCCTTTCCCCAGCTCCATTCCCTTCTCTGGAAATGCTCTAGCCTGTCAATGTCATGAGGGGCCCAAAACTGACCCCAGGATTTGAGGTGGGACCTCAAAGTGCCCAGCACTGGCAACATCTCCTGCTGTGAATGGGGACTCTTCCATCCATCAGCCCGGCCACATTTTCCTCTTCTGAATCCCAAATCTGGGTACCCCCAGCACAGAGCAGTTCTACCCCTGCAGATGAGGAGGAGCCTGAGCAAGGATCCTCCATCACCTTCTAGTTTCCTTTGCAAAAGCTGGATGTTTTTTTCTCAGCACTTTGCACAGCAGGGAGAATCCTCAGAGATGCAGCAGGATGTGGGAAGGAACAGCACTTTTAGGACTTAAAAGTACTAAAAAATTAAACCACTGTTAAAGCTGGTTTTCCAGATGATTTGGGTTGAAATAGGTCAGGTGATGCACAGACAAGTCCTCCTAAGCCACACAAGAGCAAAGTGTCCTCGCCCTTTCTACAGCTCAACACACTTGCAGCACTGGAATTCTTCTCATCCCAGACAGCTGTAGGTCAGTTTAACTCCACTGATGGCACAAGAAGGGGTGCTCAGGCTATGGTACCCCAACATGCTGGGCCAACATGAGCAGGTGAATGTGCCAGCCAGCCCCATCAGAAATATATGGGACAGACACTTGGAATCATGGAATCATTAAGGTTGGAAAAGCCATTTAAGATCATTGAGTCCAATCATTACTGCAGCACTACCATTTTTAGGAGCAAACCATGTCTCTACCACATCTACATACTTTTTTTACACTTCCAGGGAGTGTTCAAAAGTGTTTTTTTGATATTTCCATGAGTGGTTTCCACAGTCTGGGTAACTCTCCATTCTCCAGGTCTGCAGCCACACAATCATTGCAATACAGGGATTTTTCTGCACCACACACAAGGCAGACAGTTTAAGAGAATGGACAATATTCCAGAGTTTGGGAAATGGAGTTTCGAAATTCTGCCCAAAGAATCACAGCACACCAAGGCTGGACACGAGGAGAGTGTGGTGGGACAGACTGCACAGGGAAGCACACGGCCAGTGATTCTGTGGGAGACCAAGGTGATGCCCAGAGAGGAAATTCTGTCCCTCTGCTCTGCAGGGACAATATAAATCTACCTGATTTCAGCACATGCCCTGGGGATGCCAACTGTGCTTGCAGGGATGCTGGAAAGTGTCCCTCTCACACACACTTAGAGTCCCAGAATGGCTGGGGTTGGGAGGGACCTTCAAGACCATCCAGTCCCACCCTCCTGCCTTGGGCAAGGACACCTTCCACTAACCCAGGTTGCTCCAAACCCCATCCAGCCTGGCCTTGGACATGCCAGGGATAGTCCCAGAATGGGAATGGAGAGTTACTGGATGTAACCACGTCCTTCTGCTTCTCCCCACCAGAAAACCAAGCATTCTGCCACGAACCCCCCAAGAGCATCTCCACCTTCTCCACTTTCACTCCACTGAACAAAAACAAAGGAAGAAAAGCTCAGCCTTGAGCAGAGCCATCACTGAAGAGCCAGGCCTGGATGCAGAGGCGATGCCTGCCCAGTGCACATGACCTCCCCTTCACTACTGGCACCCCAAAAAGTGCCTTGGCAGCGCTGTGCTCCCTGCACCTACTCCTGGCAGTAAATCAGCCTCAGACTGTGGCTTGTTCATTACTCCTGGTTCAAGCCAGCAGTTTCCAGTTCACAGGAAACCAGGATTTTGAAATTTGGTTTTATTCCAAGAGCAAAAAGCAAAAAAATAGTTCTTTTCAGTTTTTCCCACTAGGAAGAGTTCTGGAAAACAGCTAATCCTGAAATGTTGTGGGTCAGATTTACAAAATTTCTTTTTAAACGGAATATTTGTTTACATAGGGCAATAATAGTGTTTATTTTATCAGAGGATCTGGCTTTTTCATTAAAACACCAGTGGCATTTGATCTGAAAGGAAAACAACATTTTTCACCCAGCGCTAGCAAGAAGCTTTAAAACCCCCCTAAATTTGTTACTTTATCTTAACTATCAATGACAGTGGTGCATAGTAAGTACATTAATAGCAGTGACTATAATGGAAAAGAAGATATATTCAAAGCCATTACAAATAATTCCCCAAATAAACTTCATATTTTGAAGCATTTTGCATTTTTAAAAGCCTTGTATTTAATGAAAACTCAATGCAGTGGAAATTACATGTTTGGTGCACCACTGCCCCCAGCCCCTTATCCTCAACTGAAGGATCCCCTCAGCACTCTGCATCCACCCTGGCTGGCCCAGGGACAAGGAGGAGAAGAAACTTGCAAGTTTTAAGCAAGTTTTTCCAATGGCAAATTATCTTCCTATAAAAAACACCAGATATTCCATTAATTTTAGTCTGGATTTACACCATTTGGCTGCCAGCTATTGGATTTCCTTTTCTTTCTACAAAGACTCTGCAGTCCAAAACCTTTCCCTCTTGTGGTGCTCACGGGTGGCAAATGATCCATCTCCAAGACAGCTAAATTAGCTCAGCTTCCTTCTTCTTCCTCCCTAAACCAGGTTCCTGTCTTTGAGGCTCCTGTTCATCACCCTTCATCATGCAGGGGGTCCCAGAGCTGTGGTCCCTATCACACACAGCTCTAACACTCCACTGTGTCCCTTGTGGGGCAGTTTTTACACCAAGTTGCTGCCCTGGCAGAAGTCCTTTTGGAGATGGAGTTATACTGAGCAGGGGATGCTTGAATTACAGAAAATAGGGAATTACTGGTGCCCGTAAATCACAGTGACCCCGCAGGGTCAGCACAAGTGATGTAAATCAGAATTGTAGAACCACAGAATGCTTTGGGTTGAAGGGAACCTTAAAGCTCATCCAGTCCCACCCCCTGCCATGGGCAGGGACACCTTCCACTATCCTGGGCTGCTCCAAGCCCTGTCCAAGCTATAATTATAGAATCACAGAATGTGCTGAGCTGGAGCAGACACACAAGGATCAAGTCCAACTCTTAGCCCTGCACAGACACCCCAACAATCCCACCCCGTGCCTGAGAGTGTTCTCCAAACACTCCTTGAACTCACACAGCCTTGTGACTACTGCCCTGGGGAGCCTGTTCAGTGCTCAACCAACCTCTGGGTGAAAAACCTTTTTCTACTATCCAACCTAATCCTCCCCGGAAAAAGCTCCAATCATTTCCTCAAGTCCGGTCACTGGTCACCAGAGAGAAGAGATGAATCAGTACCTGTCCCTCTGCTGCCCTTCCAGAGGATGCTGAAAAGCACAATGAGGTCTCCCCCCAGTCTCCTCTGGGCTGAACAAACCAAGTGACCTCAGCCACTCCTCATCTGGCTTCCCCTCCAGACCCTTCCCCATCCTTATGGCCTCCTTTGGATGCTCTCCAATGGCTTCATGTGTTTTTAATATTGTGGTGCTCAAAACTGCCCCAGGACTCGAGGTGAGGCTGCCCCAGTGCAGAGTACAGCGGAGCAACCCCCTCCCTTGGCTGGCCTGATCCCCCAGGACAGGGATGTCCATCCTGGCTGCTAGGGCACTGCTGACTCAGATCCAACTCTCCACTGACCATGACCCCCAGGTCCCTTCCTGCAGTTGCTCTCCAGCCTCTCATTCCCCAATTCCTACACACAGCCAGGACTGCCCCATCCCAGGTGCAGAATCCAGCACTTTCCCTTGTTGAACTTCACACTGTTGGTGATGGCCCAGTCCTCTGTTTTGTTGAGGTCTCTCTGCAGGGCCTCTCTGCCTTTGAGGGAGGCAACAGCTCCTTCCAGTTTTGTATCATCTGTGAACTTGACTTGTATTCCTTCCAGTCGTGGGTCCAAGTCATTGGATGCTGCAGAGCACAGGGCTAGGATGGAGCCCTGCAGAACCCCAGCAGTGACAGGTCACCAGTCTGATGTCACCCCAGTCACTGTCCCCCTTTGTGCCCGACCTGTGAGCCAGTTTTTTGCCCATCACACAATGTGTTTATCCAGCTGCGGGCTGGACAGTTTGTCCAGAAGGATCCTGTGAGAGGCAGTATCAAAAGCTTTGCTGAAATCCAAAAAGATTCCATCTCCTGGCTTCCCTTGATCAACCAGGTGCATTTACCCTATTGTAGAAGGAAATCAGATTTGACAAGCAGGACTTGTCCCTCATGAAGCCATGCTGGTTGTGACCAATGACCACATTGTCCTCCAGGTGTTTTTCAATGCTTCTCAGAATAATGCTTTCCATGATTTGACCAGACACTGAAGCCAGACTGACAGGCCTGTAGTTTCCAGGGTCCTCCTTCTTGCCCTTCTTGAAAATTAGGACAATGTTTGCCAAGTTCCAGTCAGCTGGGACCTCTCTGGATTCCCAAGACTCCTCAAAAATCAAGAGAGGCTTTGCAATGACATCAGCAGCTCTTTGAGGGTCTTGGATGAATCACAGCATCCCAGAGCAGTTTGGTTTGAAAGGGACCTTAAAGCTCATCTTGTTCTATGCCCTGCCATGGGTAAGGACACCTTCCACTACCCCAGGTTGCTCCAAGCCCTGTCCAACCTGGGCTTGGACACTGCCAGGGATGGGGAGTCTGGGCAACCTCTCTGGGCAACCTGGCCCAGATGCTCATGGACCTTTCTGAGTGATGGGTGACACCAGGCCCCAGGACATCATTTGGACAGAGTTCTGTCACAGATGCAAACTCCACACGAGGTGTGATAAACCCCAAGGAATGGGAGCCCATCATCCCCCCGAGGCAGCTCCTCCACCTGCAGTTCCCACCAGGCTGCCCTCTGGCCCTGCCACTTTTGTGCCCACAGTGACCCATGATGGGCTGCCATGGCCGTATCTCCCCCAGCAGCTCCCCTGGTCCTTCCTGGGGTTGCCCCATGCTCATACCCTGCCCTGGGCACCCAAAAGGACCAACTCCTGTGCTGGGGACAACAAGACAGACCAATTCCTGGATGGGCAACCCCAAGCCCAACTGTCAATGCCTTGACAACCACCTCAGCAACTTCACTCACTGTCACAGCCACTTCCACAGTGCCATCCTGCTGGTTTGGCAGTGCCAGATCACGGGGTGAAGGGCTGATGCCTCAGCAGCCCCATAAAGCAGCGGTGGGAGCCTGGCCCCTGGCCCACCCCGGGTGGCTGTGATAGGTGCAGCTCCGTGCAGCGCCCCCTCCACAGCAGCGTCTTCTCAGTGTTGTTGTTTCTGTTCTCCCCTCCTGCGTGTTTATCTGCAACTTCACATGCTGCCCACGGCATTATAAATAAATCTGCAGCTGCTCCAAACCAGCAGACACAACTCTGGCCTGCTTCCCACCGAGAACCGCGCTGCTCCCCATGGGATGCTCGGAAATCAGTGCCCGTCCTTTTCACTTTGAAGATATTTTCTCTGAGCAGCGCCCTGCCAGCGCTGGGGTCTGTCCCTGGCGTGGCTGCCTGCTCTGAGGGCACACCATGGCTCTGGACGGACACTTGGCATCTCAAGTCACATCACCACCACCACCCCATCACCTCCAGATACTCAAAGCCACACTAAGATGGTGTCACACTGATGATCTGCTGTGCAAATGACCTGGGTGGGGGTTCCTGTGCTTCCACGTGGTCTTCTTGCAGCTCAGCCACAAGTGAGATGAGTGTGGGGTTCTCAGCTGCACCAGCTTTTCCCATCTGGCCAGATAAGGACTGAGACTGGGAGGAGAGGACAAGTCTGGGATCATGCTGGGTGCTGGTGGTGGCAGGACACCAACACGGGCTGGCCAGGAGTGGGAATGGAGAGCAGCAGAACCGAGGGATGGTGGTGGAGGCTGGAGGTGAAAGGGATTAACAGAGCTGTGCACGTTGCAGACACACTTCTCTCAGTCCGGAAAAATAACTTCCATGGAGTTTTGCCAATTCAGACCAATTTAGAGCATCTGGACCTGAGTTTCTCAGAAGTCCTGGCAAATCCTTCACATTCACAGGCTCCAAGCTCATCCAGATAAAGAAACAGCTGGACAAATAAATAGCCCCACAGATAGCTGGAGCCTCCACCCTCATTTTTCCACCCACAACTTTTTCCCTTCCCCTTTCACTCCTCACGCCAGCTCCTCTCTCAGAGTAGGACACTTGCCAGGATTTTAATCCTGGTCCAGTATTATCAAGACAGGGAGCAAGCTTCTCAGGGACCCACGACCACATCAGCTGTGGCCAGTGCTGGATGTGCAAAGCAGGCAAGAAGGTTCCAGCCCTCCCTGATGGGTTGGGAGGCAGAGACAGTGGGAGATCATTGCTTGTCACCATGTCCCTTGTGTGACCTGGAAGCCCACCTAAAACACCTCATCAGCTCCAGGCTAGAGAATGCTCAGTGTCAGAGCCCAGCCAGGTGGAGCAAGACCAGGATCTGCACTGGAGACACCACAGGCCGGGATGAACTCCTCCACGCAGGAACACGTGCTCCTGGAAGCACGTTTCCATCCTGGCCTCAGGCACAGCCACCACATCCCGGGGCAAGGGGGTGGCTAATGAGAAACCCGTCTGTCCCCACCCTAGGAGCCCTCACCGCAGATCTCTTTACCCTTCCCCAAGTTGAAAGGCCCCTCTCTGCCTCCTGTGCTTTACTGGAGCCTGATTTTGATATTTTTGCCAGTGCGAGCTGAGAGGGGCTGAGCAAACCCAGTGGCCCTTCCCTGCAGCCCCGAGCTTTGCTTTGCCTGGCTGGGGGCCAGCGGAACAAGCTGAAACCCAATCCCCCCCCGGCTGAGCCGCTGGCGCGGGAACAGCTCGCTGCATTGTGAGCCAGCGGCTACGGCTACGGGATACTTGGGATACTTCACTCAGGGATCCACTTAAACTCCAAGAGGGAGAGTGATTGATAGGGAGCGAAAAGAGGCAGTTGACTGAGCCAGGATGGGGATCTCGGCACGTCCCGTGCCCGGAGCCCGCAAGGCCACCCCGAGGGCAGCCACAGAAGGTCATGCCGGTGGTCCCAGGGCTGTGGACCCAGCACAGAGGTACCAGGTCATTCCATGCCCTTCCCTGAAAAATTAGGTCCAGCTAGACTCAGAGACCTAAGAATTAGGATGATGTCCATCATCTCTGTCACACAGAGTGCCTCTGACCTGCCAAGCAGGATCTGGGCTCATAGTCCATGGAGCAGGGAGAGTTGACCTCAGAGACACCACACAGCACTGGCAAGGGAAAGATGTCCTCACTTTGGGAGAGTCATGGAGCCTTTCTGGCTCCTCAGTTCCCCAGGACATCAGTCAAGGCTCCTGCAAGCCCTGTGAGACAGGAGCCAACCCCAGAGCCAGCAGGGGAGAGGGGGATGGAAGCTGGTGGGGCTCAGCAGAACCTGCTGGGTCACTCTCACCCAGCTACTGGGTGGTTCTCAGCTGCTTGTGGCACTTGGGGACACGACTGTGTCAAACAAGGGGATGGCCCAAATGCCCTGCCCTTGGCACAGCATTTCAGCAATCCCAGGTGAAACTCCCCTGCATTTCCATGAGGGAAATGCTTGAGATGGGCTATGCTTTCCCATTCTCACTGAAACTCCTCCCTTCCTCTGATCACTCACACCTTGTCTGGACCATCCTCAGGGGACCAAAGCCACGGCTGATGCTGCTGTGCAGAAAGAGACCACTGAGGCCCTTGGCTCCCAGCCTTGCTAGACCGGGGAATACGGAAATCTGGGCTTGGAGCAGAGCTGCACCTGGCCACGGGGCCCATGGCAACGCCAATGGGTGAGCCAGGAGCCAGGGCTGCACATAGCCACAGCCCAAATCCAGCAGCTTCCCATCTCCTCTTCCCAGCTCCTCCTCTCCCTGTGAAGGCCTTGGCTGTGCAGGCACTGCCCTGCACAGTGCTGAGTGCTCCCCCTCTGGAAAGCTCAAAACAAAGAGAAGTCAAACTCAACAGCCCCAGGTGTCCCACAGGTCACTTCAGCATGTGTCCTGCTTTCCAAGCACCCAACTGACCCTCAGCCCATCCAGGACTGTCCCTCTCACCTGCCTGGCTCTGAGGGGAATGAGAGCTCCAGGTTTCAGCTGGGAATTCTGATTTTGTGACCTCTCAGCCCCCGCTGAAGAAGCAGGTGAGGCTGGATATGAGGCAGGACCACGCTCCATGCAGCTGCCACGTTATCCCAGTCATGGCTGCAGATGCATTATGTCTGTCCCAGTTCCTCCACACCAGCTGCTCCAGAGGTCAGCAGAAACAGGATAACCCCACCAGAGCTATCTGGGAAGCTACTCCAGCAGTACCGGGGACCCACTGGCAGCATCTGTCCGGAAAGGAGCTGGGACATGTAGGTGGTCTGAGTTCAGGCAAGGGCAGGCTGTGGGGAAGAGACAATGCAGATACCAAATGCCAGTGAGCAGAATTCCTGCCGGGAATGCAGGAGCCACACAGAGGAGACACAGATGCAGGCATTTAACAGCCACTGCTACTGCCACTGCTGATGGCTCTCTGTGGTGGCACTGACCCCACAGGCTGTGAGACACCTTGAGAGAGGGAGTCCCAGGGTAAAGTGCTGTCTTCACCTGCATCCAGCCTCATCCAGGCCCAGCAGAGACTCAATTACCCAATAAGCCACCTTCCAAGAGTATGGAATGGGGCCATGTCCCTCCTGAGAGCCTCCAGGTCTCTCTTTCTCTCTAGGGGATGGGCACAGGGGTGCTCTGGAAGGTTGGAATCCCACACAGTCACAAGCTCCTTCTAGAGATGCCCCAGCCCAATGGAGCCATCAGCCTCCACCACGCACTGCCCTGGTCCAGCTGAGCGCAGCACAGCCACCACATGGGAGATGGACACTGGTGTCACCACTGGTGCCCAAACACAGAGCCACTGCCACCGGTGTGCAGGAGCAGATGCCATGTGCAGCTCCTGGCTGCAGCATCTGGGGGAAAAGCTGCTGTATAACATAACAACCTGCTCCCACCATCATGCTCCAGGGCCACTGGTACAGGGTGTAATGCTCAGGGGTGCAGGGCAGCACTGCCCAGTCCCCTTTGATACCCCACTGCCATTCTCCTGTATCCCAGACACAGCATCCTGTATTCCCAGACCCATTGTCCTATATCCCCAGGCACGGGGGCAAGGTGACCCCAGGAGATTTGGGATGCAGCAGGAAGCCTGGAGGCCGCAGAGCATCACTGGGTAAGGAGAACACACTTGGGTCTTGGACATCATCTCTTTCCTGCCCATCATCTGATGTGAAGAGCATGGAGGGGACCAGGAGGAGGGACATGAACCAGGGCATGGCTTTGTGGCCAGCTCTGCCCCTCCTCCCCTTGGGACCACCCCCACCCGCAGCGGGGACAGAGAGCACAGCCAGTGCCACCTCCCAGCACCGCTGGCACTAAATGAGGTTTTGTCACCCTGCTTGGTGGCACGGGCTGCAAGCAACTCGTTCCCAGCAAGCTCCAGAGCCCTGCTCAGCATCCCAACTGAGCTATCCTTAATGGGCTTCAATTTTAATTTGCTTTTATTGGAAAATACAGATGGTGACCCCCCTCTCTCCCTGGCCCGAACATATACAGGATAACAACATTTATAGGGAAAGATGTTATCTCCAGGCAGCCAAAGCTGCAGCAAAAGCCCCACCACCCTGCAGTGACACACAACTGTGCCCCACAGCCCTGTCCGGGCCACCCAGAGCCACTAGTGAGGGAAGGCAGGACCAGGGGCCAGAGAAGGAGAATTAAAGAGCACGATGAGTCCCTGGTGCAGCCAAGCTCTCAGACTGACCTCGGTAACTTCCTCTGTGACTGGGTCTCTGCAGAGCAGTGGGGGGAGGCACTGTCCAGAGCAGAGAGATGCCCAAAGCTGCTGCCAGCACTGCTGCCCCTGAGACAGAGCCAGCCCCTGCCTGCAGCCCACCCAGCTGCTCCAAGTACCCCTGACTCCAGCCACCCCCACAAGAAGTGCATGTCAGAGCTCAGGATGGCTGTGGGGAGGTGACAGCAGCACGGGGACAGGCAGGGACAGACAGTGCTACCTGCACCAGGGACCCAGGATTAGGGTACCCCAGCAAACAACAAGCATCCAACAGCTCTTGACTTGTGCCACATTAACCTGGGCACCCAAATGCTGGTGCCCGTGGATGCCCTGCTCCTCTGGCACTGCTGGTGCCATGCAGAGTGCCAGGCTCCCTTGTGCATGCCCCCAAACCCAAGCACGGGGTGGGGAAGGATGCCCTCTGTCACATGTCTCCTCCATGTATCTACCTGACATTCCTACTTTTCCCTCTTGTTATTGACAAGCTGGAAATGTTCTTCTGGTTGGCAGCTCCAAGCAGGAATGGCTTGGGAGGAACTGCTGCCTTGTTTTTGTCAAGCCAGAGAAGGATCCTCTGGGCAGCAAGGGGCCTCAGCTCAGACTCCTGGCCACAGGAAGCTTCTCCCCAGGACAGATGCAGGAAAGCCCAAAACCCCTTCAAGGAGCTCGGCTTTCCTCCAGTCCCTCCCAAGGCTGAAGCATCTCCCCACTGCCATCCTTTGGTACCTCCAGGGGTCTGCCAGGAATGCAAACCCTGCATCCCCTCCAGCCCCACCATGCCAGAAAAAGCCCCAGAGGTGCCAGCAGTCGTGGGTGGTGGGAATTTTTAGTGAGAGGCAAATATTTCCTTCCCTGGAACACCCCATCTTCAACACCTTCCCATGGAAAGGGCTTCCCTCCTCCCCTCTCACACACTCATTCACCCTCAAACGTAGCAGCTTGAACTGAGGGACGCTCTGCTGGTGGGTGCCACTGTGCTCCTGCTCACTGGTGGTCCTTCTGGGGCAAGGGATGCCCTGCATCCATCTCTCCTTCCCTCCCTCCCATCCATCCATCCATCCATCCTAGAGTCACCCACCAAACAGCTGCCTTCCACTGGAAAAAAGCACCCCTGGAGCAGGCAGGAGATGGGCTGTGGGACCACGAGGAGAGAGAAACCACTCTGTCATCACCCCCAGGGGCTGCTGCAAGGATCTGGCGAATCAGGGACTGGCACAGGAGTGGGGAATGTCCACTCTGGGATGCTCCTACAGCTCTGCAGGCCAGCCTGGGGAAGGTGGCAGCAGCTTGTGAACCAGCTGTGCTGCTCATGGAGCTGGAGGAGAGAACACCCAGGGGCCCAGGCTGCCACTGGGATGGGGTCCTGGAGACCCCAAGGCTTGTGGAACCCCATTTCCTTCACAAAATAACAGATGTGGGGAATGGCAGAGCAAAGCTCACCTGTGAGCACAGGGTGAGCACTCACACAGGTACAGACAGCCCTAATCCGGTTCCACGGCTGTGGGAAGGGATTTTTGCATGCATCAAAAAGAAACACACCCGGAGGTGGAAGAAGGGCAATTTCCACAAGTTGAAAGGGATTATTAGCAAAAATTGATCGGGGGGGAAATGTAAACAAAAACAATGAAGAGTAATTATGGCTTATGGCAGCTTTGCCAAAATCTCATAAATCTGCAATCATAAAAGAAGGCGTCTTGAGTTCAAAATTATCTTGGCTTGGAATAAAAGGAAAAAACTGCAGTAAAAATAAACATATTGTATAAATTAAACCCAGGGGAAGTTGGCAGCAGCGAATTAGCAGCTCTAAGATGCAGACAGTTGCGAAAGGATGTATCAATGAAAAAATCGACTGCCAGGAGACAGAGAGGAGGGGAAAACAGGAAATTTTAAATACACCAAAAGGAAATACAACCAGAGCTGTGGAAAGGTGAGTCCATGGACATGCTCAAGCATGAAGGCAGAAAAGACAGACACCCCAACCAAAACAAGGGCACAGCTAGGAGGGACAAGCAGTCGTGGCAGCTCTGGGGACCTGCAGTGTCCAGGAGATGCTGAGAGCCATGGACACACCTGAGACCCCTGGCTGGCAGCATCCCACTGCCCAGGGCAGCTGCTCACCCTGCCCCATCCAGGAGTGAGGGCTGTGAGGTGTTGGGATCAGGACAGCAATTCTGGAGCTGTTTCCTGACGGCAACATCAGCCCCAAGACAACCATTTGCTTTCCAGCAGCAATGTGGTGTGGTCAGCAGAGCCCCACAGACCTACGGGGCAAGGACAGCCCAGGACCAAGAGCTCCCCTCCCCCTTCCAACACCTTGTGCTGTGCATCAAGCAGGGACAGGGCACTCCAAGGATGGGGAATGATTTTGTAGCATCCCACAGGGCTGGTGGAAAGAAGCTTGGGGGCCTTGGTTCAACCCCATCCCCACAACAAGACTGGGGCAGCTGGGGCTCCAGGAGAGCTCCAGGATGAAGTCCCAGTGCTCCAGGGACAATTAGTCCCTGGTGCAGCCAAGCTCCAGGACACATCCAGCTGCTCAGCAAACCCTTCCTGGACCAGAAGGATCCTAAAGCACCAGGTGCTGCCTGTAGAGAGGCCATGGTGGCTCCACAAGCACTGCTGCAGAATCCATCCTGGCCCCCCAGGAATGATCACCAAATCCTGGGAGGAGAAACAGCCTGACAGCTCCATGAAAGCCACAGCAGTCACCCAGACAACTCAGCCAACACTCCAGAGTCAAACCAAAGAGATGACCAGGGCATTAGCCAGGATACAGGACAGCAGAATAAGCACCAGGGAGAGCAGATTCAGTGCTGAGAGCAGGTTCCCACCCTCCAGGCTGCACTGGAACCTCCCTGCTCTGCATCTCAGCTGCTTTGTGGAGGCACAGCAATGGGCCCCCCACCCCAAACAAGCTTTGAGGATAAAGCAACAAAGGTGTCAGATACAGCCATGAGCTTGTGGCTCCTCTGCATCCCTCAGCATGGCTGGGGCCACCCCCAGTAGCACAGACACAGGACAGCAAGGACAAGCCATCAGGAGCATCCTACAGACAGGAGCCAAGGTGGGGAGGACAGACCAGAGCCACTGAGCAAGGTCCCTCTTTCACTGCCTTTTCTCACTGTGGGTAAAAGTCACATCTGTGCCATGAGGGATTGCTCTTCTCCAGAGGCTGGCAGAAAAACTGAGGCAGGGAGCCCCTAGCACTGGCAGAAAAACTGAGGCAGGGAGCCCCTAGCACTGCCTGCCCTGGGACAGGCTGGGGGATCAACGAGAACAAACACCCTGTCCCCGTGCCACCATCAGCACCACCGGGGCCTGCCAGCACAGGACACTGAAGGGACACCACAGGAGTTGGCAATGCCCGTGCCCACCCAGAGAGACACCCAGCACCTGCAGTGCCTGCTGGGACATGTCCTTGAGCCAGGCTGTGTCTGCACCCTCTCCCTGGCACCCCAGACCCCCGGTACTCTTTGCATGGATGCATCCTGGGGACCCTGGAAGGATCCTCTGGCTGCATCCCTGCTCCCTCCCCACTCTGCTAAGAGAGAGCATCCCTGCATCTTCTGAGGATGCAAAGAATTCACAGACAGCCTCTAACAGCTTTGCAGGATTTAGGGTTTGCAGCATGACCCTCACAAAAGTACCACACTTCCAAAATTTAGTTTACAGAGTGACTGAGGTGTTACCTGACATCAGCCTTGACATGGGAAATCAGGCGAAAAGTGCTGTGCAGTGAATGTCCCATCCCCCAAATTCCCTACTCAGCATGAAGCAGCCTTTATAAATCAATGTCTGTGGGAGGAAAACACGTGAGGGAGCAGCAAGTTCATCCTCCCCTTGCTGCTGCACTCCCGGTGATCCCTGAACCCCACAGGTGTGATGGGAAGGGATCTCTCCAGGGCTGATGCCCCATCCACTGCTCAGGGAGGGAGTGTGGGATGTTCTTGAGTTCCCAGGGATGCACCCAAACCTCAGGGAGCACTAAAAGAAGAGGACAGTGCTCTTCTCCCATTTCCCAGCACCAACTCAGTCCTCTGGCACCTCAGCACCTCTCTCTTCTCCTGTGCTTCCAGGGCACGGAGCCCCTGGGCGCTTCCTTCACAGGTCCTGCTGCTGCACAAGGGCCTGAGCCAGCCATGGTGGCTGAGCCGTGGGAATGCCCCAGCACCCTGCACTGCTGTCAGTGACACTGCAGCACGGGATTGCATAGGGAATTTGTGGCAGGAACACACGTAGCCTGGGCTGAGCGGCCACACTGATGTCCTCAAGACCAGGCAGAGCAGGAGGTTGCACTCACAGCACCCTGTGTGGGCATCACTGGCTCCACAGCACGGCCCCAAAGCAGTGATGAGCCACCAGTGCCAAGAAGAGCCCAGAGGCTGTGAGGTCACCACTTCTGGTTACCTGTCCCCAGGGCAGGGTGCTGACAAGGTGAGCACAGCCCAGAACTGCTGGGCTCACAGGAGGTGCTTCTTGCCATAACACACCCAAAATGCACAGGGCAAGGCTCCCCAAACACCACGTGCTTAGTAGGCAGACAAAGGAGGAACAGCCAGCCCCAGCCCTGCCAGGAGGGTTGATTTCATTAGATATTGGGAAGAAATTCTTCCCTGTGAGGGTGGGGAGGCCCCAGCACAGGGAGCCCAGAGAAGCTGTGGCTGCCACTGGATCCCTGGAAGTGTCCAAGGCCAGGTTGGACAGGGCTTGGAGCACCCTGGGACAGTGGGAGGTGTCCCTGCCCATGGCAGGGGTGGGACTGGATGGGCTTTAAGGTCCATTCCAACCCAAACCATTCTGGGACTCTCTATCTGCACCCCATGGCACTGCAGCAGCCTGGGCAGTGAAAAACACGTCCATGGGGTGAAAAACACCTCCTCGACCCAGGAGTAGCACCCCTCTCTCCTGAAGGGGATGTCACACCTCCCTGTCTCCTGATTTATCCTGCCTGGAGAGCAGAGGTGCCAGGGCTGGTGGGATGCTCCGGGCTGCTGGCCTCATCCATCCATTCACACTGCCTGGGATTTATAGATGGATAAAAATCCCCTGGCTGAGCCTTTGTTTACTTCACTCAGAGAAAATAATTAACTCTTAACGTAATTTGAGTGTCTCTGCCCATGGCAGTGGAGTGGATGAGATGTGCTTTAAAATCCCATCCAATCCAAACCATTCTGGGATTCTCTGATTTAAGGAACTTGGTGAAAACTTAAACCTGTCCCCCTCCAAGCATGGCACACATTATAATATTCCCTGTATCACAGCCTGGCAGCCCCACATGATGTCATGATGCCCCCAGGCTGGGACTGACCCCAGGGATAGTGCACAAGGAGCAAAGCCCTGTGCCCGGGAGCCTGGGAAAGAAGCCATGGAGGGGTGAGAGAGGTGGGGGGCAGGGGGAGCATCCCTGCAGGAATCAGCTGTGATAGCTGTGCAGAGCCAGCTGGCTTCCAGCACAGAGCAGCTGGGAGAGTGTGAAACAAGCCCATCAGACCTCTGGTCCTTTCATCCCTGGTAACTTTTTTACCTGCAGATATCATGGATTTGCTCAAGGGCACTCTTGTGACAAAGCTCCCAAAGTAAAATGTTGCATTGCAGAGACACAGGTGACAGGAGAGGACACCCAAAGAGCTCTGCCACCACCAACCAGGTGTGTACTGCGAAGTGGCACCTGGGATGGAGCCTAGCAGGTGGTGCTCGGGAGCAGAGCTCTCCCCAGCATTCCCTACAGGGATGGCACAAGGCTGGCAAATGCCCACTCAGTGCTGAGGGAAGCGCTTCCTTTGACCAGCCCCTCCAAAGCAAGATGTTTCTGCTCCCCATAGAGCAGAGAAAAGTCCATAGAGCAGAGAAACGTCAGACCCTGGGAAACACCACTCTGAGCACCCCCACACGTGCATGAACTAAATGCCTTCACCCCCTTCGTGCTGTAGAAGAGAGTGCAGGGAAGCACCAGGCACTGATGGCCCCAGGCAGGGGCAGCAAGTCCCAAATCCCTGTGGCCAGGGGCTGCTGGCAGCAGGGCCAGCTGTCCCGGCCGGTGGCCACAAGGACGGGGGAACAAAGGCCAGTTCCCAGCTCCATCGATCCCGAGGTCAGATGGGTGAAGGGGGAACATCTGCTCCAACCCTGCCCTGCTCTGGCCCAAGGACTTCCCCAGGGTTTTTCAGGCAAGGGTGAATTTTCAGAAGGAAGCAGCCAGTAGCGCTGTTAAAATTCCCAGGATGGAAAGCCCCAGCCCCAGTTTGTGCCCACGGGGAGTGACCAGGAGCAGCACAGGGTAAGTGCCAGCAATTCTGCAGCGGCCACGATCCGTGTGGGTGGAAGATGCCAGAAGGATAACCTGGATCAGCAGCTTGCATCCAGGTATCTCCAGCCTTTCACTGAAGTGTTCAAGGCCAGGTTGGACAGGGCTTGGAGAAACCTCTTCCTAGTGGTAGGTGCCCCTGCCCATGGCAGGGGGTGTCACCCAGGCTGCCAGGCCAGAATGTACCTGGGATGGCCGGAGATGGAGAAGCATTAACCGGAGGGAAGAGCCCTGGGGGTCAAAACCAGTTTATGAGAAACCAGTCACCTTTGATCTACATATTTGAGCAATAGTGAACAACTCCACCCCTGAGTGATCTGCTGTACAGTTAATTAGATATGTTATTAAAAATATGTTCCTCTACCAGGCTGAATTAGTCTGGCTTCCAAGCCACAGAGTCCTGCCCTCTCTAATTAAACAGACCTTCCCGATTAACAGTCCTTCCTCCAGGCCGCTACCAGCAGACAAGGCAGCAGACACTCCTCCATCTCCTGAATAAGGCCAACAATGGCCAGGATTCCACACCTTGAGTCATGACCATTAAACTGGTTTATTTTTATTTTGACTTTCCTTCAGCTGCAGACACCAGAAACAGACCCAGAGGCCCCCAGGGCTGGCCTTGGGATCACAAGGGCAGGACATGCAGGTGTGTCCTGGCTCACCAACCAAGGACCTGACCAACTCTTTCACTCCATTTCCATGGTGTTTTCAGAGCCAGAGTTTCCCTGGTTGTCCTGGTTATGTCCCATAGCTGTGGACCACATTGTGCTCCCAGATATAGCATGGCCATACTCAGACCCACTTCTGCTCCCTGATGCACCGCATTCTCTCAAGTGTAACCAATCCATCCCCTCCAGCTTTTACCACTCTCCCAATACTGGTATTTGCTGCAGATGGGAATCTCCCACTTGGATTATTTTTCTCTGAGCAGCCAATTTTAAGCCCCTCCAGTACACACCAGTAAATACATCTCTTGCTGAAGCACTGCGGGAACCCCTCCTTACTCCTACATCTGCAGAACTGCACATAAAAGGTGTGAACCCCCTGCTTACCTCTGCAACAGCTCTTGGGGTGACTCATCCATTGCCTGGTTTGAAAGCATCAGTTGCACACGTGCTTTTCTCCAGGCTGAAGCCCTTTGTATCCCACACCTCCACGGAATCCCCATCCTTACAGCCATCCTGAGCTGCAGGTGTATCCTCAGGGTAGCTTTGTGTCCCATGATGGTGCAGAGCAAATCCTGCTGCTGCCCTCTTCCCCCAAACCCCATATCTGAACCCAAGAGAATGGCTGGAGCTGTGTCAGGGGAGGTTCAGGTTGGATATCAGGAAGAGGTTCTTCCCCCAGAGGGTGGTGGGGCACTGAACAGGCTCCCCAAGGAATGATCCCACCCCAAGGCTGCCAGAGCTCCAGGAGCGTTTGGACAACGCTCCCAGGGATGCACAGGGTGGAATTGTTGGGCTGTGCTGAGCAGGGTCAGGAGTCAGACTTGATGATCCCTGTGGGTCCCTTCCAGCTCAGGAAATTCCATGATTCTGTGAACCCCCACCTCCACTGGCAAAGCAGAGAAAGTACAATTCCCCTTGGAGAGCATTGCTGTGAATTTATTTTCCCCCTTGGTTAACACCCCTGTGGGGGTCCAGAGCTGACTCTTTCCAAGCCAGTTGCCCCACCTCACAGGAGTCAGCCCAGATGCCCAGGAGCCTCATGGGGACTGTGCAGGCTGGACCCACCCTCCCCACCACCCTGGCCCCCACCAGCTGGGAGCCTCTGCTTTGCTCCAGAGGCTTTTATTAGAAACACACAGTCACCAAAGGCTGCAAGTGGAATCCATTACACAGCATTTAGTACAATCACTTGTATTTCATAGCCCGCAATCCTTCTGATTTCTCAGGGAAACGGCTGTTAAAGACCCCGATGCAGCCAACAGGGAGGGACCAGGTGGGAGCAGGGATGGGGAGAGCATTCCCAGATCCAGGTGTGGGACCTGCTCCCACACCTGATCATCATTCACAGCCACAGCCTCTCTCACCGCATCCTCCATGTGTGAGATGCTTTGGAATGTGGGAGGAGGCAGCTCTGCTACCTGCAAACAATAACCCCCATCTGAGTCAGGAGATTTTGGAAGCTGGGATAAGATTGCAAATCACTGCTCCAAGGAAAAAGAATCATAGAATCCCAGAATCATTTGGGTTGGGAGGAACCTTAAAGCTCATCTCATTCCACCCCCTGCCATGGGCAGGGACACCTTCCACTACCCCACGTTGCTCCAAGCCCTGTCCAACCTGGCCTTGGCCACTTCCAGAGATGGGGCAACCACAGCTTCTGTGGGCAGCCTGTACCAGGGCCTCCCTACCTTCACAGGGAAGAATTTTTTCCCGATATCCCATCTAACCCTGCCCTCTGGCAGTGGGAAGCCATTTCCCCTTGTCCTATCACTCCATACCCTTGTGAAGAGAACCTCTGATGCTTTCCAGCATTTCCAGTGCAGCACCACTCTGGCAAGGAATTCTGGATGTGTGCAGACATTTCCAGTTTGGGCACATAGAAAAGTTGTGAGCCATGCCTTAGAGACAAATAAACTTATGGATTAGCTCCTTTCCCACCTCCTCCCAAGTGCTTCTTTCCCCAGACCTTGGGGGCAGGACCTCTGGGGCAATGGGGATCCATGGCCAAATTGGGATTGGCACCATCAGGCAAAGTAATCCGTGTACCACCAACACTTGGGGCAGAATGAGAACAAAAAATATGGTTTAAACCCTGAACATAGCCATTCCCAAAGAGATGCAATTTCATAAAGAAAAAGCTGGAAGTAATGAAGGGAAAACACAGCCCTCACCCACGCTGAGCTACGTAGAAGGGATCTCATCCCATAAAACAAGAACAGTGACTCATCCCATAAAATGAGAACAGCAAGTCATTCCAGGATGGACATCTTGACCCACGAGAGACAGTTTTAAAATACAAATCGTGACTTGGGATGTGCAAGTTGGATATTAATGGATTACTTCGGACATTGCTTCCCCAGGAGGGCTGTCCAGCCCTGATTCTGGCCACCAGGGACCTGGGGGACTGGGAAACCTCTAGCACTGGAGGTTTCCAGGAACTGGCTGCCACAGTCACCTTGATCACTGTTAGAGCTGGGGTAGGGGGACCTTGGGGACAGGGACATCAGAGCTGGACATCTGCTCTGATCACAAATGGAACTGGTAAGTCTTGCTCTTCTAGAAGGTGAGACAAGCAGGATCCCAAATCACTGCTATATAATGATCCCAGCCACTATCTCATTCAAACATCCCAGTGCTCCCTTTTTCTGGCAAGAAGAACTACAACTGCAGCTCTACATTTTGCCCCCAGGAAGGCTGGCTAGGAGCACAGGCTAAGAACAACATCATTGTCCACATTAACCTCCTGAGGATGTGGGAGCCCCTACAACCCACTCCCCGTTGGCCTAATCCAGCATGTTCATCTGTTGAATATTAGAACTTATTTGGTGAGGAAAAAAATAGCATTGCTTCCTTTTTATTGTGTTTTGGAGCAAAAATCCCGTAGATGCATCAAACCAGCAAGGCAGGAGGAAGGCAGGGGCTTCCTGGACTACCACCAGGCTCAGGGACATGAGTGAGTCAATGCCTTGGCATTCCATCCCAAAAATCCAGAGGCTCCTCCACCCTTCAGCAGTGCCAAAAGGACTCTCCCTCCTTGAACACCAGCAGCGCATTGAGACAGCAGAGTTTGCACAGCCCAAAAGCACGAGACACCTGCAAACACCAGGCAAGTGCCACCTACACAGATGAAGGCTGGTTTTGCCAGGGCAGTGGGTCCTTCTCCAGCAGCAAAGCAGGACATGATTCCTGCTCACAAAGTTCATTGCATGTCCTCTCAAATCCACCATCAGTGGTCTTTCCTCAGTCCTAAAACATCTGTTAAGCTCACCTGACACTTTGCCTTACCAGAGGCTGAGGAAGTCCCGGACTCCCCTCTCCATTTCAGCAGGAAATCTGGACAGGGCTCCTGAGAAGGATGGTGAGAGACAGAAGAGGTGAGTGCAGGGTGACCAGCACGCCTGGCACCAGCTGCCATGGCAGATGGCACTGTCACCTCCCCATGTCTCCTCCAGCTCCCTGCAAAGGAGGGAATCAATCCACCCATGCCACCACTGGCAGGTCAATCCATCAGAGCAGGGACCACTCTACACTACAGGCCTGGAGCACAAATCCTGTGAGGAGCAGCTGAGGGAGCTGGGGGGCTCAGCCTGGAGAAGAGGAGGCTCAGGGGGGACCTTGTGGCTCTGCACAACTCCTGACAGGAGAGTGCAGCCAGGGGGGTTGCGCTCTGCTCCCAGGGAACAAGGGACAGGATGAGAGGAAATGGCCTCAAGCTGTGCCTGAGGAAGTTTAGGTTGGGTACTGGGAAAATTTCTTCACAGAAAGAGTGGTCAGGCATTGGCACAGGCTGCCCAGGGCAGTGGTGGAGTCACCATCTCTGCAAGTGTTCAAGGAATCTGCGCATGTTGCACTTGGGGACATGGGTTAGTGGTGAACATGGCAGTGCTGGGTTAATGATTGATTTTGATTATCTTGATTATTTTCTCCAATCTCAGTGATCCTGTGATTCTATGAACTCCTCACCAGGAAGTTCAGCAGAAGAGGATGCTGGAGAAGACCCCTCAGTTCACATCAGTTCAGCTGAGCCCCCACTGCACCAATACAAATCACAAACATGCTCAGGACATGCCTGTCACCATGTGCAATGACACACGTGACAAAAAGCCAACACGTGATGACACAGCGCCTGTGACCCAGCTCTCACCACCAGGTTTCTGCCTCTGCCCCTGCCCGGAGACACTGGTACCTGTCAATATCTGTCACTGCTCCGCTATATCACACCCTGCCAGCGGTGAGGACAGGCTTGTTACATAATTTTAATGCACAAAGTGCATTAAAGACCCTGAGGTCTCCAATTTTGGACCTCGTAATGACACGGCACGAGGGCTGAATCACTGGACTGGAAGCATGGAGTTGCCCCAGCAGTGATGACCGCAGTGTGTGTGGGCCAAATGGAGAACAGGCCAAACCTGAAATGGCTTTGCCTCTTGATCCAAACATACCAATTTCCGAAATCCATCAAATTTACAACCAGAGTCAACCAGGAAACAGGAGCAAACAGTACAAATGGAAACCAGAGGGATTTGGGACTAGATGATCTTTAAAGTCTCTCCCAAGCCAAACCATTCTATGATTCTGTAAGAAAAGTTTAAACAATTATATATATATATATATAAAGGCAATCTAGGAAAACAACTTCAACCAAAACCAGCCTCAGAGGAACAAAGTGTTCATGACAACCACACACACAAAGGCAATGCATGAAAAATGGAAGGAGAATAAGCACAATCAATATTTTATTGTGACTGGCAGGAAGTGAATAAAATAAACCTCTGGAAAAACCACTTCTGAAGACAAGAAAAAGTTATTATGATGTTCTTTTCAGCACATAGAAAAAATGAGAGGTAAAAATGTTAAAATTCATAGAAATGCACAGAAAAGCACTGAGACAGCCCAGGGCTGGAGGTGCTGTCACTGATTTGAACCCTGCTTCTGTCCTGCTCCACTCCCAGGGTGATTACCAGGTTTTTTTTAACTCTACACACCGGCAGAGCTTCCCTCGCTGCAGTTCCTGGTGTGTGAAGGGTGGCCATGGTCAGCCAGTTTGTGTCTTTATTAGGAAAGTGGGATGTTATTCCACAGCCCTCCAGAGGACAGGGCTGCTTCCTCCCCTGAGTAACCAGGATTCCTTAGCTCATACATAACTAACGAGCCAGGGAACGTCTGGCTGTAATTCCCTAAAAATCACACACGTTTGCAAGCATTTAGCAAATAACTGAGCCTTTGGAACAGATGCGACAGGGCCACGTGGTGCCCAAACTTGGCCGTTTTCTCCACAGACAACAGCGTTATTGAGGTGGGAGAAGCCCCAGCCATCATTTATCTTCATTTCTGGCCATTTCAGTGATGACACTTCCATAAACAAGCCCAAGGAACCATGACCACATCAAATTCCTGTGCGACACCTCCACAACAGACAAGAAAAATCAAATTCTGGGACAAGCCACTATCAAACTGGGACAAAACCACAAGAAAACTTCACAGCCTGGCTCCTGTACTGGTCAAGGTTTGCAGGAATAACTGGGCAGTGGAATAAACCTGTACTGGTCAAGGTTTGCAGGAATAACTGGGCAGTGGAATGAACCTGGGTAGCTCCTTCCAGCATTGTTTCCAGAGAGAATCACCATTCCCTCTGTCACCTCTTCTGTCTGAGCAACCACCACAATATATGGAGCTTCAAGTCATAGACCTAATGAACTCAACAGACGTTTTCTGGATATTTGTGGACATCTTCTGGACATTTTACAGGGATGGTCTGTAGACTAAGGGATCATAGAATCACCACGGTTGGAAAAGCCCTCCAAAATCATTGACTGCAACCACTAACCCAGTACTGCAAGTTCACCACTAAGCCATGTCCCCAAGTGCCACATCCACATGCCTTTGAGCACTTCCAGGGATAGTGACTCCACCACTCCCCTGGGCAGCCTGTGCTGGGGAATGCTATCTGTGTATTATAGCTGTGTGGGGATGAGCTGCCAGCTGGGGTTAAACCACAACAAAAGGGAGAGGGAGAACTAAGCAAATCCAGTGCATTTCATAGTGACAGGCCAAACAGACTCCAAGGATTAACAAACAAGAGCCCATGAGGGGATGCCTGGAGAAGAAGAAAGCTGGGAAGTCCTTGAAGATGTTAATGCAGAGCATCTCAGAGCAGAAGGATCACGTCTAGTGGATGCACCAGGATTACAACGTGAGGGAATGGCAGGCACTCAAGGTCTCACTTGGTTTGAAATCACTTCTGGGGAAATAATGAAAAAGCTGATGTAATTCCAATCATAAAGAATTAAAGAACAGGAGTATAATTAGCACCAGTCAACATACTTCTACAAGAAACAGGTCTTGTCAAACAAATCTGATTTCATTCTTCACTGAGATTACAAGTCTGATTGGTGAGAGGAGCCTTGTACAAGGCAGGGGGAGTGTCTGAGTGCTGGAACTAAGAGGTGTGAGGGCAGCCTGCAGAACAGAGACACTGTGCCAGCCACTGCCTGCACTCCAGATCACCAAAAAACACACTAAAAAAGGGGATAAGAACTGATTAAGTGGCAGGTTCCAAGCAATAGTTCCCAGAGCTGGACCTTGGTGGGCTCTGCAGGAACCAGCCCCAGGTTCATTTCTGCCTTCCAGTCAGCATGATGGAGAGGGATGAAGGAAACCACTGCTGAGGTGGGTAATGCTCTTGCAACCTTGCAGAGCATCCTCAGGCGAAGGATATGGGATTCACCTCCCCTGGCATTCACCGTATGAAAAAATAATGCTCCCATTTTAATGCAGTTGTTAATTTTCTCCAGATAGTAACAACAGAGAGAAAAGGGCCTCTGAGGACAGGCTGATGATCAAGACCAGCCAGGCAGGCAGGTGGGCTGAATCGCCCTCGGCAGGATACTGAGGGGGGGCTTGCTTCCAGAATACATTAGGAATCCCATTTTTGTGATAATGATTAAATTGTTCAAATCATCTTCAAAGAAAATGTAGGGGGCTAAAAACCTGAAAATAAATTAAACTCAGTTGTGAAAAGCACTGGAAAGCCTGGTCTCCTCCAGCAACCGCCCCCGGAGATGGTGTGGCTCAGCAGATGTAAGCAGCAGCCAAGAAAATCTCCAGATGGCCCCAGTGACACAGTGGCACTGATCAAGGACAGCTCTCCATGCCCAGCTCTGGCACCACAGCACGGATGCTGTTCCCACCTGACAGATGTTTGCTGTGTGTGAAACAACAGGATGGCTTCAGTCCCTTTCCAAGCAGGTAGGTGTCACCCACAGGACTGCCACCACAGCTGGGACCTCCTGGCAGCCAGGAGGATTAGGGCTCTTCCTTCCCTCCGTTGCTGGGAGAGCAGGAGTGTAACTATGGTTTTAAGGCTGCCAGGAGAGAGATGACTGTCCCAAGCAGGAGCATCTACATTGTCCCATAGATCAGCAGCCCCAAGGCATGGTCAAGGTGAGGACACCTGCCCCAAGGATGCAGCAACGAGGGTAAGGAACATCCTCAGCACCACCTGTGGACATTCATCCATTCCCTGCCCCTTTGGCTCCCCTAAGGATGAACAAAACTCAAAGCACCTCAACGAAGTCCCATGGATGGTGTTAAACTAGATCTTCCATGGCTGGCATCACACATGAAGGGCACAGTGAAAAAGGGGAAGGGGAAGGTGGGAGCACACCCACAGTTAGAAAGAGACCACTTGGTCCCCAGACTAAGCTTTGGGATTTTCAGAAGGTTGGGGAGCTTTAACTCTGGAGCATTACTCAGCTGCAGCAGAGACAAGACACGTCTGAAGTGTGCTGGGAGATGGGAGAGGGAGTCCCAGGTCCTTGCTCACTCCAAGGTTAGGGAAAATTCTCAGACACCTCAGTAAACAGTAAATCCCTATGGAGAAAGCCCTCAGTGATGGGGAGGGAGCAGCTGCTGTTGTCACTGCCTCCTGAGCTTGTCACGGCTGCCTCTCACCTGCTGCCTCCCCAGCCAGATCCTCTGACATCCAACACCGCCTCTGCCAAGCCAGCCCAGTTGGGTTCCCCCACTAAAGCAAGCAGAATACCCATTCTTTGGGGGCTCCTTTATATCACTGCCTCCCCCCAGAAAAAGCTTAGACAAAGTAAATGCCAGACCCATTAAGTGCAAAGGCCCTCACAGCCAACACAGGAATGCTGCGGCTTGATGGACTGTTTATAGAGTCTTTTATAGGAAGGATGGGTAACCTAATCCCAACTACAGCATTTTTTATGCTGCTCTGTGAGGGTTCAGCTGTGATTAAACTGCTGGCACAGTCCCATGGCACATAAAACCATGGAGACCAGCATGTCTCATCCCCACCAGAGCCCTGCAAATGCAGGCCGCAAAAGTATTCCAAGTATTAAAGGCTGTGAGCCCTGCTGTGGGGCATCCCCACTCGCACCTCCACTGGCCTCAGGAGCCTGAGACACCAAAATAAAACATCTTTAGTAAATATTTACTCCTGCTGCAGCCCAGAGCAGGGCAAAGGGTAACCACCCCTGCAGGACTTGGTCTGGATGCAGGAGATGCTATAAAACCACGCTCTCAGCAGTGGGCTTCAATGTCCTCCTCTTCCAGAAGCAGCCTCAGGATGAGCACAGAGCCCTCCACCTAAAACACTGGATAAATCCCACAGCAACATTTGCTGCTTGGTTAAAACACTTGGTTTTGAGCCAGCCTCACTAAACTGAGATGTTTCAAGTTGTGGATCACCCGCTGTCTCTACCAAGCTGGCACTCCATGGTTGTAGCTGACACCACAGTCCCCAGCATGGGCAAAGTCCTCCTGGGAAGAGAGCATCCAAACATTCCAGCAGACATTGACCCAGGAAACCAAGCCCACCTGGTCAAAACCTCTCACAGTGCACGCAAATTTAACTGTCAGAGAAGGAAATAAAGATTTGGAGGCGGAGAGATTGGAAGGGCGGGAAATGCCAGCCCAGGCTGGGCACAGGGTTACACCAACCCCGTGCTGGAGGACAGGCGGGTGCAGCAAAGCCAGGCCCTGCTCCAGACCCTCTTCTGAGCTGGAAAGGGGAAAAGAGTGGGGGGCTGGGGCAAGGGCAGGGACCCCCTCAGCTGTAATACACAGATGGGGACAGCACAGGGGATGTGCATCCTCGCAGTGAGACTGCTTGATGTTGGACCAGCAGGGTCTCCCCGGCGCTGCTGGTGGATGAGATTTCTTCAGGCAATCTGAGCATGAAGTTTGTTTCATTTTGTTGTTATAAATTGGAAGAGAAGCCAGGTTTGCGTTTTTTATGTCTCTCTTTTGGCTCTGTTGACTCATCCATCAGTTTGTCTGTTCACCTCATGACACTTCCATGACATGATACATCGTCTCCCTCATGGCCACCACACACCCAGCCCAGGTGGGCTCCCACCACCCACGTCAGCCCACAGCCCTCTCAAACCCTCCCAGCTTTGGAGCACACAGAGCAAAACAGCCGACCATCGACTTCAACCCCTTCTTCTGCACTGAGTAAAAGCTATCAGCACCTCAGAACCCCTTGCTGAGCATTCCCACCACAGCAGCCAGGAGAGGAATGTGTCACCCCCAGGCTTTTTCTCTGGGATGGGACTTGGGCAGCAATTTCATTTTAGCCCCAGGTGAGTGTACGCCACGTTCCTGCCACCAAAGGGAAGGAGACTGCAGGGTGTTCTCAGGTGCATCACCTGAGCCCCTGCACTCACAGGGTTCCTCCTCCAGCACACACAGCACAGACCCTGACACACCACCAGGCAAACAGGCACCTTGAAGGAGACACATGGGGTGGACATGCCACCATAGCTCCACAACCTGTCGGCATCCCCAGGACACCCACGGATGGCTGAGCCCTTCTCCACCCCTCTGGCCACCGAGCAATTCAGGGCTGGTGGATGACACACCCAGGGCTGACCTCACGAATCCCAGTTTTTTTCCCTTTTCCCTCTGTAGCCCACACACTGAGGACCTCCCAAACACACAGTAAAACGCCGGGTCAGCTTTCCAAGGGCTCAGTACCCACAAGCAGGAGCGCAGGTCATATTTAGGCCACCCAAATTACAGGGCAAGGCTCCTGCTGGATGGTGACCTGTTTGGCCTCCCCCAGCACAAAGCCCCGTGGGCAGCCCCTGCCATCACATCCAGGATGCCACAGAGATGTCTGGGCTCCACCGGTCCCTCCTGTTGGTCCCAAACGTGCTACTCCCAAACCTACCGCAGCCCCTGGCCGTGTCCTCTACACATCCCTGACTTTCCAGTCCAAAATTCAACTCCCCTCCCTGCAGCCCCACCTTTTCTTATGGGACCAACGGAAACTGGGAGAAGCAAAGCAGCACCGTGGGACCCAGCCTGGAGAGATTGAACTTCACCCCCAACCCTCCAGATAAGGAAGGACGGGCTCCCGGAACAGCCAGGGATGAAAGGGAATGCCGCAACGGTCGAGCTGGCTTGCTCAGCTTTTGGCTTGTGCCCATTTTCCTGCCATGTGCACACCCATGAGCAGCGTCCCACTGGGATGGCACCAGCCGTGTCCTCAGCAGCCCAGAGGGACCAGCCTGGCAAAGCCTCACCTGCACGTGTCTGCACCTCCTGCCTGTCCCAAAAAACACAAACCAGTGGAGCCCAGGAGACCCCCGCAGCCACTGCTCAGAGCATCAGCAACCTCCTGAGTGGTGCAAGGTTTAGCCAAAACTGGGAACAGGGACCAGGTGACACATGGGAGCAGCTGCCAGTAAATTCAGCATTTCCAGAGGATTTGTTTGTATCAAAAGCTGCTGCTCTGAAGCCAGAACAGGTGTCAGTCACAGCAAAATCTCGTGGCAGCTATTCAATGTGATGGCATAAGTTTGACACCAGATCAAAAAAAAAAAACCCACCAAAAGCAATGTGAGCAGCTCCTCTACTCTCTATTTCACCTACAGCCATGGAAAAAGAAAGGTGAGGAGCCTAAAGGAGGCGAAAAGCAGGTGTATCAGGGCTGGCTTTGTGCAGCAGCAGCACAGCCACATGAAGCAGGCAGTTCTCCATCACTGAGGATGCTCTGAGTGACCCCAGGACTGAGCCACATCACAACTCTCACCCAGCTGCCACAGGTGGGCTCAAAGCAGCCCCCACCTACCCTTGGATGGTTCCATCAGCCCTGAGCTGGCCTTGTCCCCCCTGCAGACTTGTGAGCTGCCTGCTGCCCTGAGCTTTGCACTGAGCGTGACATGGAGCAGAGCCCGCTGCCTGTTCAACACCTCCCACCAGCCAGACACCGACCCCTACTAATGCTGCCAACATCCTAATTAGCACCTTCCCCGTGCCGGCCCTGCTCCCGACTGCTCTGCAGCTGTCCAGACTCTCAGAGGTTTGCTAAAGGTGACAGGGGATGGGGACAAGTCCTGCAGGCACTGGGCACTCTGCCCCCTCCAGTCCACGGCAGCCCTGCTGCTCTGCTGTGAGTCTGCTGTCAAGGGATTTCTGCACAGCATCACACACATACCTGAGTTTATCCTTCCTGAGCCTCTGGAACCATCTATCCCCTCTGCAAGGCAGGCAGGAGTGTGGCTTTGTCCAAGTTTCATTGAATCACAGGATGGTTTGGGTTGGAAGGGATTTTGAAGACCATGGGCAGGGACACCTTCCACCAGACCAGATTGCTCCAAGTCCTGTCCAGCCTGGCCTTAGACACTTCTGGGGAGTGGACAGAGCATGGACAGGGCAGCTCCAGGCTCTACCTGGGGAATGCATTTGCCTGGCCATGCATTTGCAGCTATTTCCATGACTGGAACTGTCCCTGGTGGGGCTGCCCTGCTCTACCTGCCCAATCCAGCCCCTCAGTGCCTCATGCCAGCAGCCAGCTCGGGGTGGGCTGACACCTCCACCCCCCCAGCATGCTCCAGCACTGGATGATCAATACCCTGCCACCAGCCATTCCCCAAGTCCAGGCACCAGCTGCTCTCTGCTCCCCAGGCAATAAAAATATAACATCCCCAGCTCGCTTTCCCTCCCAGAGCAATGCCTAGGGAGCCATGTGCATACAAAAGCTGGAGACAAGAAACCAGTGCTCAGACACCTGCAAGGGGCACTCTGCAAGCAGCCTTGGAGGTGATGGCATCCTGCAGGAGAGATCCCTCAGAAGAGATCCCCAGGAAATGCTTTCCCGAGGCTGGCATGCTGCAGTTAACTCCCTGCAGCCTGGCTAGCCCCCATCCCTGCAGGCTCTATCCAGCCAGGACACCTTGTTTCACTCCATCCATGCTGCCCCCAGGTCATGCATTTCTCCTGCTCGCTTTGTCCCCTGATACCAGACAGGCTTAAAAGTAAAACAAGGCTGAGATTTATGAAGTGAGGCTCACCGTAAAGGTTTCCGAGTTGCAGTTGTAGAGCCTGGAAACAGGATTACAAGCAAAGCAAGTCATGAAATGCGATCGTAACCTCAGCACGGCGAGATGTGACCCCTCAGTGCTCCAGCCCAGCTCACTCCCAGCATGTGGTGTGCACTGGCTGGGGGCTGCCTGGCCAGCATGAACTCCTTGTGATGGCCCAGGGCTCCCTTGACCTCCCCTCCTCTGCACCCAGCTCGTTTGTGTGGCCCAGTCCTGATCCTCAGCAGACTTTCTGCCGCACCTTGCCTCAAACCAGCTGCACAGCCACTTGTCAGACCAGAGCACTCCCAGCTCTCCTCCAAGACCACAAGCAGCTGCTTTAGACACATCCTCAGAATTCCACGGTGACTTTATTGCAGCCTTCCAGTGCCTAAAGGGGCTCCAAGAGAGCTGGAGAGGGACTTCAGGAAAGGGTCTGGAGTGACAGGACAACAAGGAATGGCTTCCCACTGACAGAAGGCAGAGACAGACTTGAATATTAGGGAGATTCCTCCCTGTGAGGAGAGTGTGGACCTGGCACAGGTTGCCCAGAGAATTTGTGGCTGCCCCATTTCTGGAAGCATTCAAGAACAGCTTGGACGAGGCTTGGAACACCCTGGAATACTGGAAGGTGTCCCAGCCCCTGGCAGGGGGTGGAACTGGATGATCTTTATGGTCCCTTCCAACCCAAACCAGTCAATGATTCAATGATTCTAGGACCCTTCCTGGGTCATCACCCCCACCCAGAAGTCTACTGCTGGCTGTACAAAAGCAGAGCTTACAAGAAAGATGGATCTCATGAGAAAGGCTTGAAGCCAAACTCACAGAGGCATCACCTGGGGAAAATGACCTGGAAGTGATGGGAGTCAATAGCAGGGAAGGATGACATCATCTCCATCCAGGAGTACCTGCCATGGCCACACGCACATTCCTGGAAGGAGTGGAGAGCAGTGGAAGCAGGCAGATATGGGTCCTGGTACACACACACACACCTGCCTTGGGTGAAACCAACCACACACCTGGAGGCACCTGAGCAGCCCATTCCTGCCCAGTTTGTCCTCAGACACATCATGTCCCAGCCTCAGCAAGCAGACCAAAGTGCGTGGGTTCAGCGGTCACTCTGCAGAAACCAGTGGCCTACTGGGACGCTCAAAGAGCAGGATCTTCTCTGAAGACCAAGCAACATCTGAGGCTTCCCTGTCCCCTGCTCCAAGGCAGAGTGCTTGGATCAGTCCTCCCTTGCCCAAAGAGACTCTGGGATAGGCAGGAATGGGATATGCAGAACTGGGATACGCAGAACCTGCACTGTCTCACAACAGTGCTCATCCACAGCCTGAGCACCACGACTGCACAGGATGGAGATGCCTTCTCTCTCCTACATGCATCTGCTGAAGTTGTTCAGGCTCACAGAGGAGACAGGAGATCTGGAGGGTCCAGCCTCCTCTCTGACCCTCCTCACCCTCCCTGGTTCCCTTCTCCTCTGCCTCTCAGCAGAGCAGTGCTGCAGGAGCCTCCCAACACAGCTCCCTCCGAGCCACAACCCAGACATGCAACCAGAGCTCACCAGGCTCCAGCAGGGCTCCACACACTTTGGGGACATATTTAGGGAGCTGGGATGACACCTCCCATGGCACAGGACTCACCTCAGCCTGCTGCTGGACAGACAGAGCCCAGCTGGGCATGGCCAGGGAGCTGCTCAGCCGGTGCATCCCAGGGACACAGCTTGTCCTTCAGCCTGCTGCAGGCCCAGTGCCCCTGTGCCCCCAAAGCATGGGTGGGAGTGGAGGGGATCCCAGACCTTTTGCCTGCCCCTCCTCTCCCGGGCCCGGGGCTCAGAGCCAGCCACAGGCTGCCCAGGAGCCCAGCAGCCAAGCCCATTGTTCCCTTTGTCTGGCCCTGGGAGCACCAGCCCGTGGCTCCAGGCATCCCCTCTACCCAGGGACATTCCCATGGCTCAGGGCGTCCCCTCTGCCCAGGGAGGGTCACACAAGCTCTTCCACCCTGGCCAGCCCCAACCCACTCAGCTGCCAGGCGAGGGGCTCAGTACCTGCCCTAACCCAGCCACCAGCCCACCCAGGCGAACCCAGGGCTCAGGGAAGCTCCTCTCCTCCCCACTACCAACCACACGCTCTTGGCCTCTGAAACTCCGAGGAGGGCAAAGGTGAGAACCAGCAGGCATTTTCCAGAGGACCTTCCCCTTGTCTGGCCATCTGGCCAAAATCAAGAGCCTGTGGAAGGGTAAAGGTGTCCCCAGAGCCAGAGGGTTCACCTTCATGGCTCACCAAGGTCATGAGAACCCAGAGCAATGTGGACCTCCTCAGCACTTTGCCTTGGAAGCTGCAGATGACCTTGAAAGCCAAACTGGGAGCTGGGGGCTGACAGGATCCCACCGAGCCTGGGCATTCAGTGTGGGAGCCTGGAGAAGGCACCTCTTTCCCTATTTCCTTTCAAACACCACATCTGCCATGGGAGGCTGAGCCAACGGGATTCCTGGTTTCCATCCCACCTCCAGCAGTGCAGCAGGATGGTCAGGGAGCACCCCAGCATCAAGGGTACCTGATGCCCCCGGTACCCAGGACAGGCTTCACCCTGCCCCACCTCCACCCTCGAGCGCCCCTGGTGTGAAACCGTCTGCTTGAGAACTCCAGAGCGAGGGAAAAAATATAAAATAAAGGCTCATCACCCTTTCATCACCCTCTTCTTTATACCTCCCACAGTCCCATGCACCTCTGTGCCCCTCCCTCCCCAAGCTGCATCTTTCCCGGAGCACCCCTCCCCTGCACTTCTCCTGTACAAGCATCTTCACTCCCATTCCCAGTCTTTCCCAGTTCGGAGCTGATGCTTTCAAAGAGCCATCCACAATGACTTTAAGATCTCTTTCTCAAAATGCTAATAAGTAATTTAAAGACTGCCACTGTGCATGCATGGGTTTAGGGTAATTTTTTCTATGTGAACCCCTTTTCATTCATCCCTGACTACATCTAATCTGCCACTTTATAGCCCAGCTATCCAGTGTCATGAGAGCCTTTTGCAATATTTTCAAGACAACTGTTGTTTTTATCATCCTGAATAATTTTGTATAATCTGCAAACACTCTTTGCCTTCCCATTCCCACTCCTCTCTACTTTATGAATACATCACCCAGCACAAGCCTCATGCTGACCCCGTCCAGTGGGAAAACTGACTCTTTGTTTCCCCTTCTTTAAGCAGATTTTAATCCATAAGAGAGCCCTTCCTCTAAAATTACTGCTCTGGAGTCTCCTGGATCACCCAGGGAGATCTTCTTAAAGGATGCTCGTCCCATTTACTCTGGCTCAAATATTCATTTTATTGACTTATTGTAAAATATGAGTTCTCCTGCCATTGCTTCAAGGCACTCTCCCAGCCCTGCCCTGGGCGTAAAGCTCCTTGGCAGGAGTCCCTTTGGCCATTTGGGGGGACACTGAAGTCATCTCCCTCCTCCCCAAGGGCTCCATCCTGCACGTTTAACCTCCCAGTACTCATTTGTTGAGGGAAAACTTGGGGGGATAAACCATTTCTTCTCTCGAGTTATTTTTCCAACCCCTCTCAGCCTGCCTTATATGGCTTCACATTCACCACACCACAGTTTCTGATTTTTTTATTTTCTTCTCTTAGATACCACTTCCACTTTCTGAAAAACATCTTTTTACCTCCAATGACCTACTCCAATTCGCCATTTAATCAAGTTTGGCTGGGTTTTTGCTTGTTTTCTTTTTTTAGAAATAACATGTTAAGTGGCTGCATGAATTTATTCTGCGCTTTAATTTAATTTCCTACATCATGGGCAAGTATTTTCCTATTTTAGCTTCTCCCTTCGGCCAGCTCCTTCACTCTGCTTTACTTAAAGGCCATTCCTATGTGGTATTTTTAAGTGCCGGTTGTTTTACGTGCTGTTGTTGTGGTCTGACTCTGAGAGAGGTAAGGTGGAAAGAACATAATTTATTTGATCAACTGATAAAGCTTCACCAACTTTCGGAGATCCCCAGCACCTCCTCGTGCCCCTTGAGAGACAGAATCTGCTCCCATGGAGCAGATCCAAGGTCCTGTATGTGGTGCTTGGGTCTAAATCCAGAGATCTTCTTCCTGTGGGCTCTCCAAAGAACCACAACTGTTCTCAGCCACTAAAACTATCAGTTCTGAATGTGATATTTACGGAGGCACACACCAGCCCCAGCTACAGCTGTGTTTTCTGCCCTCGCAGCCTGCTCCATCTTCCTTTAACACTTGGCAATCAGTGCCACATGTCATTCCAGACCTGATCCCGCTCCCTTCATCCCAAGCAAGGAAATTCAGGAAGGGGCGAATGGCATGGCATGATCATCACTTACTTCTTCCCCTCATCCTGATTATCTCAGGAGGCTGGCATGGCCTGCACAGCCACCCCTGTGTCTGCACCCTGGCACAACCTGCCATCCATCCAGCATATTCCTGAAACACCTGACATTGAGGTAAAGACATTAACAACATATCCTTGCACATCTCCAGGCACCTCTCCTTCCTCATATCCTCTCTCCTGCTGTCACCTTGCCTCCAAGGGGTCTCTGCCGACCTCCAGCATTCCTAGTGATCTCCTGTGCTCCCTGCATTGCTGGGTACCAGGCAGGGCATAGCAACGTCCCCATTCTCCTACATCCCTGGATATCAGGCAGGGATGCCCCCACAGTTCTGCATCCCTGGGCGGCTGGCAGGGATACCCCTGTGCACCCTGAATCCATGGGTATCAGGCAGGGATGCCCCCATGGTTCTGCATCCCCGGGTGGCTGGCAGGGATCCCCCTGTGCTCCCTGAATCCGTGGGTATCAGGCAGGACTCAGCTCTGCCTTTGTGCTCCTGCATCCCTGGGTACCAGGCAGGGCAGAGCCCATCCCAAACCCCCCTGCGCCGCCTCTCCCTCCAGCCCAGCCCACGCCGCACGCACGTCTGCCCCTTATCACAGGAGGCCCCATCCTTACCCTTATCTAACGGCTGAACTTTTGCCTCTGAGGATCTCCTTGCTCCCCCCATCCCAACGAGATCCAATTGGCAGCTGTGCTTTGCCCTGGCCTCTCTGTAAACCAGATCCAGGTTTGGGAGAGACTGCAAACCAGAGTGGGAGCTGATGGGGCTCCTCCTCGGTAAAACTGGGCTTTGGGCGGGATGGAAAGGAACCCTGCTTCCAGCCAGAGCCACCCTCAGCACTATCCCAGCAGGGTTGATACGTGGGGAGTGGGTGCATTTCGGGGCAGGAGCGGCGGGTCAGGCCCTCGTTCATCCCTCGCCCCAAAGCACTCAGGCCTCAGGAGCTGTCACAGCCTCCAGTATTTACCCAGCTCCTCAGGCGGTTTCATGGGTGCCCACCCCTCTTTCCAGCAGCTCAGGTATGCGCACACAAAGGGCCCTGACTAGTGCAGGCAGGTCCTCAGCCCATCTCCAAGGGGATTGCTGCTCCCTGGGGACAGCCCCAAACCCCTTGGCAGCATCCCTGAGGCACAGCTGCATCCCCTTCACACCCTCTGTGGGGTGACCCAAGGAGCTGGGGGACATCAATGGCCATGCCAACCCCAAGCCCTTGTCTCCTCCAGCCCTGTCCCCTCCAGCATCTCCTCCCTATGCTTTTGTCACCCAGAGAAGCTGGAAAGTCAGCAGGGATTGAGAGGACTGCTGCTCCCGCCGGGAAAAGCCACAGAGCAGAGCAGCAAGGGCAGTAACATGGATGTTTAAATGAGGTACCAATTTATTTGGTCTCCAAAAGGAGCTTTCCCTTTTGCTGCCCCCGTAATGCAAAGGGCAAGTGGGTGCAAGGAATGTGCCTTGTCAAAAATTAACCCAGGAAATGGAGGGGAGGGGAAAGCAGCAGGAGGGAGATGGGTGGCACAGGGCCAGCCCAAAACCACAGGCTCTGCTCTGCTCCTCAGTCCCATTTGTCCCAAAACATTTGCTCCCCTCCCGGTCTCAGGAGAGCGTTTGCAGTTCTGGAGTTCAAGCACACAGGAGGGATCAGCTCTTGACAGATCCTGTGTTCTTCCCTGGATCTGCTGTTCTGCCGCATCCCTCCGGAGCATGCTAGGCTTGCTGGGGGGCTTCTGCAGCTCCCATGGTCCTGGCACACCTGGAACATCCACCTCCTTGGAGCTCCCCCTGTGCTCCCATGCCCTGGTGTGACCACAACCCTGAAAGGATGGCTCAAGTCTTCCTCCACAGAGACTACAAAGCTGGCAGGGCCCAAACCAACCCTGTGTCTCTGGAATCTCCTTGCACCCCTGAGGCCTGGAGAACAATGCAGGGGTGCTCAACATGGGTACAGAACAAGAGATCATGTTTTAACACTGCAATATGTTATAGCATACATGAAATTAAATATACTGTATATGACAGAATTACAGAATATCCCAAGTGGGAAGGGACCCACAAAGATCATTCAGTCCAAATCCTGGCCCTGCACAGGACCCCCCAACAATCCCACCACGTGTCTGAGGATGCAATACATATTATGTACATTATAATTCTCTATTAATTACACAGTAGCACTAAAGTCCTGTCTCCAGCTTGCATGAAGGATGGGCAGGGATGTCCATGGCTGTGGACACAGCCATGGGCTGTCCCACAGCACACCCTGGGAATACCCACCCCAGGAATGGATACAGGCCTCCTGCCCCAGCACCCCTCTCCAAGCCCAAGGCTGTGCTCAGGATTAGGATTGCCCAGCACAGCTGATGCTCAGTATTGATTCCCCTCACCCATGATCCTGTTTCCCAGAAAAAATCTTGTGATTCTCCATCGCCCATTGGAGCCTGTCACTGCCGCTGTGCTACCGGCTCCGTGCTGCCCACACCCTCACTGATAGCAGGGCCATCTCGTGTCTCCTTTTGCATTTTTGGCACAGGGCTGGCACTCCTCCAGCACTCGGGAAGCTTGCCAGCACCACAAGGTTTGTGAAAAGTTAACTCCACCGGGGTGAAGAGTGACGTCGGGTTGGTTTTCCCCCCTCACATATGAGTTAGCCAGGCTGTTGATTTTAAAATACCTCTGTGTCCTTCCCAGTTCCCCCCAAAATACCTCGGGAGTGTCAGTCCTGCGATCGGCGTGCAGCCTACGCAGCAGGAATACAAAGCGGGGCCGTTGGCGATAGCGGCGTTACCAACCGGTGTGGGATCCAGACCCTTCCAGGATTCCTTTGTTCTTGACTTTCTGGTTTGGGATTTTTGTTGGGTTTTTTTTTTTTTTAAACACACAAAAAACTTTCCTTTGAGAAGCCTGAACTTTCTCAGCTGCAGACACATTACCTTCCAACCGCCTTCACAACTATAGGCAATTTCTAACCTCTGCTTTATGTACGTTGTCATCCACCTCCCTGTTTTCCATACTGATTTATGTTTTATGTTCTTTTCACATTTCCTTTTAACAGAGCCGGTTTTAACCAAACAGCCTTCCCTCCCAAGCCCAAGCCACGCATTCTGCTGGCCAGTGAGCAATCAACTTCCAATTTCCATGCACACTCCTGTTTATATTTCCTTCCCTATCGGCTTTGTTTCTAATTAAGGTTTGTTAAATGCAAGTGAATATATAGCGCACAGAGAAATATAAAGCATGTAGATAAATAAACACCCCACACACAGCCACACTGACTAAGGCTGCACTTTCAACCATGGATCCCAAAGCACTTTGTCATGTTCATTAACAAAACCTCGCGGCTCCCTTGGGAAAGACGCTTGGATTATTTTACGCCTTATAATTAGGAAAACTGAGGCACAGAGGAGACAAGTGAAATTACCAGCAGTCCAGAAACACACTGTGGCAGAGCCGAAAACAGGACTCAAGAGGTAGGATCCTCCAGAATTGTGGTTTTCTCCTGAACAAACCTTTCTGCCCCCATTTTGGCCCTGGGAATGCACTGGAGCTGGTGATGGAGGGCATCGCTGCCATGGAGGCTCCCTGCAGCTGCGGGAACGTGGCTGGGTCCAGCCACCACCTCCATGGTCAGCGGCTGCTGCTGGGTCAGTCTGTCCACACCGAAGGGATCCAGAGCATTTGCAGATGCAGGTGGACACCACATCCAAGCACTCAGGGAGCAGCGGGAAGAGGCAGCTCCAGAAAGGAAGGAGCAGAGGCACGCCCAGGGAGCTGCATCCCACACGCTTTCACCTTGCCAGCTCTCCAGAAGCCTTTTCCAGGAAGGCTGGACATGGGAGCAGGCTGCCCACACCACCACTACGAGTGACCATCACAACCCTGCGACACACACACACAGGGCAAGAGGCAACAGCAGGGGCAGGGGGGGACCCCACCAAGCCCAAACCAACACAATCAGCCCTGGTTGGGAATGGCCGCTGGAAGCCCACTGACCATCTTCCTGGGCACATCCCTGTCCGTGGAGGAGCACCTTAGAGCGATCACCTTAGGGGGGTGAAACACCCTGCCAGCATTGGCCAGCCCCTCATTCCCACATATACTCCCTATCCCCTGGCACTCATGCATCCAGTGCCCACTGCTCCTGCCATGACAGTGGGAAAGTCACTCACGCTCCAAGTACACGTGCAGGAGCCCTGGGAGCCGGCCACTGACCCACAGCACCGCCCGGCAGCACCTCTCGGGCAGCAGGAGGGACAGTGGGGTGGAGATGTCACTCCGTCCCTGCCCAAGGCACCTGGCACGCCACACTCGGCAGCGCCAGCTCAGCATGGCCAAGCACACGTGCGCCCTGCTGGGTCTGGCCAAGCCAGACCCCCTTGGAATTGTCAAGGCCACCAGCGGATGGGGCCAGACACCCTGCATGGACACGTATGCTCCCACAAACATGCTCGTCACCCCAACCCTCCCCCCCATAATTAAAACCATGCTGGGCTCATTTGAATAGCAGAGCTGGCGAGCGCTCTCCGCTGCAACGTAAATAGTCCTATTTATGCCAAGCTCCCATATTGTAAATATCACGATGTATAGCTGGCCAACCCATGAATCATCTCCCAAAACTCCAACTTAATAAATGGTGCCTCATCCATGTTCCAGACAAACACCGTCTGAATGGCTCCCACCACCCAGCACGCACAGGGCCAGCAGTGGCCACCCAGCCTGCCCGCCAGCCCAGCGGAGCTGGAGGGACAGCGGAGCCACCCAGCCCCTCGGACACGACCCTTCCACAATGGACAGGCATCCATGGACCACACCACTCCGGGATGAGCCGGTTTTCGGCCTGACACCTGGCCCTCGCCCCTGCCCAACCCAGATCTCCGGTGCTTCCGTGTCCATGCAGCGGGTGGGTGGGAGCAGGCAGGGATGGCCGGGATGGTTGGGGAGCTGGAGAACGAGTCTCCCCTTGCCCAGACCCCACCGTGTGGCTCCCACCCTGCGCCGTCCCCGCACATCCAGCCCCGGAGCTCCCCACCTGCCGCCTCACTCTGCTTTGTCTGAGCACCGGGGACCTCGGCGGGTAGCTCGGCTCCTCCTGGGGACGCCGGGAACGCCACGGCGCCAACGGGGGAGCCAGCCACCAGCTCCAGAACGCCGGTAAGGCCTGGCGGAGGGGCACCCCAAAGACTCTCCCGAGAGCACGGGGCGGTGAATCCCGGGCATCCCTGGGGGCCCCTCCGCCGCAGCCAGGGATGCCCACCTTGGCGGAGGGATGGCGGGGAGAAGGGCGGCCAGCGATCGGGAGGGTCTGGGGGCGTGGGGGGGCACAGACGACACACCGGGCTCTGGCGGAGACACCTCCAGCTGGGGCAGCACTTCCCCAAACTTCGCCTCCCCTCCGAAGGGCGTGCGGCGGGGAGGGGGGCAGGGGGCAAAGTGCCCCCCTCCAAGAAACGGGGGAAACCCGGAGGGGGCTCGCCCTTACCCGTAGAGCCCCCGCCCCCCGAGCCCCCCCCCCCTTACCTT
>VZTX01004948.1:381315-451258 GCA_013400915.1 Pardalotus punctatus | reverse complement strand
ATGAACCCACGAAACCACTACAAATTGGTATCACAAAATCCATTTTTATACTACAAGAATCAACTCTGGTCTAGTTAATATTGTTCCAGGGTACATCATTGCTGTTATTTCTGTCAGATACAGTAATACTTCATTACATTTTTCAGTAATTACGTCCTAAAAAAATGCAATATGGGTAAATTCAGTCATCAATCTATTTTTATAGTTGTTTAGTTTTTAAATAAATTCTGACCCAACAGCTAAGTGACCAATAGAGTTATCACATGCTGTCAGTACTGTTGTTTTGGTGAAATGGGAGATGCCATGCTGAAAGGTTAAATGAAATGTCATTAAAGTTTTTCCTTTCTGAACTTGGTTTTAGGTAGCTTATTTTTAGAGTGCCTAAGTAGGTCTGAAAGCTATTTCCCACAAAATTATTGTGTTTTCTCACCTTTCCCCTTTCACATCTAATTCCCCTATTTATAGGTTAAATTATGCAGGATTTTTTTAAAGCAGAATTTGTTTAAAGCACAGGAATTTTCATTAATTACTGCTGCTTTAAAATCTAGGTATGCTTTCCAGTAGGTACCTAATGCTAAAAACGTACAATCAAGGAGGAAACAAGGGGTGGAGGAGTTTTCTGAGCTAATAGTGGCACTGGATCTGGGCAGAAAACATCCTTACTAAGTGCTTTTCACTAATATTACTGGAAAACAAAGTAAAGTTTTCAATGTGACGTTCTTGGCAGAAAAAGAATACTCAATATGTAAAAACTGTACAATTATTCTGCTGATGATTCTAATTTAGAGAGGATTTTTCATGCTTATAGGAACAACAATTACAAATGTTTAAATGGGCAGAAGTAACTACAATCACTGCTTTCTCTTTGTAACACTTCCAAAAAAAATCCTGGGTTTTTTGTTAATTGTTGTCTGTAGTGATATTTATTAATGGCTTTTTCTCGTGTATAATGCCTGTTGAGTACTGCTTCTGGATCTTAGGATTTCAGCAGAACAACACTGATGGATAACTGGATGTATGATAGAGTTGTTTATCTCCTGCCCATTAACCTTGAAAGAGTGATACCTTACTTTCTTTGTGGGTTTCTAATGAATGTGCTCTTCCGCATCTCCTCTGTTGTTTTAATTCTGTTCCTCCCACAAGGGAAGGCTGCCTTCTTGTATTTTGTAATTAGTGACCATACATTGCTAACATCACCAATTTCCAGTTCCCTCTAGATTTGTGTATTTTTATTCTGCTCAGATTTTTTTTCCAGAAATCTCAGTGAGACCCTGCTTTTGATTGATAAGTAGAGGATTTTAGTCTGGGAGGGGAAATCCATTGGATTTTGGAAATGCCATCTAGACTCAGAGGCCTAACATCATTCAGTGCATTCACTAAGTGTTTTGAATATGAATTATGACTGCATAGAATTGACATTAAATTTTATCAGTAACCACCTCCTCTAAGTCAGAATTAAAATGGGAAATACAGAAGCTTAAGTGATGGCTAATCACTATCAAAAGTTAAATTACCTGAAACTGCTCAATGTAGAAAGGGAAAAAATAAAATAACTCAAAATTTGAAGTGTATTTTGTAGGTATTTCCAACATTTTTATAAAATGTACCCTATAAATTGCTCAAAGTTGTAGCAAAATTAGTCATTGTTACTGATGTATGTTAATCTGCCTTGCTTTGGGTGCACTTTGACGTTCTGCTGGCTCATATTATCTATTGCATTTCATGAGCAAAGGCAATACAGAGCAAAAACAACCAACATACAAGACAACTTTGTCCCTTGCACTTTACCAAATGGGGACTTTGGTTTGAAATCATGTCCTTTTGCAGGCCATAGAGACCCACCTCATCCGAAAGTCGAGCGGAGGGCTGACATACATCGCCGAGTGGAAGGGCGGCTTGCTGGAACACAAGATGGGCCATCTCACCTGTTTTGCCGGAGGCATGTTTGCTCTGGGAGCAGACGGGGCACCCAGTGACAAGACAGGCCATCACATCGAGCTGGGTGCTGAAATTGCCAAGACTTGCCATGAATCCTATGATCGTACACGTGAGTACCACATGGCAGAGCCTGGCTGCACAGCTTGGCCTCATGAAGGCAGCCACTGGTGTTTTTGCCCAAATCTGAATGGAAACTGTAGCATGGTGAGAACTGTTCATCCTTTCTGTGCAAATGCTGTGTTGCTTTAAGAGTAACTTTTAACGTGGCTGCTCTGTTTTGTAAATAATTTGTGTGCACCTGAATTGTATCTCCTCACTGTACTAATTAACATGACAGCTTTTTTCACTATGCCAATTTCTGTATAGCTGAATACAAGTAAGAGAGGGACCCTGTTCATTTATGCATCAATATAGCTATTAATCATGTTTTATGCACAAAAGAGTATTTTACACTAAGTTCCATTGGTACAATGTTGCAAACAATAGAATTGCACAAAGAAAGCGGATTTCTGTGCAGGAAATTTCTTTGGATTTTATTATCTTCTTACAGAAATAATCGTGGCAACATTTCAGGTCCCAGAGTGTATTTTCCAGTTTGATATAGAAAAGTAAATATCCTCATCTTTTAGGCAAAATTTCACTTGTTGCTAGTTACATGAAGACTTCCAGAATGCAAATGTTAGCATTGCTGTTCAAACTGTAATTGCCATTTAAGGCATTGCTGAAGAACAGCTCTCTCCTACTCCAAATTATTTATAAAATATTAAAAACAGGAGGTGCTGCAGCATCTTTCCTAAATTATATAGTTTTGGATAACCTGGCTTTGAGCCACATAAAAGGCTAGTTTGATTTGGTAATTTGGTGGGTTTGATTTGGTCTGTTACATAATTTGAAACCTTTTTTCATGCCTGTATCTTAGTCTGTGCTTTTATATTGGCTAGGCATGAAACTGGGACCAGAAGCGTTCAGATTTGATGGTGGTGTTGAGGCCATTGCTACGAGACAAAATGAAAAATACTACATCCTACGACCAGAAGTCATAGAGACCTACATGTACATGTGGAGGCTCACTCATGATCCAAAGTACAGGGAGTGGGGATGGGAAGCTGTTGAGGTAACGTTCTGTTGGATTTTTTTGTTGTTAAATCCTAGTAATCTTGTGAAGCAAGCTATTGAATGATATTTGGATATTGTTCAGCAGTTGGAAGTAAATACTTATTTTGAATCAGTGATATCATTCAAATTTTGAAAGATTCATTTGCTAAATAGATGAACATTTTGACAAAACCAAAATACTGCTGATATTATATAATAGAAAAGTACCTTGTGATTTCTCCTTCTTAAATACTTCTAGGATTATGGGTCATATTTGCATGTACTGTTCAAGATGTTGAGTGTTACTGCATGTGAATGGAAAGTGCAAACATGTCCGATTTGAGCTTTGGATATGGAAATAGGTTTTATGAAATGTATTTTCAGTAATTGTACAAAGGTGATTTTGATTAAGATGACAAAGGCCAGTGAAGGACTAGATAGTACCAAACCTTTAAAAACCATGTCACTTTCAAGGAGCATAGGTTATTTGGACAGAACTCCCTAAATGATACCACTCTCATCTAGATTTAAATTTTTGTGTCCCACTGGCCTTTGAGCTTCAACCAGTCATGCTGAACCTATTTGTTTGTGTAGCCAAGCCTTCCAAAAGGGCAGCTAGCCTGCACTGCAAAAATTGTCTTGCCAAATCCATTGTTTCCCTTATTTCAGCAGTTAATCACTGTTACTGCTAAGGATTAGAGCACTTATATTTATACCATGTTTCATCCTCTGGTTATGGGTCCTTATTACACTTCTGGAGTTCACTTGTGTCCTCCTTACACTGATGTTGCCCTTGCTAAATTATCTGAGGTCTGATAGGAAATACAGAAAGCTGAAGAACATTATTTTTCTGGCTCTGTATACTTAAGAAAAATGAAAAAAAAATCAAAACTCTCTGCCATATTTTGTTCACAGTGACCACTCTTGTGCAGAGGATTTTACTCTTGTTCCAGGATTTCAAAAATGTCCTGTTTGTCACATTACCCAGCACCTCCTGCTTCTAGAAGTGTATGATTGCAACCTTCTTGGAGGGGTTTACACCAGTAGTTACAGAAGGTTGCTCTACTCTAAGGGTAGAACAGGTAGACTTGTGTCCTACAATTTCTCACTCCCGAGGGACCCTACTAGAGAGTTCTTACTGGGTTATGACCCCATAAACCCAAGTCCCTCTACAAGAACCAAGATCTGTAAATGTATTCAGTATTCACTGTGTAGATACCGATCGTATCAGAAATGTGCAAATGCTGTTGAGCATTGTGAAAAAAGGGTATTTCAAGTTTGGTAATTAGATATCCTTGAGGAATTCAATTTAAGGCAAAATCAGCTTTCCAAAGAAGAATAGTAGTATTAATTGTACTTATACTCTCAAACTTCTTGTCTGAATAGTCACAATTGTTCCATACCTGCAGTGAGCAATGTATTCAGCTAGGTAGAGTGTAGTTATTTAGGGCATTGTATTTGCCTCCCTCAGGTGCTGGCTCTGTGGTCCTGAAACAATATGCTTCTGAGTTAATGATTCCAAAGCAGTTGGGATTTTAAAACCTCTAATTTAGAGGGCTGTTCCCTTACTTTCTTCTTTGCTAACACCACCCATGGGCACACATTTTACTACTGGAATCCTCCCAGGCAGATTATAATTGGCATATTTACAATAGCAGTTTATGGAAGTCATCCCATCAGGCTTCAGCAATGCCAACTGTTCCTTCTCCAGGAGATGTTTTTCCTGACTCATTGTTACTGCCCACACTGATAACATTGTTACAAACAATTGAAATGTTTTCCTTATTATTATTCTTTACCCTGTTGGTTCAGTTTGCTTGTGTTTCTTTCAAATTGGTTCACTTGTTTACCACCTTCTCACTCCCCACGTGTTCCTTGTTTAACATTCTTGTGGTTACTCTCAATCTGGCTCTAACACAGCCTGTGTGTGGGAGATGCAGCTGCTCCCATTCTGCCTGGGGCCCATCTTCCACTGTCCTAATGTACAGTTGGGTTTTTCACAAAAACAAATCTTACAGCTTTCCAGAAGTTATACAGTCTGTTGCAGGGTTTAAATCTTTTTTTTTTTTTTTTTCCTTCTTTCTTCCTGTTCTCTCTTGGTGCTTATAGCCATACAGCTCCACCTGATACAGTATTTTTTTGTTACAGCACACATCATGCTAGCATACCATTGCTATTTCATAAATTCTGTACCCTCTTGCTCCTTAATGTTGCCCCAAAGAGCCCATCACCCTTTCTGTCCTTGGGGGAGTCCCCAGCCACTGAAGGTCATTGGTTTAATTACCAGGACCTGTTGCACAGAGGCACCTGAGACTGAAACATGAATAAAGAGGAAAGCCCAGACCATTTGGGTTTTGCCCAAAAAAAGTGTTCTTCAGGTGTTTCACGTCCATATTCAACTCATTACTCCAGCGATAAAAACTCACTAGGTTTGTTTCCCAGTGCCCTTGTAGCAGAAAAGGAGTCTGCTTTAGAGTCATGACTTCTAAACTCTCTGACAAGTCTATTAAGTCTTTCTCTAACTTTATAGACTAAAAATATGCTATAGCCTCTCCTTTTTTCTTTGTGAATTCACTTTGCTGCTTTGAGTCCAAGATAATTTTGTATGTACTTCAGCAGCTGGAGAAAATGCAGTTATGACCACCAGCAATATCTACTGTTACTGAGTCAGAAAGGTTTTATCAGCTTAGCTCATGAAAGCCTCTCTTTCTGCATTATAAATGTGGCCCATATTTTAAATTCGTAGCGCTTCCTTTGTTTTTCCCCTTTATGATAGTCGGAGACTGTCAGCCAGTTTTCACTGTGCTTGATGTTTTCCATTACCGCAGCATAACTGATCCTAGCCACCCTCATTTTATGAAAACTACTAATTTAAAATGTGTTTGATTGTTTCTTCCTACCCACCACTACCTCCTGTCACTGTGAACATCACTATACTCTGAAACTGCAGGAAAGGGCCAAAATCCCATCACTGCCGGGATGGTTCACAACCTAGAGCCTTTTTTCCTCCTAATCCTGCAGGTGGATGTCCTCTTCCTTTAGTTAGGTGGAAAGTAGTTTGAGAGATGAGATGCTTCATATTTGCATCAAGTAGATACCACCAGAAAGCCAACATGGGGCAAGTTAACCCCTTAATTTACATCATAGCAGTGCCTTCAGGTACCTTTATGATACCTCTGAACTCAGAGAAGGCTCTAAGTACACGTTAGAGCATGTAAATGCAATTTGCTTTTACTTTACCTTGCCCTATTTAGAATGCAGGTATTTCCTTGCATAGTGGCCTTATCCTTCAAGTTCTGCTTCTGCTGGGCCTTGAAAAACATCATCTTTTGTTTGACATTGAAAATCCAGACACACATTCAGCATTTTGAATTCATTGCAGGTTGAAGTAGACAAGAGGGAAGGAATACCAGCCAGAGGAAATTACTTCTTTAAACTTAAGTATATTTGTCATTTAGTAGAAGTGTCCAGGAAAATTAAAGAACCTAAAGACACATAAAAAAAGACAAATAGGCTGTTATATTTTAAAGTATCTCTTCTGGAGAAAAATCCCTTTTAAATATACAATAGGCAGCTTACTCTCCAGTGAAAACTAAGGAGAGCCTGACGTGCAAGCTAAATGTGTGCAGACAGCTACAGGGACTCCAGCAAAATCAAGGACATTCAGGATATCTACTCACAGCAAAACACAGATCTTAAAGAGTCTTTAGAGCAGGGGAAGGTAATGAATACCTCCGTAATTATTAGTGACTTTTAGTCCCATCTGTTATCAGAAAATACTTATTCTGCCTGGTTTAGATATATCCTCTGCCTTACTTTTTATTTTGTGTGTTTTGAAATGCAGCATTTTTCCCTAAGTAAAATCTGCACATCTTGCACTCACTTCAGTGATAGTTGTAGTAACTTCAGAAAGGGAGGAACTAGTTATCTCCTGGCTCTCTGTTGGGGGTTCGATAAAGCCCCAGGTATTTCTGCCTCAAAGTTGTTGCTCCAATACCATCTCCACAGTAAACACCATGTTTCACAGTAGTGTGGTCCTGAGTGAATGTAGTACTCCACCATCCTTACTGTTATTTTCATTGTGAGAAGTTATTTAGGGTTAAGTAGCATTTCCTGGATATATTTCTGAATAATGAGTTGTTTTAAATATAATCATCTTAGATTCTCCTTACTCCTTCATTATCCTGCGTGATACCAGAGAGTTATTGTAAAACAGAATAAGAAAAATTAAGAGGGTAAGAATACTCGTGGCCTTGTTAAATACGTTAATTCTAAAGAAAAAAAGATGAATCGATGATTTTTAATACAGTAGTGATAAGATAACCAATATTCAAATAACGTATTGGATAGCACTATAAGTAAAGAAGTTATTGCTCATATATAGGCATATGGGTACCACCTTTCTAATGCAAACACCTGCCTAAGATAAAGAAAAGCAGCCAAGTTTATTAAATAGTCTCATTGTATATACCTTCTACACTTTCAGCATCTTTTTTGGCCTTTTATATACACTCTCCATCTGATCATTTTTCTCCTTCAAAAATACATCTCCTTCAAAATATAGGACATTCCTGTGGGCAGAAAAGAAATTGTATTTTTAGGTGGCCCATGTACTCTTTTTTTATTGTGAAATAGGAATCAGTCATCTATTTTACACCTTTTAACTGAATACAGAGTTTGGAAACTAGCTAGAGAAAAACACATTGTTATTGTTACAGTTAAATTATGTTGTGTTAAGTCCTGAATTTCTGTCTACTCCTGTGTAACAGACAAAACTTTTTCAAAGGGATAGCAAAGAAAAATATGACTGCTGCAGAAAAGAAATTCAGTCAGAGCCCAATAACAGTGGTTTCCCATTGAAAAATTAAATAATTGCAAAGAAAAGCCATACAACTTACACAGAAAATGGAGAGTTGCCTTTCCTTTTTTGAAGGGACTTGCAGGAGGTAAGGAAAAGACTGATCTTTAGTATGGTGTTCAATTATGTCACAATCATTTTAAGTACTAAAATATGACCAGGAAAGGTATAGGTAACACAATTTCCAAAGGCAGAGAGGTTGGGAGAGAAAGGCTATTGTTACTCTTATTAAAGAGAGGAAAAATAATATAATTTAAAATCCATATGTCTTTAAATTCTTACACCTGTATATCTTTCCTTCTGAAAGTTGGTTTGTGTTCACTTTTTATGAATTTATTATTTTGCTTCTCTTCCTAAATGTAAAATTTTTTAAAAGAGTTTTCTATCTAGGCCTTTACCAAGTTTTCATCTCTTTATCAAAAAAAATGTGGCAATTGTTTTTGGTTAGTTTTATTGTCAAACAAAGGAAACCTGAAAAATGTTTCATTTTGTTAATCCCACTGATTTGTGTTTGCTTCCCTGCTTCAGGCACTGGAAAAACACTGCAGAGTAGACGGTGGCTATTCTGGCATTAGAGATGTTTATAACAATCATGAAAGCCATGATGATGTGCAGCAAAGTTTCTTCCTTTCAGAAACACTCAAGTAAGTTAAGAAAGTTGGCATTCATTAATGTGAAGTTCTGTGAATTATCTTTACAGATAAGTATTTATCATTACTACCCTTGACACTCACATAACAAAATCAGAGTGAAATAGCAGAGCTTTTTTTGGGTGACAGGAAGCCAGATTGCGGGGTTTTTTTCAAATCTATGTCAATAAAATAAAATTATCTGATTTCTGGAAATTATCTTTACTTCTGATAAAGGTACTTGATATTCTTTGAGAAATTGCACCTCATATCTTTGATAGGATCTAATTATATGTGCCAGCACTAATGAAACAAATTGACTGGACAGAGAACTTACCATGTTTACATTGCGCACTTTTCATTTTAAAATTATAGAAAAAGAAGAAAAAGTCAACTTCCATGGAAAGCTTGCAGGGCCTCTTAAGAGAGAAAACCAAAATCTTTCATTCTTTTGGTTTATGATTATCATAATCTCCTAAATTTTTTATGATAAACCCTTGGTCTCTTCACTTCTGGGTTTTTTTTTTGCTGTGCAAGAAAAAGCAGTCGTGCCATCTCAACAGGAAGTTTAATACTCAAGTAAATGAAATATGAATTACTATGTTCTGAAAATCACTTTCCTGATGTGATCTCATTTCCTGCTTTTTTTCTTGCCAGGTACCTGTATTTGCTGTTTTCTGAAGATGATCTTCTTCCATTTGATCACTGGGTCTTCAACACAGAGGCTCATCCTCTCCCTGTTCTTCACAAAGATGATGAGAATAAGGAAGAGAACCAGAAATAGATGAAGAATAATTTATACTTTGTTTCATTCCTTACATTCCTTTCCAGGACTTGGGCACATGATTTGGTTTTAAATTCCTGAGTTAAATTTTTAAATCAAGTATTTTGCAGTCTGTTTTATTTAACAGTAAATATTTATGAATGGACCCAATTAATTACGATAAAACCTTGATATTTTAATCCAGACTAATAACTTCTTAGAAATGAAATAGGATATCTTCCCAGATTCTGTTAGGCTGCAGTGTCATTTTGGCCAAAAAGAGCAGAGGGTCTGCATGTTACTTGTTTCCTGTTACACTTTTAATTTGACTGCAAAATTCCTTTCTCCTCTATGAGGAGATGTATGCTTTAAGCTGTAATATTTTGCCATGTTGCAAAAAGCCATATTGAATTAAGTATAAAGAGCTTTTTCTTTTTTTTTTTCTTTTCTTTGTTTCTAGTTTGGTTTGTTTTTTGGTTTTTTTTGTTCTATGTTAATTTTTTTTGTGTGTCATCCAGGACAAATCTTGTGACTGTGACAGCCTCTTCTTATGCGGGTCTATCATTACTTGGTAAAGTATCTGATGTATTTCATTGTCACTGAAGTCTACATAGGGGTATTTTCATCTCATGCAGACACAACTCTGAAACTGCAGTGTAAGTTGAAGTTAGATTAAACTAGTTTCTATGGATTTAGCACGTTAGTTAGCAGACCTTAATTTTTCAGGTTTTGATTAGAATATTGTAATAGAATAAATTGTTCCCTCCATTTCCTAAGTGGTGTTATTCTCATGTCTTTTGTCAAGCGACTATGGAGTAAAGTAAGGTAGTCATTTCATATTAAGAAAGAGAGTATTAACCTTCTTTATATATTTAGTCCAGTAACTTTCATTTGCTTGGTTGACAAAAGAAATACTGAATGACATTTTCCTGGAAGATGAGAATGATAGCAGATAAAATTTGTTTGTTTTTCTGTTACTTTTGCACAGATTTAGGTAGGCTCAGACGTGACACCAGACTTGATAGTTGTCACAAAGCAATTTCATGTATCTGTATGAATAAAGTTCAGATGCCTTGAAGAAAACCTGCCTCCTTAAAAGAAGATAAGTCATTCAGAGACGAAGTTATCCTGCATTGAACAAAAACTTTCTGACAACACTGTCTTAAGTAACAGAAATGCAATGTGCTCAAAAAATATTCCCTAGAGTAGAGGTTTGACTTACTAAGAAAGGTAACAGCTTTGCCAAAAATGCTTTGCTTTGTGGCATCACCAAAGGGGAAAAGAAATGAGGCATGTTTCTTCCTGTTTCTACTTGGTTTGAAGTGGTTTACATGATTTTTAAGTCTACTTGTGTTTTCATTTAGTGATGGGATGACTTCCCTACATTTCAGGTAGGAAACACCTGGCTTCCCATTCTGAGAAAGAACATTGTTCACTGGCTGGACTGCAGCAAAACAAATCTGGTTCTGAAGAGTGACCTTCTTGAATGGTGTTTAGTAAGATAGCTCACATGTCCAGCATTGTTATCACTGCTAAGGGAACACATTTGCTTAGGCTTTACAGAGTACATTTTTTTTCTATACTGATAGAGGTCTGCAGTGGAGGTTTTCTTAGGTAGAAGCCAAAAATTACTAATTACATTTTTATATATAGCAGCTGGAAGCTGACCCATAGAGTTTGTAAAGACAGCAGTGCCTGTGTGACTCCCCTGCTGTGAGAGGAGATGCCATGTGCCATGTGAGCTGCCAAAGGCATTGGTGTGGGGGCCAGGCAAGGATCTGCTGATCCTCCAGCACAGGCTTGGCACAGCTGAGTATGGGAGTTATTAGGGGCACCCTGGTGAACCTGGGCCACTCAGCAGTGGGAGAATGGATAGAAATGGATCTGCAAGTAAAGCCTGCTTACATGGAGCCAGCACAGCAGCTCAAAACTTTTTGCTTTACTGTTTTTTTTCATTATTGTTTTCTTTTTTAAAGTATGGATTCCCTCATCTCACAGCAGGTTTCTGAAACCAAGCAAGCAAGGATGGAGTCTTGGCTCTCTCCTCTGTTAAAGGCAGAAATTCTGTTGATTTTCATTCTCCAGAATTTGTATTATTGGAGGACTATAGTGCACTGTATTTCTTTATAAACTGTATTTATAAGGGAGATTCTCACACCCCCCCCCCCCAAACTACCACAAAGAAATTACAGCTGTGGAATAAAACCAAAATTTTCTTCCCTTTTCAACAAGTAACAATAATTACTTTTTTCTTAGTTAGGTTTATTGGGTCACCTGCTGCTGCTGCCTCCCACCTGCATGTGTTGCTTTAGACTTCATCCCAGTTAAATAACTACTAAAGCTCAGACAGAACCAGTCTTTGGGAAGTATGTTTTGTAAGCCTCTTTCTACATGGTTTTCCTAACCAGGGTTTGCTTCCCCCAGCTGGTACTTCTTGCTGGTACTTAGTGAGCTGAAGGGAAGAGCAGAGACCCAGACAGCTCTTTTCCATGTTTCAAAAAGCTCTGTCTGCATTGGGTCTTACATACTTCAATATAAGCAACATGGCTGTTTCCTTGTGATACAGATATTTCATATGAAATTTTCTTAGTGTGGGAGTTAGGATGATTTGAAAGAGCACAAATTCAATGTGACCGGTATTGGTATTCAGGTTGTATGTACAAACTGCACTATACTGTACTTTTTGTAAACTAATGTAAGTAGACGAGAAGATTGTACAATGTGTAGATCTGCCAACTCTAAGAAAAAAACTTTTCATAAACTGAGAGTATATCAATCTTTCTTTTTTTTTTTTTTAAATAACCCCAAAACACCAAAGTTAGAGCAATCATTTTGAAACAGTCCATATTTCCCACTGCTTGTTAGATCAGTAAGGTAACATGCAGTTTAGTTCCCATTCACTTAACTAACTTCATGGAAGTGGCTAGTGATAGAGATCTTGTGTTCCCAGTCATTCATTAGAGCAAAAGAAATTGTTGGGGAGGCAAGGAGAAGACAGGGACATGGACACATAATCTTTGCATAAAATCACTGCCCACACTTCTTCCATTTCTTTGTAGCATAATAATGCATTTAAATCTGCATATGTTGAGTCCCAAGAGGTAGATCACTTTAAATGGCACCCACATTGTTTCACAGGGAATTTTTTTTTTTTTTATTGTTTGTGAGATAAGTATTGCATAGGTGTTGGTTGTACACAAATTTTTGCAATGCCCAATGGCTCACTGTTTCTATGGTGACTTCATACATATCCATTTTTATCACGTATTTAAATTGACTTTGATTTGTACATATTCCATTTAGTCATTTCATCTTTATATAAACTGAAATTATGGAATACATAATAGATCAAGATGCTTAATTTTTAAGAACTTATATTTGTAAAAATTTCTCTATTGTGAATAAAGTCTTTTAATATATCTGTTCAACTGGTTATAGTTTTTCTTAAGTGTGTTGCAGAAGTAACTGCAGGAATCTGCTGCATGTTCTGGCTTGGCTGCTGTACTCACAAATTTTTGTCAGGACTCTGTGTACTTGTTAAGATGCTATTCTTAATTAATGTCAGTGTATAGGATTTCTACCACTGCAATAAGTTTCTAGGAATTCTTGTCAATAAAATTCAACATACCAGATGTATTTTGGTAGAAAGTGAGCCTGCTAATGAAAAGCGGGAAGCTGGGAAGTGGGAGGCGGCAGGCAATAAGCACAGTGAAGGTCAGTCACTACAATTCATGTTCTGCACGATACAAGTGGGCAAAGCTAAATGCCACTTAGGAGCAAACAGCGCAGTGGAGATGACAAGGCTGTCACAGTGCCCAGTGTTACATGACCATGTAATGAAATCCTGTAGTTAGCCCATGCTCCAGAGGAGAGGGAAACAGTTGTCATAGGAACTGTAACTATATTTTGTTTCAGAAGGACATTAAGATTGCCAATCTAAATATTGAAATAACAGCTACACCTCCTGGATAACCTTGTTTTCTCTGTTTAGTAGAAAGCCTCATCCCAAGACGATACTGAAATGAACTGTGGTTTTACAGAACAGTCTCAGTAGTATCAATTCCTGTCAAAGGATTTACTCATTAGACCTGCTTAAATAATTTTTTAGGGTAGCTCTGAGATTTTTTCCAGCAGTTGGGGGTGCGCAGCTGTACAGTGCAGTCCTTGGGGCAGTCAGCAGACAGTGCTGTCCTGCAGCTGGCTCCAGGACAAGACAAACTGCTCCTCAACAAGGCAAACATGAACTAATGCAAACCTTTCTGCAGATCATGATTCAGAAGAGATGTAAATGCAAGCCTGGGTTAGAACTTCAACCAATTCAGTCTCCTTAATTGGATGCTCGGTGTGGTTTGTTTTCTGCAGGGGAAAAAGGAACTAGGATTGAGTTGACAATTAGTCAAGACAAATAGGATTTGCCCCATCTGCATTGCCCTATGGCCTTGCTCTATCACAAGAGGAACTCAGCACTCACATGAGAGCATCTGCTATGGAAACAGCCCTTCATCTGATCCACCTTAATCTTGGGATTAGTCTGTCCTGGTTGATCTCAAATGCAGGAGGAGAGATTACACATCAAAAAGCAAACTGCCAAACCCAGGAAATGGTCACTAAGACTCAGAGTTCCACTCTGAATACTGCAAGAAAAGATCAACCCCAGGGTTTTGCTCTCTCCTGAGTTTATGCATTCATACATGCGCAGAGTGGTGGATGGGACAAATCCCACAGCTGCAGAATCCAGCTAGAGCCCAGCAGGCTGTTAGCATTCAGCATTATTCAAAAGCCAGCACTGTGACCCTCCAGGGTCCTCTAACTGCCCTCTATCTGCTCCTCTACCTGCCCCCACTCTCACTCACCCTGTAAGTACACCATAATAAACCCTCCCACTAGAAGCCCCTCTCAAACTTTCACACGCTCTGTGCACACTTTGTGGCCAAATTGTGGAAGGTTGTTCGCCTTTTACCATTCCTGTACTGACATTTTACAGGATCTCTCTCATTATTAATATTTTATGCCTTCAATTGTGTGTTGCTTTCACACCATCAATCAAAGTAGCTCAGAGCTATTGTTAGTCTTTAGCACCTCAAGTTAAAGAAAAAAAAACAATTGGCAGTGTGGTTTTAAGATACTGTAACATTCTTGTCCAGAAAAAATAGTATTGTCCACATCTTACTTTAATCGCAAACCTGAACATTTCTCACTGAAAAGAAAAAGTGAGAGAACATGCAGGCTCTGTTTGTGTTTTATACTAAGATATATTTACAGATCTAAGCAAACCTTACAACTATCCACTTCTGCCATAGGATTTGATAGACTGTAATATAGTTCTCAGTATCTAATTATTATTTCTTTCTGTTTCAAAGGAAAAAACAAGGAGGAAACAGTGTCACAATGAAGGATATGAACATTTTCCAACAGAGGATTAATTGGCTGGCCACAGTTGCAACTTGCTTGGGCAATCTTCCATCTTTCTATCCATGGTATCACCAAAATGGGCTAACAGGGAAAAATTTCTTGCATCAATAAACATTGTTCTTTCTAAAAATAACTCCTACAGCAAGAAAGCCGGCTCCATTTAAGTCAGCAGCAAAATTGTTTATTTTAGTGAAGTCAATCTTTCACTCAAAGAAAACAATTTCACAGAATTTTATATGGAGACTTATGGAGTGGATACAGCCTAAGGAAAGCTTGAGGAAAAGGCAGCAGTCATGCTATGTTTCTCATTTCCTTGTTTTATTTTGTAATATCCTACAGATTATCTGTTTCTCAAAAATGGTTATTTTAGACAATAAACACCATGCATGAGTTTATTCTCACTGAGCAAGCTCTCCATTTTCTTATCACTCAGAGCTGTTTTTCCTGGTGAAAACAAATCAGTGACTTCAATTCAGCTGATGCTTGGCTTCTTTAATTAAAGTGTGCATGTCTTAACATGAATAACTTCAACAAAATTTGAAGCTTTCTTTTCTCTATCATTATAAAATGTTTTAATATATCACGTATATATCACTCTGTTTCCAACACTGGCTGCCAATACACGTAAAGCCAAATCTCCAGCTCTCATAATTTGCATACAAAATCCTGCAGCCTCTTTCCATTTCACAGCAAAAATTTAACAGCGAGGCACAGTAGCAAGTTCCCATTTTGTGGGACTCTATTAATTTTATTAAATATGCTGCAGACTACTTACAAGCATGAAATTAATATTATATGTTAAAATAGAAGTGCACTTGTCAGAGACCATTTTGAGATGCATTATTAACAACAACCATTTATACTCTATAGTGCCATAAAGGTAAAGCAAGTCATGTAGATGCATTCTCTTCCTGAAAATATTTACAATAGGAGATAAGATAAATCTAAGTCACTGGGCAATTATTCAAACATGAAAAGGGTATAGGGAGATCAGCAGTAAAAAGAGTAAGGCAAAATGGGTCACTGAAAGCATTGGGTTGAAAGGAAGACAGTGAAGAGACAATGGCATAACTTATAAACAGGATCTGCTACACCAGGCAAGGTGATTTGTGAGAATGGTGAGGTACTTCAGAATGGAGGAGGAGAAGGAATCAGAGATAATGGGTATGTTTCACAAACTGGGCACTTCAAAAGAATCATCTTCAGAGAGACCAAGAATTGAAAAAATGGCACTTCCTTTCCAGGACTGAGGCTCACAGAGCAGACATGCCAAAGTGGGAAGCTGCAGTGTGGCCTGCATCTGCAAGGCCACTGACTTTGGAAACCACATGTAAGAGTCAGTCATTGAAAACATTTACTACAACCAGAAATAAAAAAAAACCCAAATAATTATTCCCCAAATATGACACTACTCTACAAGATGGCCTCCTATCCTCTCACCACTCCAAAATTCCTCTCTCTCATCATGGTGTATCCATGATCCCTGTGCTTCCCCATGGCACAGAAGGCTGCTGGATGGCTGAACACCTGCCTGCCCATGGGAAGCAGTGAATTAATTCCTTGTTTTGCTTTGCTTCTGTGTGCAGCTTTTGCTCTCCCTATTAAAGTGTCTTTATCTCAATCCATGAATTTTCTGGCTTTTACTCTTCCAATTCTCTCCCTGATCCTGCTGGTGGGGGAATGAGGGAGTGACTGCCTCGAGTTAAACCACGACAGCAGGAGAAGTTGCAATTATTTGTGCATAGCTTTCCTTTCCTGGCTTATTAAAGCTCTCTCCTTAGCTTCTACACTTTACATTCACTTAAACCACTCACTGGATTTGTCCTTTCTCTGGGAGGTGGGAATCTAGAGACATTCTTCAAGTAAATCACTTAGAGATGCACACACACCTTTAAAAGTTAGGAGAGATGGAGATTTTCCTGAACTCACACAGCTCTGTCCTGCCCACCCACGCCTCCAGCATTTGTACAGCTTCCTAAATTTGAATCGGCTTTTTTTCAATCCTGGTGGTAAATCCCAGCCCAGGCTGCAAAGCACAAGGATCAGCACTCAGGCTCGAGTGATCACTGGGGACTTCAGCAAGTCCCAGGCTGAAGCTGTTTGTGGTGTTTAGCCAAGAGCCCCAAATTGTTGTAAATTCAATTCACAGATCTGCTGCATGATGAGCTGATTCAAAGCCCAAAAGTAGCATTTGTGGTAGTACTGACACAACAGCATCTTCACAGTAATTTAGGGGAATGTTATAAAGAGGCATAAAATATCTTACTGTCTCCAGTTACCAGCCATAATGTGTAAATAATTCATTAAGAAAGGGCAGCCTGCACATCATCACCACTCAGAGGAACCAGAAAGCCCACAAAAATGAAAAGAGAAATCATTATATTAATTACTGATAATGTAAGGTTTAGCAACTCCATATTATAATAGCCCAGTTTCAAAAGGACTGATGAAATCACTTCTTAGGGAAACAAAACACCAGTAGAAATGAGCCAGTCTCCTTTCTTAGCTTTCTTAAGAGCTTAAAAATGCTGAAAGTAACCAGGTTAGGGAAAAACAGACATTCTGTGGGGTTTCGTCGATTCACACCAATAAACAAACATTACCCACACTGCAGAACCAATGCATTTTTGCTAGTCCCATAGATTTTTATAAAGCACCTGCTGGAACCTTTGAAAGCCAGAAGCCATCTGAGCCAATCCAGCCAATCCAGAACACTCTCTTGCTCTGCCTTCAAAAATAAAACACACGCCACCACTGCTGTCCTTCTCCACCATGGCAGAACAAGGCACTCCAAAGTTAGCTATGCAACACCTTTAGCTTTTTTCATGCCTTTTTTTTTTGTTTGTTTTTTTGGGTTGGTTTTTTTTACATCCACTTCATCCTTGCCCAAGTCTCTCTCTCATTTCTTCTCATTTCTTTGCCATCTCTAGACCTTGAGAGGGAGCTGCTGTGCAGCCCACACCACAGAGCAGCCCTGGCCATTCTTTAACCCAGGGACTTTCACAACATTTTCACCAGTAACGAGTGGAAATTTTTTCTTGCCTAGTTTTACTCAGTCTCCTTTTTGTTTTGTGCTTTTAATAGGGAAGCCCTGGAAGGAAGTTCCCAGGCACATTTCATTTGTGCCTTCAGTCCAGCTTATTTGTCCAACAAGGTAGGTACCTTATAAGATGATGTACTTCATCTGAGTCTCATAATGCCTACTCCCACAGGCCCTAATCTCTTTATCTTATTATTATATAACTGTAAGACCAAAATATATTTGCTTTGCTTTCAGGATTACTTTCCACTCTGTCCCCAGGAAAGGTGTGAAGACTGAAATACACTAAAGGAGCAAATATATCAGCCACAGAAGAAGAGGAGGAAATGCCCTTATTCAAACATGGCAGTAGAGCAGCACCACATCAGAGTCCTATTTTCTGGTGCCTCACTTGGGGAGAACAAATCCCTCTACAAACCAGCCAAGAACTTCATCTGTATTTACAGGAGGCAGCATGAACACCAGGCACACAAAATGACTCACCCTAGGTTACAGAGCCAGGCAGTCAAACCCCCTCAGCACAGCTGCCAATTCTCAACTCCACTCAGCTTTCCAGCTGCTAAACAATAATCTTTTTCCCATCCCCATGTAAGACATGAGCCAATTTTACTTTTATGAGACTAAATTACCTCTATTCATCTCCTGTCACAGTAAATGAGTTACTAGTGAACTCTCTCATTTCTCAAAATTTTATTCACAAATGTCTTTATAATTCTGTTTACCTGTACATGAAGAGATACATGCTGTTTATACAAGAATAAATCAGGTATGACTTACTTTGCATTAAGTTTCTGTTTCTTTTACTGCCATAAAAGAAACTGTAAGTAGTAGAAGCAAACAAATTTTTTTCAAAATTAGAAGTGGAAAAATTATGGCTAATATGCCTCAAAATGGGAAAAGGTTTCAGGAGTCAGGCTCAAAGAGACATCACCATGAAGTAACAAGCACAGCACAGGTCTCTCAACATGTGGGAGCTGACTCAGGGCACCTCCTGTATCTTTTCTTTGCATTCCCTGTGAGGGAAGGAGGAAAAGGCACACACCACACAGATTGCTCCAGGAGCATTGGGTGCAGTCAGGAATCTGCAACACAAGAGCGTAAGAATAACTATAAATAAATTGATGCAAGTATGTACTCAAAGGGATACTGGAGATACTGGTCTTCATTTTTCACTATGCACAATGAGACAGGACAGCATGCAAATGATCATGGCCTGACAACACTCCTGGAAAAATATTAGATTTCAAACTATAATCCATTTTAAAATGGTCATTTAGTCTGCCCATGATAGCCTGTACCTCTTCAAGGGCTATCTAACCTCTCAGATTTATTTCAGAAAAGTTTTTCTCCAGAGATGAGGTACTGCACTCCCACTAACAATTGCACACCATAAAAATACATCATTAAGAAAAAGGAGAGGGGATTTATGACCGCTTTTGATCCTATCAAATGTGGTGGTGGTGGTGGTAAATCAGTCAGGAATATGGAGCTGCTCATTTTAGGAAAAATAGGAACCACACAATCAAACATCAGTAATTCATGGCAGCACTGCTGGCTGCTCTCAGCAAGAGGGACATCAGAGAGGAGTGGGGAGGCAGCCGCACCCCAGCAGGAGCTGCAGCATTTTGGAGGCAGCAGCAAGGGAACTTAGCAGGTTGTGCTGTGCAAGGTCAGGTCTGTAAGGAAGAACCTTTGAGCAAAGATTCTTCTTCAAGCCACAGAGAACAAGGAGCTCCTTAGTGTCTATACCTGCAACCAAGTTATTTGTCCCTTGTGGGAATGCCCAAAATGTGCCAGGCCTTTCTCCTAGCCTGAGGAGACTGCCTCCATTGGGAGTTTATAGTTTAACAAAATGAAAATGAAATTTTAATTACCAAATAAGCATCTCTCATGGCTATGAGATATTTTTTGTTTGTTTCCTCAGTCTTGTGACCTTTTTTTTGGCTTTTTTTTAAACCTTTTTTGGTAACTTGAAAACTATAGTCACACCAGCATTTCTGTAGCCAAAAGTTAAAAAAAAATCCTTGTAAGAACCCTATAAAGAAGATGAAGGCTTAACAACTTTTTCTCCTTCACTAAACAGAAATAAGCAAGGCCCTGGGAGTTGTTTGGCTTTGAGTTTTATTTAAGGGCAGGTAAGAGAGGAAGAAAAGGATCTTTTACTAAAAAGTAAGTTCTACTACAGTTCAATGGATTTTGAATTCCCAAGTTTTTAATTAAAACCTGGATCAAAGTAACAATGAATGCCAGTTGGAAAGCCTACATTCATCTGAAAACAGAGACTAATCAGTCCAGAGCTTTCCAAACCCATCACATTCAGCAGCCCCACAAGGGATGGAAAGGAACAGCACAAACCTGCTCAGCCAGCTGGGCTGTCAAGTGGCTTTTATTACCCTGTGAGAGAGCGGGAAAGGTGTTGAGCAGACAGATGATGAAAAGATGGGGGGAGGAGGGCAGAACATCAGAGGAAACAGATTCATAAGAATAATTTAATTTAGAACATAAAATTAATCCAACACAATAGAGGAACAGATGCGAAGGGATTTGAAACTCCTTCTTGGATCATATCCCCTTAACTTTACTATACTCACAATCTGAATGGGATCCTCTTTACTCATAATATTGAAACCATATTAATTAAGCAATAAAAAACTCCAGACATCTTATTGTTAGGATTATTTACATACTGTGTGTGTTAAAGGGGGAGGAGGAGAAATTAGTGGCTCCATCCTGAGAGGTGACTAAACACTAGAGGAAACAATTCCAGGCTTTTTATAGCATGAAGGATTCCTCTTTGCTGTTGGAGCACTTGCCACAGACAGTTTTTCAAAGAACTCTGCTAATTAAGATATGTACTCATACAAGTAAATATTTGGCTATCTCAGTGCTGCTGTCATCTCCCCTGTGAAGCTGAGAAAACCAAGGCAAACAGAGGAAGAAGAAGATGTGAAACATTTCCCCTCTCTGACCCAGCTATGGAGACTGAGCCAGTCATCTGCACCAACCACGAGGTGATTAGTGCAGAGAGGACAGATACAAATCTAGATGAGCCTGCCAAGGAGCACACTGACTCTCCAAGCAGAAGGGGTGCCACTCTTCACACTGCCACATAACTGATGTACAGCCTCGGGCAGCAAACCACAGATCCTGAGGGCATTGGTTTTGCCTCCAAGGTAGCACAAGAGAGGGCACATCACTGACCTCAGCTGGCCAGGCCTGCCTGTTTTTCCAGAGTTATGACGTACAGGACACAGATGAATTTTGGCTATACAAACAAATTTGACAAATAGAAATTAAGAGCAGGAAAGAGGGGAGGGGGTTCATCAACAGGTACTCACATGAATACTTGGAACAACCAAGGCAATAAGAAGGTAATTTTCTCTTTCCACACAAAGAGCTCTCTTTACAACCCTTGTACTACCTTCAAGTTTAGCAGAAACAGTTCCACGATCTCTTCCAGAAGGAAAGAAATGAGCTCTACTTCCCTTGAAGCTGGATTCACATTTAAGGGACATTGCAGGTGTCCCAAGTACTGAACAAACACAGGTCAGGCCCCAATGCCTGTGTCATTTACTGAGACAGCTGCATCTGTGCTCCAGGTGCCTTACTATTTCCTGATTGTTTTCCTTTGGAGAAGGATGAACCATTACCACCTGAGCTTTTCTTCGATAGTTTTAGACTTCTTAATCCTTCCTAATTCCTAATCTGTTACCAGCAGTAGCAGAATGATGCTTGAGAGGGCAGAAGATCAATAAAAGCACTTTACATGAGGAAAACCCAGTCATGTTGGGAGCCCTACACAGACATTATGGTAGTTACGAGTGCAGACTTCATCACTGCTGTGGACAAAATGTTACTTTGTCTGTTGTAAAGTATATACACATCTTTACTCTTGGAAGAGTATACTATTTTATCAATTTCTCTTCGAAGACTGCTTGGAGGAAGGAAACTTCAAAGCATTGGCAAGAAAAAAAACATTTTCAGCCACCAGGGTGACAATATGGTAGGGTGCCACAATTATTCCGTCTAACTTTGGATACAGCTGCTCAAGATCTTCTTCCCCTCAATCACTTTCAAGGATGGTGTTTTTCTCCCCCATCCAAAATATTTATATTGAAAAGTGTATTCTACCTTGCCCTCAAATAAGCATCTTGTCTATATGTACAGTCACAGAGGGAAGTCTGATAGTCAGATTGCTGCACTGAAACCCAGAAAGCTTATGTTTAGTCAGTCACAAAAGAAATGACACTGAGGAATGAGTAGAAGAGTTTCTCTCAGAGCAGGAGATTACTGATCTAACCCAGTTACCTCGGAGGCCCATGTCTGAAATGCTATTTTAAATTGTGTCATTACACAGTAAGGAATTAGCATTGTTCATTGTGTCTAACCTAACCTCATTACAGCTTCCACTGGGAATAATTATTTCAAAACATTTCTTGCTCTTCAGAACCTAAGGGCACAATTATCGAGTCTTCCTGAACTTGGCTCAAATGACTTCTCTAAATTCTAGGGAGCTGCTCTGTCTCCCAGCACAAACTGAACCTCCCTAAGAACTAATCTTATTTGCAGAAAAGAAACACAGCTGTATGATACATTCACCTGCCTGCCTGGCCCCCACCATCACATCACAGACTGTGGCTGTGTCACTCACATCCCTTTCCATCCCAAAGATGCGTTTCCCTGGGTGGAGGATCCCACCTTTCAAGTCAGGACAATGTTACTGCTACCAAACAGATACAAAGCAAACCTGCCCAAAATCAGCTGCTTTCCTGCTTTGTGCAATCCTTCCCTGCAGAAATTGAAGGGTAATGAAATGTGTGTCATCATATACAATTTGCAACTTATGTATGTTTTGGAGAAATGCTTCACATACCCTACATCCAGCTTCTGGTGAACAAAGCTTTTCTAAAATTATGGCTCCTAGGGAGGACAATACTTTATTTGCAGAAAATGGGCCATTGCAAATATTTCTTTCAATATCTTGTCTGATTTGTGAGGATCAGAGTGTAATTATTAAGAAATGGGAGGTCAAAAAAAAATGCATAAAATTCTGGCAATAACGTTAGCACAGCTGCATGAGATTATCAAATTGCTGTTTAAAGGTGTAACTAGAAATGAGCTCACAGTAATATTTCAGATTCTTTTTGTAAAGATAAAGAACAATGAAAATGAAAATGTGTGCTGTGACTTCTGTCAATCAGGTCTTGACTTGTCTAATACCATTTTCTTTTTTATATATAAATTAGCCTGTTCAGATCTAACCTTTGTCCTTTCAAGGATTTTTAATGTCTTTTTAAATAGATCTAGAGAGCTGCCATCCAAAAAGAGTTGAGGTGGAAGATGTTCTCCTCTGGTGTTTTAAACTCAGATGTTCTGTCTCCTGAAAAAAGGCATATTATATCTTCAGCTCAGGAATATTCTTTTGCATTGTTCTGATCTAAAATTATGACCAGTACACAATAGGTATAAACACTGGTCCTGTTTCCCAGTAAGTTACTTAAGACTTCTGGAGACAATTCAGAATTGAAACAGTCTCTCCTGAAATTAGCAGACATAAAATTATTTCATCTGCACAAATAAACAGATTGTGATGCATTTCCTGATTAGCCAAAAGAGCCCAGCAAGACAAGATTAAGTAAACCAACAGATGTAAAAGCAAGACATAAAACTGCATCTAAGGGAACTGCTGAAGTGCTAAACAAAATGAATGGGGACAAAGGCATTTGTAAAACTGGCCTGGTGTTTGTCTGTATGCTTCTTCATTTTCAAAGAAGCTGTTACTATAGCACAAGTAATAAATAAATTATATTTTGCTTTCATAAAGTTCCAGTAACCATCATTTGGTAGTTAGGTTTGTTATCTCAGATTTACAGGGATTTCAGGCAAAAACATGAATGTAATAACATAGGTCCAAATCACTTCACCCATTCATAACAGTATAAATAAGCACAATATAAGCACTAAAAACAATATAATCACAACAGCAATTTTCAACAACCCAAAACTTTTGTGTTTGAGCTTTGACCAGTGTGCCCCAGAAACTTTGGTCTGCTGTTTGAAAGCTGACCTCTCATTCAAAACATGTGAGACAAAGACTATTTCTGTTAATGAAGGAAATGGGCAAGGCTTCCTTTCAATGTTCTGCTAACTTCTTTTAAGAAAAGATAATTTTTGACACTTATTCAGGAAATCTTTTATTAGTACTAAGAACTCTGAATGATCCTTCAGTAATTCTACTTATTGTTTGCATCAAAGAACAAAGAGGGTTCAAGATTAATGTTTTCAACATATACAAATTCTTACAGCATGGTTTATATTTATACAAACTGCCCAGCACCTTCATTGCATGCAATTGGGAATGTGAGAGAGGGATAAAGATTGTACCAGTTTTTCAGTGAGGTACATAGATCTGGTTTTAGGGGGCTTAGGGGCCGGCGGGTTTGGGGCTGGCTTAGCTCTGCACTCAGCACTGTAAAGTTTCAACACGGTCCCGTAGCACATTAGGCACATCGTTATCTCAGTTTTTCCAGTAAGAGAAAATGCAAAATGAAGCATTTTTGGGCTCCTGGAAGCATGCCTCCTTCTACAAATGTAGTTCATTCCTCATTGCTATGATTTGTACCAAAATTCTTCGCTCTGCCCTCAAGCTGGATCTGGTCATAACATCAGTACCACAGTTTCTTGTTTATCTTCCTTACACTAAGAAATGGCCTGTTAGCTGCTGTCAGGACAATCAGCAAGTGCATCAGTTAGAGCATTTAATAAGTTAAAGATCAGTGTGTGATCTCTGAGGCAAGGTTTTCCCTGCACACATACACTATACACACAATTTGTGGCTCTAAACTTCACTTCATAAGCTTAAATCAAACAAAAGATACAGCTTAAAACACACCAAAACACACTAAGCAAAGAGAAGTTACTTTTGCCCTGTTATGAAGCAAAACAAACAAAAACGTACGTTTAATTAGAAGCAATTGTGTGTGAAATGTTTTACGCCCACTGAGCACAGCCCCAGCCTCTGCATCGTGCATAGGTGAGCTCTGGCAAGGCTGTGCTGCCACCCTCTGTCCTCAGCCCTCCTAAGTACCAGCAATTAATATTGGGGTGATACTAACTTCTTTCCAACCTGGGAATCTGGGAAGGCTAAAATCTACATGGTTCAAGAAGCTGATGAGCTATCAGAGGATAAGGGATCTTGTTTCACTTCCCAAGCATATTAAGGCTTGCTGAGCATCCTGTGCTGTCCGTAACACTGTGGTTATAGGACAATTTGGGAAGCCTGTGGTCAAAAGCCTTAGAAGAGGAGCCTTGAGGAAGCAGCCTGTGTGTACCTGCAGCTGCACCCAGCATGTCAAAAGGGGATAAAACCCAAAGCTGACCCCACACTCATAAAGACCCAACCAATTCTGCTCTGCTGATTTTGTTTAGGGCCGTAAGGTCACCAGATCTGCACACTTACTCTACATTTACTCTGTGATAGCCTTTAGAAACAAATAAAGTTAGGCATTGTTACCTCCATATGTTTCCTGTATTTCAGGGTGTGTTTATTCAGTATGACTCATGTTTGAAACAACTGGAGAAAGGCGCTTTCCCTTGCACGTCCCAAAATGTCCCAGAGGACTGCTGCTCTGCAAGGCTTGTCACTGTAAAGAGAGGCTCAGGGTCTTCCCTGCCATGCTGACAGGCACTGACAGGCCTTGGGTATTTTCTATGAAATTGAGAGATAGGCTACTTTGTCCACAGTATCCTCTCCCAGACTGGAATTTTGGAAGCATTTCAACTGCACATTTGTCACTTTGCCAGGGAGGGTGGGGCTCTTAATATAGATGGAGAGCTGAAATACAACACAGACCCTAAACCATAAAGGAATGGAGCAATATCTTAACCAAGAGGAATGGCAAAGCATCTTCCACCTTCCCACCTGGAGACTGCCTGGCTCCAACACTTTAGCTCAATGCCAAATAATTCTTCCAGTTCCATGTTTAAGCAGGTTTCATCAAGAAATCAAGAAGCTTGACAAGAAAGACCAGATTAATAAACTCTCAGCAGTAACTAGGTCAAATACACACCTTTCTAGCCTAGCTATATAGGAGAAAGAAAAGGAGCCCTGTGGCTGATAACATGGGAGACCTGACCAGAATATAAACAGTCAAATAGCATCCTCAGTCTGTTAAACTCACATTTCCATAAGAACTGCCAGTGCTACTTTTGAACGATTCTGTCGGCTCCGGAAGGAGTGCATAAAGATCATTAATCTGAAAAGAAGGATAAATGCCAATAAGACTTTCTCTTCTCTGTTCTTTTTCCACAAGAAGGGAAAACCTACTACAAAGAGCTGGAGTGCAGAGAAAGCTATTTCTTAAGAGGTTGTCAAGCATTAACAGTGTTCTACCATACAGCAGCAAGCTTACATGAACACGATTTTGCATGGTGTTAATAATGTCCCAATCCTTTGTAAAGCCTAACTTTAGGCACACTTGAAACACCTCGGCAGGGCTTTACAAACTACAGGGAAGAGGGGAAGAAGTGAGACCTTCAGGGTGAGACAAAGTCATTCCAGGGTATGTAGTTATTTCTGGATGGCTTTGCAGTATTCTGCTTGCCCTTCAGTGTTTTGCTGTTTCTGCTCATTTTTAGATTGTCTCCCCCACAGCACTATTATGCCTTGCAACGTTTAGAAGTCATAAGTGCCCTTTTCCACTCATTTGGCTCTCAGCAGAAAGTGGCTGTAAGTGTAAAAACAAGTCATGGTGTCAAAGTGTCTGGAAAGAAAACAAAGCAGAAACTGTGGAAGGAATTCAAGGAAAACACAAGGGAGTTTGTCAGCCCCTCCTTCCCAGAGCAGGGGAGAGTTCATGAATCAGCCAGGGGTCACTACGAAATTGCTAAAGCCAGCCTCCCATTAGCAGCTGCTGAGCTCTGTCTGGGTGGGAAGTGGAAAGGACAGAAAAGCAGACATTCCCCTTTCAGTTACAGCTCCCAGTCATGCCAAGCAGAATGATAAAACCACTGTCATCTTACATTTAGGAAGGTCACTTTTGCGGGTGCTTGTGGTTTTATCACAAGCTGTAAGGGCCGTACCAAGCAGTGGACAGTTGTGTGCACAAATATACACACCCACACACACAGGTAAAGGTGAGATCTAAAGTCATTCCAGTTATGCATGGACTTGTGAGGCTAAAGACACATTGTAAAAACTGTAAGAAGGGTGACTCCACTTAGAGACCTTAAAATCACAGTCCTTAGAAAGCCCCATGAGATGTGAGTAATGCCTGTGTTCACTTGCATCCCCGCTAGTACATACAATTTTCTGCAGAAGGGAATCAACATTTTCACTTGCACCAATGACAGCCTTTCTCCTAGAGGAAAAAAACCAACCTTGTATAAAAATAGCCTCTATTCATTGACCTTAAGAAAGAAGCAAACATTGCTTTTCTTCTCCTGTTGCTCAACAGCAGCTTCAAAATAGGTCTTAGAAGACAAGAAATTTCCTAGCCCTGTGATACAGTGCAGCTCCTTCAGTTTTTCTCCTTGCAAAAGGATAAAATATATTGGCTTTCCAAATCAAACCACAAAGTACACCATCAGCATGAAGACAGCATCTTAACATTATTGTCCTTCCCCTCTGGCTCTCAACATAAACCTGAGGCTCCACCGGTCTTATCAGTTATCTGCAACTACTATCTCAATGCCATTTCTCTATCCTATTTATTATCTACTTCTTTCCAATTCAGCTTTCATCCTTCTCAGCACCAAAATCCTCCCTGAAATTCCAGACGGCATCTTCCTTAGCGAAGTTCATATTGGTTTGGTTAAACCTATTTTACTTTGTTTCAATTTGTTTGTTCAATTACATCCTTATTCATAAATATGTACAGACTTGGCCATGACAGTTGAGCACATTGCTCCCTGTGGGTCGAAAATCTGTTCTCAACTTTCTATCTTCCATGAACATATTGAAAAAAGGAAACAAAAATTCAGACATCTATGCAAAATGTGTAGCAGTGGAGCCTCCATCTTCACTGTATTTTGTGTGAAAAACTATTGTCTTCTCTGCTCTAAAGTTGCTGTCTGATTTTTATGGTGTGTCTCTTTCTCCTGATGAGGGGGCAAAAAGGCACATGAGTAGCAGGTCACTATAGGAGATATGTGTGCAACCTGTGGATGCTGAAATACAAAGGAGTTTTTCCCACCAACTTTGGCAGAAGAGCTCTTTAATCACCATTATTTAAAGGGCCAACCAAGCACCCCAATTGCTCAAATATAGTAAGGTGAGTGTCTCCCTCCCTCCCAATCTGCCATCCCATATTTTGCCATTGTTAGGAGGCAATCTGTCAGTGGCTGTAGCTTCTAAGGCCAGACTTTAATTTTCTTCCAGCAGTCAGAGTTAGCTGGCAGGGAAGGTGACAGCCTGACAGCCTTCTGTTAGTGCTAAGGCACTGTCTAATGCACCTGCTATCAGAGGTAATTTTACAGAGAAGCCTAGAGATAATTTTTCAATTTGCTGTCTAGTAAATCAATTTCAGCTCAGTAATCAAGACAATGGCTGTAAAATGCAATGTGTGCAGTGTGTAAGTGGACTGATGGTTTCACACTGCAAATCTGAATCAGAGCAGAGTAATAGTATTTTCCCTTAAGCCTATGGAAACCCCAGAAGGACCTCTGAATGTGAATGGGTAGAAGCAAATTACAACCGCTGATACTCTTAAGGATTTTTCTTGTTTCTGATGAAACTAGCAGTGAAATTGGTGTAGACAGACTTCAGTAAAAGAGTGAGTTGTGGAAAGGCAGAGTTGAGATCAGACCTTCTAATAGAAGGACTAAAGGAAAATTTAGGGCTGTTGTAAATTGAGGAACAATTTACAGTCGTCACTGATGCTCTTCTCTTAAAAGATCTTTGATTCAAACATAGCATCCCAAAGGTATCTACGTCACTGCCATGTCAGTAATTCTCATGTGAATAGTTTGGAACAAGGTTTTGGCTGGGTTTTTGGAAGGAGAAAAACTAGGAGAAATATAGCAGAAATATAACTAAAATCTAGGTACCGTGGCCTTAAATTGTAACAAAAAAAAACTGTGCAAAGTCTTCTGTGGTAGAATGGGATTTCAGTTATAAGCAAAGCAAGTCCTTCCTGTTTCCTCTGCTTTCCAAGAAATTGGATTTTCTCTAAGACTTTCAAACTTCCAAGAATTCGTTTGTGAGGCCCCAAAGTTTGGCTGACAATAGGGTTTCAATTTCACACAAACCTAGAAGGAAGGTTCTATACCCTGCACTTCTAGAGATAGAGAGTCCCCTTGGGTGCCATCATTTTCAATTCATTAATCATTTCTGTTTCTATGTTTACATTCAAAAGCTTTACAACAAAAAAGTTTGAGGATATCATAACAAACCTCTGTTTTCTTTACTCTGAATTACATGAGTAGGCTGGAAAATTACATCTTTCTAAAGCAGAGAGATGAAAAAAGATAAAAAAGGAATAGATAACCAATTTCCATACTAATGTCAGGGTACAGGTAACTGAAAAGAGTTGCGCTAATACATATAACTTCTCCTAGAGGCAAAGGCTATACCAGATAGAAAAGAAAAAAAGGGAAAAAAACCCTATATTTTTTCACAGTTTACACAGTTATGTTCCTCAGGCTTGGGTAAAGCAACTCCACACTGAAAAGGAAAAAATATTCTAACAGGCTATACCATGTTCTTATGTTCAAAAAGGTTTTACCTAAATGAACCTTAAATCCTTAGTAGCTATAAACATACCAGAAAAGGAACAGCAGCAGAAACAAGCTAATTTTTTGCTAGCTGCCTAGAACTTTGCATCAGTGTATCTTGTATGGACCCTATAACAGATGGTCTCTGTCTCCAACAAGCTATAGCCTACTCGGGGAAGACAGAAATGTAACAATATCACAGAAATCCCAACAGAAGGGAAAAAAAAGAAAAGTACTTCATTTGCCCACAGTAACTCAGAAAGGCTACAAGTGAAAAATTCTCTGACCAGTGCTTTACCCACAAGCCTATCCTTCTTTCTAGCCCCCAAGGGAGGTTAAATATCTAAAGAGCGCTTAAATATTTTTCTTCTTTGCTGCTGAAATGAAACTAAAAACTCTCTGTGATTTCTTGTGGAATAGTGTAAAAATTAGCAAACCAGGATAGATGAAGGAAATGCTACAGTTACACATGACTTATTTTGCTCATGAGCATTTGGGGAAAAAAAAAATTGGATGCTTCATGGCTTTGGACAGATGCACCATTTTCAGAGGCAATAATTTAAATTCATTGTCAGAATAAGCATACTTGCACTTTAGCCTCGTAATTTATCCGTCTGGGAAAACTGCTTTTGCATAGTAAGCACTGCTTACTTTGTTATCGAATACTTAATAGAACTGGCACTACAGCCTGCTAAAGTCCAGTTCATGAACACACAAGATCCAGAAAGATGTTTTGGAGACTCTTCTAGTTTTATTAGTACATTGATTTGTAGAACAGCTTTTTTAAATCAGATCTTTATTCTAAGAGACAAATTAAGAATACTCAATTTGCATTCACCTATTGGATTGCTAGAGCTATCTCAGTACTGGATATTCACTTCAGGTATGTAAACCTGAAAAAAAAAGCTGTGCATCCAATTTAAACATTTTGATGGGCTTGTTAACCATTTGTAAACAGCCATGTGGCCTCTCTGTTTCTGTAAGCCCTACGCCCAAATATACATCTCTGGCAAATTATCTATGGCAAAAAGTTTAAGCAAGTTAAGAAAAGCATTTCAAGGCTTACAAAGGTTGTTCCATGTCCCAAGACCTCCATTTTCTCACAGTCATCACCTGCTCCATGAGAAGTGCCACTTCAGGGACATGTGTGAGAAAATAGACATGGCAGGCTCAAGCAGGGAACAATAAGTAGCACCTAAAATACTCACAACCACTAAAAACCAGCAAGACCATGTGGAACTGCAATCTAGACCAATGCATGAGACATTGCCATGGTTTAACCACAGCCAGCAGCAGCTCAGCCCCATGCAGCTGCTCACTCAGTCCCAGTGGGGTGGGGGACAGAGCTGGCAGAGTAAAAGCAAGAAAACTCCTGGGTTGAGATAAAGGCATTTTAATTGTTCAAGCAAAAGCCTCAGAAGCAATCAAAGCCAGGCAAGGAATTCATTCCCTGGTCTCTATGGGCAGGCAGGTGTTCAGGCATCCCCAGGAAAGGAGGGCTCCATCACACGAATGGTGACTTGGGAAGACAAACACCATCACTCCGAACAACCCCTCTTTCTCTTTCTCCCCCCAGCTTTATATGCTGAATATGATGCCATATGACATGGAAAAATCCCTTGAGTTTGTCAGGGCCAGCTGTCCTGGCTGTGTCCCCTTCCAACTCCTTCTGCACCTCCAGCCTATTTGCTGACAGGGCAGTGTGAGAGGTAGAAAAGGCCTTGACACTGTGCAAGAGCTGCTCAGCTGAAACCAAAACATCCCTGAATTATCAACGCTTTCCAGCACAAATCCAAAACACAGCAGCGTGCCAGGTACTATGGAGAAAATTAACTCTATGCCACTGAAACCCAGCACAGAAATCTTGAGTCAGCATGGGTTTTCTAATACTACAGTATTTTCTCTCCAAGCCAGTCTAACCTGTGTTTGCTCACATATAACACTAAAAACCTGAGCTCAGATCTTCTCTCTTCAGTGAAGATACAAATCTTAGTCTCTTACATCACAGGAAATGCCTCTCTGTTCTTTCAGTGTAATTCTCTTATTTTCTAATTTATATGGACTGAGCCATATATTTGCTTCTATTGTCCAGCATTTCTGACATGTCTGACACAACAAAAAAACCCAAAACATGTAGCCAAAAAAAAAAAAGCAGGGGGAGCAGGAAGGGAAGAAAGAGAGTTGTTTTATTTATACAAATCCATGAATCCCAAAGACAGAGCAGTCATCTGGTGTGAGTTTTCACAGCTTTTAGAAAATCCTCTGGCAGGTTTTCTATACCACTGATTGAAGACTTGACCATTGCTCAATTCACCGCAATAAATCCAGTTGTGCTTTTGCCATGCTCTGAGAGAGACAAGCCAGCCTTCTGAGTGTGTAACTGTGTGTTATATGAGGTACCTGTTTGTCTTAGGTACCTATTTATCTTTGCATTTCTAGATACATTGCTTCTCTGACTCCACCACTGCCCAACAATCACTTTCTTAAGCATTTAACCACCATGCATCACCTGAAAACCCTAAGAACCTAGGTCCAAGACAAATACTTCCTTATTTTTTATTGCCAGAAGGTCTTCAATGCAACAGCAGCTCCCAGACATGTTGGATTATTTCAGCCAGTCTTATTAGCATACCAACAACAATCTGATAGTATACCAAGAAGGTTTTTGTTTTGGTTTTTTTTACTCCTGGAGAATAATTGAAACCAGGTGAGTTAGAAAACTAAGCTGGAACACCACACACAGAAGATCCTGTTAAAAATTAATCCATGTGAAGCACAGTGACTGACCTGTGCAGTATCCAGGCAGCAGTTCTGGGCTTTTAGGTAGGTTACATTTCACCCTGGAGGAGTTATTAACATTTTATCAGACCATGTGTCAAGTTCCAACAGAAAAATGAAAATAAAATGTTTTCCTCTCCAGCAGGTCAGAAAGTATCGCTGCTTCTTCACTCTAAATTTTAAGCAGAATTTCAAGCTGTTTCACATTTAAAACAGCAAATAAACCAAATAACAAACCATAATAAACCAAACAAACCAAACAGCAAATAAACCATTCAGGTTCTTTCCCATTTGGCCTGATTAAGGCAAGAACCTCCATAACAAGAATTTTCTGGTACTTACGCAACATTCATGCAGTAAATTAATAGTCTTCACACTGAAGACCAAGTGCTCTTCTCTGCCAAGATCCCTTTCAGGCAATAACTTGGACTTTAGGGGCATTAATAGCCTCTCTGGTTTCTGCAGAATTTCCACAGATCACTGAAGATTACCTCCTTCACTGACGGAAGAGCAGGAGCAAGTTTAACTCCTTTGATTAAAACTGAAAGATTCTGTTTCAATGCAAAAGAAACAGTAACAAACTGTGTCTCAGAAAATAGATATGTTCTAATCAAAGAGATGTCCAAAGTGAAAGAGTGGTAAGAAAGGCACAAATTCTAATAAATACTTTTTTCTTTTTTCTTTTTTTTTTTAAGAGAGAGGAATTCAAGATTGAAGTCCTTCAGCACCGCCCTCCTCACCCCTAGAAGAGGGAAAGAGCACAACACAAAGCACAACACTGAATTAATTGCACAAGTTCCTAGGCAGCAGCACCCACAAACCTCCTCTGGCAGGTTTCAAAGTTAGGGTGATTACTTAGAAGATAGGAGAGATGAAAAATCACAGCCACATAGCACCATGGCTTTGTACATGGAATGCTCAAGGAGGGTACACAGACGGAGCAAGCAGGGAAACTTTCTCCCTTGGTACCCATATTATTCTGAGTATAAGAACTGTTTACTTGGAGTATTTGATGTCTGGAAATGTAGTGGCCATTAACCATAATTTCTCAATAGACAGGACTGAAAACTTCTGCCAGTGCCACACCAGAAGTGGGATTTGCCGTAACCAATGGTATTCACAATATAGTTGCTTATACAAAAAGCTCATGGGTCTTCCTGCAGGCCTCCTGTATCCAGCTTTCTGTCCTAAATAAGATCACAGAATACTGAACTATTAAACTGATCGACAGAATCATGGCCTAAAAATCCAGTAATTTCAGACTCCTCCTTCCTCTTACCCCTCAAGGCAATTTGTCAGAATTAGATGCACAAATATGAATAAATTATAAATCCTTGTTTCACACAAGTGCCCTAATCACCAGTGTAGAAGGATGTCTGTAAGTAAAGACTCAGTCCATTATTCCTGGTCAAGTCACCCAGTGTAAAATAAGTGAAAATCGAGATTAAATGAGCCAGAAGAAGAGCATAAAAGACTGCAACTCTACGTTGACTGTAAGATACAGTTACAGTCTATTGGGGGAAAGGATTGATTCTCTTCACCTTCTCCATTATTGTTTAAATTCAATACAGAAATCCTCAAAGCAAAGACCAGAGTTCAGAGCATCACCTTGCAAGTGACCTCATCACTATACACATTAGGAAACAGCTGAAAGAGTTTGTAATTTCAATCAGCTTCAGCTTGTCTCCTGTTTTCTAGAAGAGTGCTCTGACCAGAGTGGATTGCTACTTCTATACAGAAAGCTAAATAATGCCAGAGCCTATTCTCTATGATAGCAGCTGTTTCAGATCAGCCACATCTACAGCAAAAGATTACAGCCAAAGACTGTACATTTCTCACTGAACCTGCTTGTATTATAGCCCTTTAGTCACAGACTGCTGAGCAAATCTCATACTAAGTGGACTGAGCCACACTTAGGCTTCTCTGAACAGCTGAGGAAGCAAGGGTGTCTCACCAAAGCTTGTGACTCAACAGGAGGGACCAAGAATGAATTATATTAAAATCCACGGCAACAGATGATTGAGTTGTTATTTAGATACCCCATTGGCAATATTTGAACACTGAATTATCTATAATTCGAATCTTAATCATCTTCATAATCACTGTGTTCTACGCCTTGTGCCTGGCCAAGAACCTTCTCTCAGCTACTCTGCGGCTGCTGGTATAGGCACAATTTATGATTCCTGTTCACTCATTTCTCTGCCAGTCATATGCACAGCAATACACAGCAGTGCAGCAGACACACACTTCTGAGCTTCTGGAAGACTGAATTTGAGAAAGATGGTCACATTGCAAAGGTTCCTTATTAACTCATTTCTGATATTCATGTCTCCTTTTGGAGTAATTTGGAGAAATACACATGGCTTGTCTGCTGTCCTCAACATAGCTACTTTGTTTTGCTTTGTTTCTCTTGATGCTTTTTCTTTCCTTGGTCAGTTAGATGTTCTGAGCCTACTGATACAAGAAAAAGATTAAAGCCAAAACATTAAATTTATAAATGTTCTTGTTGGGAAACAAGTGAAGAAGGCAGAGCAAGCTCTGAAAACAGGATTCCTTGATTCCTGTAATTAAATATTTTTAAAACCTCCCTATATAAAAACTCATCAAAGAGGATTCAGGAGCAGCATCTCAGGTGGCACATTCTCAACCCACAAGTTATTTGCTATTTGGCATCGCTCCTCACCACTGGGCTTCAACACTGAAAGACAAATGTCTGGGAGAGAGGATTGGTTTGGTGGAATTCACCCACAAGCCAAGAATCCAGCATGCACACTTTCAACCACAATGATTCCTCTTTTTGCACTCTTCCACACTTCTCTGCCCACAAGGAAACAGCTGTCCAAGGATCACAGGAACAAACCACTGCATCATCAATATCCTATAGGGAACACAAACCCTGCAGCAGCATGTGTATACATGCTTGTAGTCATCACCAATTCTTACAGCACCAGTGAGGACATTTGGACTTTCTACAGTGCTGCCATTTGGCTTTATACTTTTTTCTAAAAACCACAAACAACAAAAAAAAAACAAACAAACAAAAAAAAAAAAAAAAAAAAAGGAAAAAGATAGAAAGTCCAATTTATCTTTAAAACTTCTACCTCAGAGAGCCATTTTCAATTTCCTCATGTCATTCACCCCCCTGATTAGCTATTGGAGAAGATGCAAACAATTAAAAAAAATAAAGTCAGGGGACAGAAAAGTGCTTGGATGCTACCTCAGCCCTAACCAAAACAAGGGAGAGCCTCTTCATAAAACAAAGCATTCGACATCCATGTTTTTATAACCTGTTTTGGCACTTCTGAAGTACACACACCCTCTCTGCAAGGTGCCAGCTCACTGCAGTCACTTCCCTATCGATCTGTCTGCTGCATCTCTGGAAAGGTCAAGTAGGATGAGGGCCTTTTCCAGTGCTCTTTCAAATCACTTCATTCCATTCCAGAAAGGGCGAAAGCTCTCAGGTGACACACTAATTAATTCAGTCTTTTCAGCTGTGAAGAACTGTGACATTTATAATTTATTCTGAAAGAAAAATAAATAAAATATAGTCCTATTGAAGATATCACCTCATCCCTCACCAAAAAATATAGTCCTATTGAAGATATCACCTCATCCCTCACCAAAATCTTCTTACACTGTTTCATTCAGACAGCATGGCAAAACTGTCAGGTTTACACTTTGTACATATTTGTATTCTATGCTTGCCTCTTTAAAGGTGGCTTCAGTGTTACCGCATAAAAATAACATATGCATTTTTTATAAAATAAAATTACAGTATTTCACAACAGTGTATACAAACTCTTAACAGAGCCATTGCAAATTTTTTACTTTAGGACTACTATTGTGATAATTTCCAAAAAGGATGGTTTTTGATTTCTGCTGCCTCAAAAACAGTACAGTTACATATTTGTGCCAGCCAGGATGTAAGTTCAGTTTATTTTATATTTTTAAAAAAATAAAATTGTGTGTTCAGATAGAAAAGTGAAATTGTCCTTCAGGAAATGTGAAGGCGATCCTTGCAAACAAGAGATGCGTATAAGAACTGCAGAGCAGTGAAACTTAGGGAAATGTTCAGCGCACTATATATTTAGAATACTTTCTAATAGATGCCCAGAACTTAGACTAAATGAAAACAAGCCAAATGCAGATTATTTTTTGTTGTGTTCCAAAGTGCCTTTGCTTTCCTTAGGTGCACTCAACAGGTCTCACTCTCTCCCTGGCAGGATGGGACCTTGTCATGGCTTTAAATGGACATGGTTGAGTCAATCATTAAAACAGGTCTAGTTCAGGTGCAGTCTGTCCTTCAGACAAAGGGATTCCTCTACACAGTCTGCCCTCTGTCAAAACCAGCAAGCACAGCAATTCTTCAGCTGAAGGAAGCTTACCCCTGGGCCAAGGCAGAACAGAACCATTTACCATGTAGCTGCTCACAGTGGAAGGCCATGACAGCTCTATGGATGCTGGTACAGACAGGTCTTGAGCTTAAGACTCCTTGGTAATAAATATCTCTTACATTTTCAGTGGCTCAGGATGTCCTAGATCCTTTGGAGAAATAACAACCCTTTGATACTAAAGACATTTAGGAATCAGAGTGATTTACTGTAGCTTTTCCTCACAACGCTCTGCTTATATTTCTAGAAAGACTATGTCCTTCCCAATCTTACGTTTCAAAATCATCAACTCTTGTCCTTTGCTGTCCCCAGATCCATATCAAATAATTTATTTTAACAGCAGATCAAGCATCAGCCAAGGCCCTATTACTTCTTCTGGAAAGTTATTTCAGAACTTGAATGCCGAATGTGGTGGTTTGTAACTTTCTCCAATGTTTACTAATCTTATACCAAGCTGTTCTGAGCCCAACATCTTTCCCTGTAGCTTAAACAGGCTTCCTTCTATCATGAAGCTTACTTTGATGTACTTCAAATTGTTAAACATTTTGGTTTTCAGTCTAGTCTTCCTAAACTAAGTCAAGCCCTTTCAAGAAAAGCTCCCAAATCCCTCAATGCCTGATTAATTTATTTGGGTTTGAACTCGTATTTCCTGATAACGGCCACTGGAAGTGCCTGTCTGTCATCTTAGAACTATGTCTGCCTTTCCCATGACTGTATCAGCACTGGTGGCCTAGTCAAGTGACAATCAGCTAACATATCCTCATTTGATCAGTTTTGTCCCTTAAAAAAAATCTTACTGTTCCCAGCTTTTTACATAGCAATGCACAAAATAGTTTCACAGCTATAACTACAGTCTTAATTGTTTCTGAGCTATACACTAATCTTCCTACACCAGGCAGTTTTCCCAAATTTTCTCAGAATTCTACAGCTGGAATAAGTGAAAACTTTAAAGGGTCCCAAAAATCCGTGCTTGCAAAAATACACAGATAATGTCCTTTCATTCATAAATTTTGCCTTGGAAAAGGATCTTTCAAAGAACTGTAAAATAATTTAATTTAAAAGGGCTCTCTGGACATAATTTGATCCCATCTCTCACTCAGAGCAGGGTCAACTTGGACATCAGATCTGAGGACTCAGGTTCATCTCCAGCTGACCTTCTTCAAGGGTGGAATTTTATCTCCAGACAATATGACCCAGTGTTTAACACCATTCACTTTGAAAAAAAACATTTAATAATATCTAAATAGAATTTCCCTTGTTGCAGTATGTGTCCTTCACCTCCCCTCCTACCACTATGTGCTTCTACGTGGGGTCTGTCTTCTACCAGTTCCACATTTTCTACTAATTTGTGTCTTCTCATGTAATAATTCACGCCCTAGAATTGTATCAAGTGCTATGGAGGACTAATAAAAAATAACATGCCAGCCAGACACAAGGTACTGTTAATAAACACATAAATCACATTTCATCTTGTTTTCTATGTATGTGCAAGTTCCTATATATTCTTACTTCAAAGTTGGTTATAAAGGCTTCTATATTTTGACAGTCAAATAGGTCTGTAGCAATATGGATTCAATTTCTTTGATTAGTAGCATATGTACTATTTTCCTTTTATTTTAGGATAGGATCTAAGCTTTTTAAATCAGATTAACTTCTATTTCCAAACATTCTCACAGTAAATTTTGATTTTAGCCTCATTTAACTGTGTTCTAACTGTACTTAATTGCATTAACTAAAAACTCAACTAAAAACTAAGGCAAATAGTTCCCTCTGTTCTGATGCCATGCTAACACCAATCGCTATCCCATTTCTACTGCACAGTACCAGTACATCACCCCTCCTTCTCTTTATTTACTCCTTCTTCAAAGCACAGCAGCTACAGCAACTTTTGTCCAACTGTCAGTCCACTTAATAGGCCATATTAGTTATTTACACTTTAGGTTTAATCACTTTTACCTAGTTCAGCTCTTCCCCTTCTTTTTACTCATCAGCTCCTGCAGTTATTGCCAAAGATAAAATACCTCCAGATGCCACTTCTACAAAGGCTCCACCTTTACATCAGTACCCAGCTCTCAAATAGTGTGTGAATTATCACCAAACCAAGCAAAAACCCACAAAGATAAAATATTGTAGCCTCAGAAAAGATAATTACCTCTTCAGCAAGAACAAATTTCATCTAAACATCCTTATTTACTGCTTTCTATTCCTCAGTCATCTCAGTAATTGTCAGCTATTCAGCTTTCTAAAGCTTTTCCCTCAGCTGGGTCTGCCCCATTTACCCTCAGCACCCAGCTCTATCAGCAAAAGCAGGGAGTCCCATCAAGTCAGCTGCAAGGTTATTAGTTTATTCATAACACATAGCTCCCAAAAGGGAACTAATCATTATAAAACCACCATCACACAACAAAACAGCAGATTTTCTTCATCCAGAAGCAAAGCAGAGGACACGGGACCAGCGAAAAGGAGAATGCAACATCCTGATCATGAGCCTGCTGCTGTATGGGGGTGCCTGTCAGGCAGCTCTACACTTGATCATGACAGCTGGAGCAGGACAATAACCAAAACACCCTGTGCTGATTACACTGCAACAGTCAGGAATGCTGAGGCAGGTACTGGGTGGGTGCTCTCCCTGCCTATGCAGAGTGTGCCCAGAAAGATGCATCAAGTGTCCTGCTTTCCCCATCAGGGTGCTCAGTCCAGGCCTGCAGGCATTAACCACGTCACCATATTATTCCTGTAGGTCTTATTGATGTACCTCAGCACAATTATGCCCATCAACACTCTACAGTCAGAGTAATGCATCCAAAAGCTGGTGGGCATTGTGACTGTGCACTGCAGAGCCTTCCATCGCCTGCGGCACCAGTACAGGAGGTGCACTGGCTACAAGAGGTGTCAGACTAGGTGAGCACATGCTGCAGAGCTACAAGCCAGAGAAATGTTGCCAGTTATCCCATCACACAGTCAGAGCTGCTGTTCCAGAGAGCTGCCAGTTCCCAAGAGGCCTGGGCTACATGTAGAGTCTTCAGGCTTCATGTGGACACAGTTGCTAGTGACTTCCTATCAGCTTCTTGGCCCCTGAAAACGTGGGACTACAAAAAAAAATTAGTACATTTTGGTTCTCTTGCTTTTCAAACTCCCCTTACCCCCTGGCTCCATGACAAAGCCAATCCATATTGCCAAGGACATTAAACCAAGTGCCTTGACTTTCAATACAAAGGTCTCACCATTATTTATGCTACAGAATTTCACAGATGCCTATTAGCTCCAATATTTTACAATACTGTTCCCAACTCTTACTTCTAAGTGTTTACTCTAACCTAAATGTTTTCTCCCTAGACCAGTGGGACAATTTTAAGACCTTACTTTTCCCTCCTAATCTTGCAAGTCAGATGATACTTAAGTACTTTTTATTTACCTCTCCTCCATGCTTGACCTTGGCAAAGTGTTGAAGGAATGGAAGCAACCTCACCTCTTTCTCAAACAAGCTGGTAATATTTTATTCCCTATTTCTCTCCCTACTCACGTACATTGTCAACTGCTCCTGATCATAAAAGAAGTAAAGGAGAGTTTGGTTTGATTTATGTGAAATAAACGTCACTGACCTCTCCTTAAGGCAAGAATTTTTCCCCATTCAAAAGTCAGAACATATGGCTAAAACCTAAAGATTAAGTGAAGCTGAAGTTCTAAAACACACATGCTGAGCTTATGGCAGATATGGTATCTTGAACCAAGTTACAAATTATACATTTATGGTATCTCAGAAAGTTAGTAACTGAAACTTTGTAGTACAGAACTGGACAAAACAGCATCAGTTTTAGCCACTAAGAAGTGTAATACAGAATGTAAGGTATTGCCTCAAGGTTTTCTCTTATTGATAGGCTGTTGCAGGGCACTCTGAAGTGTACCAGTAATTTAAGAAACAGGCAAGTTAAAGTTAATTTCAGTATTTGTTTTGGTTATATTCTTCACTAATTCAATCTGGCTAAAATGTTCTCACTATCCTTTTTTCGAGATACAATCTGAATGCATTACAATAAAAACTTTATTAGCATAGTTTTACAGAAGAAAATTTTTATACCTATGAATTCTGAATGTCCTCATCAACAGACAAATTACATAATATATTTTAAGAGTTTTTAAGGGACACTAAGTCAAAAATCTTAAAACATTTTCATCAACAGAATCATCAACCTTGTAATACATTTGTCACCTGGGTATTACTGACTTTGCAGTGAGAAAATTGGCACCTAAATTTAAACACTAAAAAGAAAATTAGTGACTTGCCACAGCAGATAACAGGATAGCCCATACATGACCTCATGATTCCCAGACACTGAATAAGAAACCTGTGCACTTCTGCACATCTGAGGATTGTGTAGTCTTCCCATGAGCAGGAAGTGGAGAAAGTAAATGAAAACAAGATGAAGTCCATTTCCCTAGTGAACAGAAACACCCCCAGATTCCCTGAAATGCCTCACAACAAATTCTTAACCATTCAGAAAATTTGTTGAAACTGGATTGACAGTGGTTACAATTTCTGACCCACATCTCAGCACAGAAATGTTTCTTTTATTATGTGAACTTTAGGATTGTTCTCTTTAAGCATTTTTTTGGGAAAGAAACGCTGGCAAAATTTAAGCACTCATGTTTCATCTATGCACCATCTGCATAAGTAACAATCTCCATTTGTCAGAAGAGATTAAGACATTGCTTTTGTGTGACTGCAAAAACAAGCTGGCAGTTCCCTCCATGATTTAACTATAGTAATTTGATGTACTTCAGGCTGATCACTGTTATATTGTACTTTATTATATTTGTTGATACTTTAAGTACTGCAAATTGAGCAAAAGAACATAAACTATAATATGCAGAAAGCAAGCTATCATTTGAATCATCATTTTTGTCTCTCAGTTTGAGTGAAGTGTTTATGAAACACTTAAAATCTAGGGCTAGATCTGTTTCTACAAATTGGTGCTGCTCCATTGGCTTCAAGGAGATACAGTGATTTATGGTCCTTGAGGATCAGGCATAATACTTTTTCATTTTCCTATGGTTTGTAGAGATAAGAAAATCAGAAGAGATTATCATTAGATCCTTATGAGTACAGAGATTTTTATCTGGTAAATGTGCTGTAATAGAGGAGTTAGAACAAATACCTGTGAAATGGGATGCAGTTCCTTTAGTAGAGTGCAGGAAGGACTTTTAAATATTATATAAATTAATACTTTGCTTTCTTATGCAGATAGTCACAAATAGTTTCTTACACTAAGACCTCAGTAAAGTTGCTTGACTAGATTCATTTGAAAATGAAATTACAAAACTCTTCATGCTAGAACAATTTAATAGAACTACTCACTCCCCTTGTGCTGCTCCTATTTTTTATGTAATTATTTACATGTTTCTGTAATTATTTGCAAGACAGTGAAGAACTGCGTGAATTACTCTCCTATTTTGTATGCATTATTTACCAAATCATTAAATATTTAGAAATATTAAGTCATTTTAGAGTTTTCTAATGTGTTTTTTGTTGTTTTGTGGTTAGTTTGTTTTTTGGGGGGTGTTTGGTTAGGGGCTTTTTAAATTATCTCGAACATCCTGCAATGCATCTAAATTTTTCAGGATATTTTGGCGCCTAGAATGATTTCAGTTTTGTAGAGGTAAATTTTATTAAAGTTACTTTTCTCATTTTGTTCTACACGGCCTAATAGAGACAAGCTATAATGCCATTCTCATCTATACTAGGATCCCCCATATATCTCAACGAAAAAATCCATTACAGTATTGTGGGAACAGATATCTTCCACCAGATGTCTTTCTTTCAGAGATGAAGCAAGGACATAGTCCAGTTCATAAAATGCAGATGGTCAACTCTCACTCCCAAACCAGCCATGTTCTGTGTTAAGGCTGAAAAATTCTAGAAAGTTCCCACTCAAAGTTTAAACAGTGGGATTGTGTCTTGAGTGCATAGAGACTGGTAACTGAATAAATTGACCAAAAGGAGAGCTGAAGAGATACCTACGAGAGTTTACTTTCTCTTCAGATTGTCAGTGAACTTTACTGCCAGAAGGAGTTAAATAAATTTATCCAAATACTCCTTCTTCCTTCTGCTGGCAGGAATTCAGTAGTCAAGACAGAATGATAGTTCATCATTGCATGTTTTGTTGCTTGTCCGAGATCTGAAGGTCTTGGAAAACAGGGAAGATTCACTCATGTAATCTGGGTTCAATACTAGGTTTCAACTGCAGATGGCAGCAAACCCCCAGATATATCTGTAGTCGCACCCTGGTAATCCCATCCACACACAGAAAAGAAAAAACTTTTTCTAGTTAGAAAATTATCTAATTACTTTCTAATTAGAAAATAAACTATTTTAAAAGAAGAACACATTTCCTAAATTAGAATAGCTCACAGAAACATGCAGATTTTTTTAGAAACGTCCAAGTGTCAGAGGATGATGAGAGGTGACAGCTCTCCCAGTGAAGGTGCCAATCACTCGCATAAAGTAACAGAAAAAATGACAGAGAGCATGGGCTGTAGATTCCCCCTGCCTTCTGTCAGGCCCTCTAGCAGTCCCTGCAGCTCTGCAGTCAGCAGAAGGAGGGAAAAAATCTGGTAGAACAGGACACTTACATGTCCTTGCCTCATTATTTAATTCAAAACAATTGGGGGACATCTACTGAGGACACTGTTATTGAGACAAATAATAATCAAAATGAAGCCAGCAAAATTTCCAGCCAGAAGACTGGCCTCAACATCTGTACAGTGAGAGCAGATCAAGGGGGGACAATCCACATCTGGATCACAGGAGAAACAGATGGCGTGACAGAGTGCATGGACCACAGCAAGGGATGGGCTTGTATGGAAATCACTGAGCTGGGCAGGTGCTACATGTACCACAGGCAGGACCCTTGGAACAGAGCAGGAGGATGATCTGAATGTGTCTAAATCTGGCAGCTTAGTGGGTACATTAGTGAAAAGGTGATCTTGAAGAACAAGGGAAAGTTTCACCCCAGGATACAGCTAAATGATGCTTTCCTAGAGTGTATTTGAGTGTATATGTGAAATTGTTTCATGGCCTTGGGCCATGAGGACATGCTTGCCTCATCAGCTCAACATCTGCCGTTTTGTTTCTGTACTTTTCTGAGACAACTTACAGTAGCAGAGATGCAACTGAAACATCATCTGGTCCATCAGAGTCCATCACTGAAACAAAGAAGCAGTGAGACAGTGTAGTTGTAAACACTAATCAAATCAGGTCTTACATTTTAACCCACATGAAGGGGAATTTAAGATTCATTTTTATTATCCTCTCATACAGGGGGAGCCCTAGGTTCAAGCATCACTGAAAAGCAGGCCAACAAGTTCTATTTGTCCATGCTGTTGAATATAGTTTTTTCATTTTCAGACAGTCCTATACAGATTTAAGATGTATATCCATTCTCTCCTAAACCATTAGGTACTAGTTATAGGTAACTATTAGCAAAGTTAATTGTTGTAGGTTATTTGATCACGCTTCTTTATTGTCTTTTCCATTCCCTTTTACCTCAGCTCCCACCTTTCCCTCTTATGTACACACCTATTGTTTTCCCTAACACAGTGGGTATTTCTATTTAAACTTCCTTTAGGTTTATTTCCTTTTCTTTCTTGATGGCCAGGAGATCACAGGAGCCTTAACGTGCCTTACCCATGATGCAAAGTGCTATCAAAATACAATTTGTGCATTGAAAATCCAGTTTGATTTCAGAAATCATGTAACACAGCTTTAAGCCCATCAGCTGAGAAACAGGCCTATGTGCTGATTCTCAGCACTTATGCACGGTTTCTCTGTAGCTTCCTCAGCATCAAATACATCTCGTTAAGTATAAGAAGACAACAGGTGGAAAAAAAATTGAAGTCAATCCCAGAATTGCTGCTGAAGTTAGTGCAGTGAAGATTTTATACTAAATCTAAAACCCAGCAACTCTCTGACAATTGGTGCAAGAGCTTTTTTTTTTTTTTCTTGCCAGATGAAAAGAAAGCATGCTAGTAGAAACTCAGCAGGACTTTGGGGTTGCTGCTTCCCAAGTAAGCTTTCTGCTTTTAATCCACTTTTTCTCGGTATCTTGCCTCAGCGTGACTCCTGAGGATAGAGTCCAGCAGGAACTGAGACTTGGGAGCTCTGTCTGACCATGTGACAGGAGAAGGGTGGAAGACAAGAGTAGGCAATCTTTTGGGTGACTATTGGGAGTGATGGGAAGAACAATTCAAGAAGGTTTCCTTTGGAAACGTCAGAGTCCTGTGGGATCCCATTGCCTGCAATGGACTTGAGCTGCTTCACCAGGGGCCTTCCTCCACTCCTGCCCATGGGCCCAGGAGCCCCATTTCAGCTTGGCATGGGTCTGGCAATACCTTCCTGGGCTGTGTGGAAGCAGTACCATTCTCCCACCTCTCTCTGGCCCTGCCACCTTGATGCCCATGGACCTATTTTTCCCTGGATGACCCGTGTGGTCATATGTTGCAGCTCATTCCCAGCCTCTGGCCCTGCCCCTTGGATGAATTTTAGACCCTTTGTCACAGCCTTGCCTCAGGTCCTGCCCCCAGCCCATTCTGCTTTAGCTCCTGACTGGCACTCCCGGATTGTCCCTGGCCCTGGTTCTTCACTATCCATCTCAAGGGCTGTCACTGAAGCCTGTTAATTCCCCCAGCTCTGCCCACCGTGGTCAGACACACCCACCCATGAGGGCAAGGCTAGCACTGAGGTAATCCTCAGGACCCAGCTCACCCTCCCACAGGGAGCAAGCAGCTCTCATTGAGCCTAGAAGAGAAAAAAAAATAGGTAAAGTATTTATGTTTGATCATGAAGAGCTAGCATTGTTGCTTCCTTATGAGCTCTCCCAGGAAAGGCAAGGAGACCTTACTCCCCACATTATGGTTGCGGGACTGCTGTAGGAAGGACTCAGAGTGGATAATGAGAAGTAAGAAGCTCTGATGTTTTGTTAGCATCTCTGCAGATAATGTAAACTTTTGTCATCACTGCTTGATATGGCACATTCAGAGAAAAACCTCATCCATCTGCATCTTGAACATCTTTAAGGTTCATTTGGGGAACTCTGGTTTTATTTCCCTCTGTGTGGAGTTGAACAAATTGATAGAACTACAGAAGTGACAACTCTTTACTCATTGGACAGTAATGTGAGGCTGCAGCTTCTTGAGGATCATTAACACTAATGTCTCTACACTGAACTTGCACTATCTTGTTTTACATCCTGTAATAATTCTGCAAGTTACAGACTTGAGCTTATTCAGTAAACACCAAGGCTCTTGTAAGGAACGAAAAGCACAACTTTTGTCAAACCTTCCCACTGAATGCTGGCAATCTTCAGATATGTACCTTTCCCTCAGTATATAATGGAAACACTTTTTTTTTTTTTAATCTCTTTCCTTATCTTTCTTGGTGTGTGTTTTAGCACCAGTGACATTTTCATTTCTCTAAATACTGCCTTCCAACTGCTAGGCACCATGTATGTGGCTTTTTGGGTGCAGGACTCTTCCAGAGGCTATTCATTAGGTTGAGGTGCTTTACATTTTGAAAAGCAACTCTAAAATGTATTCTGCTTAGAATACCTTTCCCTAAACTGAATAAGGTGGGCAGATGCAACGCAAATGCACATCACAACATTCCCTGGGAAAGCTAAACAAAACCAGAATAAAAGCTGTATTAAAACTGAGTAGAGCTGATGCAAGGTTTTTTGCTGCCCTAGGCAGATAAAAATTGCTGTCCTCTTTCCTTATCAGTACTCACTCTCTTTCAAAATTTTCCACCCTGCCCTGTGCAGCTGTTACCTCTTTGGGCTCTGACAGATGACCTCTGGCAAATCTTGCAGGGAGATCCAAAGCCTCTGCACTGCATTGTCCCTGTGCCAGAGTCTGCTAGTCCAGTAGCAGCAGTGGGAGAAGAGAATGTGTGTCTGTGTTTGCAGTGCCCTGACCAAGAGCCTAAGCTGTTAGCACAAACCCAAGCAGTGGGCACCCTAACTGGAATTAACAACAAAGGGGAAAAAAATGCCTCAAAAATGAAAACTTCTTAAAAACCTGTTAAAAATGACAGTCTTGTTCTTACTGGGTCAGTCCTCTGTCCCTTTTCATCTCTGCCCCTCAGCCATCTCCTTTACAGCATGCATGCCCCTGACAGGCAATTGAGAAATGCCAACCCAGAACTGGTGAAAGGAAAGCTATCATGACACGCATAGGACACATTCAGACCTATGTCACAGTTGTCACATAACAGATTATGGGTAGGCAAAACAGGCTCCTACTTACATATTTGCAGATGCAAAAATGTAATTAGTTTTTTTCTGGATCGACACAGACTTCTGGGAAAATTTCCTTGAAAACAAAACAACTGGTTCCTTCTGGAGCCCCCAGGCTCTTCTTCAGAGCCTCATTACAACGCCAATTAAGGGGTTTAAGCTCAGGTATCCCTGGTTGTCAAGAGCAGCAGAAGGGCAGCACATGCCGTCCCCAAGGAATAAGTTTTGAAAAAAGATCAAGTCTGATACTCCCACATTTGTAATTTCAGTGTTATTTATAGTCTAAATACAGTCTGTGAGAGTGGGTAGCTTATAAGGCAAATGCAGGTATTATTTCACTGTATTTCCTGTAAAAATTCTCTATTTTTATTTAACTATTCTTACCATGTCTTGTAGTTTTTTCAGAGTAACTCTATGGAAATTATAACTATGAATTTATAAATAAAACAGCCTCAGGGGAAGCTGTGGTTTAGTATGTATGAGGAAGTAAATACAAAGAAAAAATTTTCTCTTAAAATTCAGTGTATCTTATATGTTTTTCCAGCAAAATGCTTAGATCCCTTAGAAACACATAAACTTATCAGATTCACTCCCCAGCATTGTTTTGTGCCAGAAATATGTATTTTCCCTTTCCTTTTCTTTCTGTTTTGTGCTTATTTACAGTTAACTTACTGTATATGCAATTTATTTATGTATGTTTAGCATAAGCATGTTTATGCATATCCATTGGCACTTCTTAAAAGGACGCCTTACAATACCTGGAAGCCACATTGCTCGCAAGACAGATATTTTAGAAAAATCTCCCTTATTTGTAGCTGTCAACACTTGTATGTTCAAGGGTGCGTCTAATTTTTTTGCCTACAGACAGTGAGTCAGAAACACAGCCAGGCCTGCAGTCTGTAAGAAGGTACACAGGTCACAGAGCACTTTCCCTCCCAGGACAACAAAACCTCCCCTTTTCCTGTCACGTTGCTCGGTGGATGACAGCATTAATGTTCCAGAGAGTGGGGTGAGAGCTTGGAAAGGCAGGAACACGCTGGGAGGTGTTGCTGTGAATGTTAACTTGTGCACAGACTCCAGTGCTCTTCCACGTATTTCAGCAGGCAAGCAAGGAACAAGCTTCTCCTGAGTTATCGTTCAAGCTCAGTGGATACACATCAGAGGCCCATAGGCATTGCCTCTGGGAAGAGAAAGCACCCAGCAGGAGGGATGGAGCAATTCACACATTGCAGAGCTCTTGGCTCTGGCTGCTTTCACTTCCAGGGTTTTTCATGCAACAGAGACCTTTCCCTGAGTAAACCACATCACCCTGAAATGGAATTCCTTGGCAGTTTAAACAAACCTGGTTGGGTATGTATGAGACCAGAATGGGAGCTGGCTCAGGAGGTGGACCGTTTCCAAATTAATCCTACTTAGCAAAAAAACAGTAGCTAGTTTTAAGCTGATCCCTGGACCAATGCAATTTTAATGTATGAAAATGTGTCCAGGAAGAAGGTGCAGGAACATGAAGGCAGGAAAACATAGACAGGACTGCAGCAGCCTAATCCTCGTAAGCCTTGACTGCCACAAACCGGTTTGACTACTCAGACAATTTAAGATGACTCAAATCAGATGCTGCAATCCTACCCACAGCTTTGCATTGCTCTCTTCCTGCCACCTGTGGCGTTCACATTGACCTTCTGATGTGTCAGTTTTGGAAGGCTCTCTTCATAGAAAATTAAATCAATAAGAAAAGTGTACAGTTCTCTGCTCCTTTTGCTACCCCAACTAGCTCAAAAAGGGGTAAGTAAAATTCCTATGCCAAGGGAAAGAAAGGTGAGAGTGTGCAGCTGAGGGAAGGAAGGAGATGTCATGGGACTGTTACAGCACCAACCTAGCCTGATCTCAGTCACTAAGGAGTTGCAAGCTGTGTTTAAATGAACACCTTAAGCCGGAAGAGACTGGCAGTGCTACCAAAAGCAGCTGCTCTGTCAGCACCCAGTCGCAGCCTAGGACTGCCACAGCCCCTCTGTGCTGCTCTCCAGCGAGTCTTACCAGAGAACTGATTCAGGTTAAAAAAACACATTTTCCAAGATGACTTTTCAGTTCTATCCGAGACTGTGTGATATTTTTTTCATAATAAAGAGCAAATTCAGTGCTGAGCTGTGGATTTTTTGGGACCTCTCTAACTTTGCCTTATGTCTATGAAATGAGTACATTTAAATGGCCTCGACAGCAAGAACTCTGTGACTAGAGTTCATCAAAAAGCTACATATAGAAGTAGTACCCTACTGTCATGTGCAAGGAATATATTTTGAATATGTTTTAACATCCATTCCCTAAAATTTAATAGCATCAAAAAGTTTATTTTGGCTTCTATATTAAAATGCAGTTTTAGAAGATGTAACCACATGGCATTTGTAAAATAATGCAACTATGCATTTGCTATAACTTTAAGCATACTTGAGTCATTTTATACTGATTACTTAATTCTCTATACTCACACTAACTTGATCATGTTAATGGTCCAGTATATTTCTTCTTACTTACTTGTTTTACTCTCAATTTCATTCCTCAAGAATATATTTAAATAACATTAGCACACTCTAAGTACCACATATTCATTTTGGGTTAGCTATATAACACTCCTTAGGTAAAAAAGCAGGAGGTTAGGCAGTGAACTGTGAAACTAACTTGCACAAATAGGTGACCTATATTTGCCAGAAAATTTTCATTCCTTCTTTTTCTACATATAATTTTAACATATTCGCTGCTTTCCACCTATGTGACTTCCATGAACACTCCATAGGAAAAGTCCCACACAGTATCACAAGACATTTTACTTTCTGTCTCAGATACAGAAAAGATGTGTGTGATGTTACTTAATGGAATGTGCATAAATCAAACGGTGCATGATCATATGTACTGACAACAGGATGTGTTTTTCATTATATCTTCCTATGTAAACATATAATATATCCTTCCATGTACAGATGAAAGGATTTTCTAGTGAAACCTTTTTTCCCTGTCACTGAAGGCAGCTCTGAGGAGGAGGTCTGTACATTTCAAATTTCAACACATGAACTCAGGCTGGCTGGAGCTACCTGCAGCTTGCAGGAATTGGAGTCACCCCAATGCAGCTGACAAGTGAGCAGTGTCAGGCACACCTCCTTAGTCTGCCCAGGAGCAGCCCCCAAGCAAGGCACAAGCTGGTGGGCAGGCAGCTATGTGGAGAGGTGGAAAGCACAGCTCACTTTATCCTCGGCCATGTCACCTGAATATAGAACACAGGAGAACTCCACACTGATATAGGTAGACATTAAAATATATAATTCCTCAATTCTAGAGCTTTATTTTGAAGTTCTGTATCTCAGCCCCTCAGATTTTCAATTTGCTTTGCAAAAGTCACTAGGTACTTCCTGAAGTTCCCAGAAAATTATTCCAAGCCTCCTAACTCCTGTGATTTATAGCTGTGTTTGTTTCCCCATTCTTTCTCTAAGCAACTGAATTCCAAATGCTTGAACAAGTCTTTTTTTTTAAACTGTGTGCTTCATTAGTTTGATAAACAGATAAACTGCGTAAGTAACGCATCATTTTTGAAGTCTTACAGTATTACCAAATAGAAACTAATGTTCCCCTTAACAAGAAAATCCATTTGTTAAGATTATTTCATGCCACATTTTATTTTGAATTTTGGGCTTCTTAACTGCATCTATACAGTCTGACATGCTTTTTAATTTTTAGTTGTAAAAATTTGCCAGTTACTTACAGTCAAAATTATTATGCCTGTGACTGCCTATCTATGTCCCTTTGACGGTATTTCAGACACTCATAAACTCAGAACATTACTGACACTACTGAACAGTACAATTGAAGCTTTTCATTTGCTTTTTTATCATTCAGGCAAAATGTATGCACACATTAACTAAAGCCATTGCCTCTTTTTTCAGCAGTATGTCAGAAATCAAGTTGAAGCCCTTATCTGTTATTGTCTTCTCTCCATGCATCAGATATGCAATTATCAGAAGACACAAATTATGTGCATCAGTGGGAAAGGACGCTATTTTCTATAGGAATAGCTGTAAGTGGGTGGATGGCTTTAGCAATGACTGAACAAACTAAATTGTAGTGTACTACAGCAATGAGCAATCAAAGAACAAATTTTGGAAGCCTTCAATTGTTTGTGCTAAAACTGTGTGGGATGCCTCAGCTCAGCAAGAGATACAGTCCTGAATTCACAAAAATTTCCTTTCTCTTCTTTTCACTATCTGGCCACTTCTTGTGATTTCAGATGGACCTGGTGGTTACTATTTAGAAACAAGAGGTGCTGGAAAGGATTGGTGACAATTCCAGCTGGAGTAAGCAAGTCATGTCTGGACAGGGACTTTGTTTCAGCCCTTACAGCCATCACATTTGGGAAGCATTATCCATAGCACACAGGCATTTGCAGGATGCCTACTGCAGTGGGTTGACCCTGGCTGGATGCCAGGCACCCACCAAAGCCACCCTATCACACACCTCCACAGCTGGACAGGGGAGAGAAAATGTAACAAAGGGTTCATGGGTTGAGATAAGGACAGAGAGAGATCACTCACTGAATATTGTCATGGGCACAACAGAATTGAATTACAGATATGACTTGAATGTATTACTAACAAAATCAGAACAGGATAATGAGAAGCAAAATAAGACCTTAAAAACACCTTCTCCACCCCACCCCTCCCTCCTTCCCAGCTCTACCTCCTTCCCCCCAGTGGCACAGGGTGACAGGGAATGGGGATTATTGTAAGTTCATCATATGTTTTTACTCCCACTGCTCAGGGTGAGGAGTCCTTCCCCTGCTCCCTCCCTGTGGGTCCTCTCCAGCAGGAGATAGTTTTTCATTAACTTCTCCAATGTCAGTCCATCTCACGGGCAATAGTCCCCCACAAACTGCTGTAATGTGGGTCACTCTTCCACAGGGTGCAGTCCTTCAAGAAGAGCCTGCTCCCATGTGGGTCCATGGGTTCACAAGTCCCACCAGGAAACCTGCTCCAGTGTGGGCACCTCTCTCCATGGTTCTGCAGGTCTCTGCCAGGAGCCTGCTCCAGCACGGGCCTCCCACAGGGTCACAGCCTCCTCTCAGACTGGAGGGAGCACTAAGGTTTTGCCATGGTGCTAAAAAAAGCCTCTCTTAAAGTTTTATTTAAATCTGGCTGAGAACTTTCATATTCACAAGCATCTTATGAATGTCACCACTTTGAAAATAAGGACTGAAATCATAATGTGGGGCTTCATGAAGGAAGCCAATGTCATGAATAGCAAAAGGCCACTTTTGCTCATAGTAGTCATTGTCATAGATATGTGTTTCAGATTAGCCTATTTCCTAAACCGCTGGCTTCAGGTATGAGCCAATGCTGAAGTTCTGTGGGGACACAATATAATTGTTTTCTAGATTAAATCAGTTCCGTAACTTAGGGTGCAATAATTTCTTCTATGCAGAATAGAAAATGTTATTCATGGGTGTCATGTGCAAAGAGCTCATTGTGGCTAAAAATTTATTCCATTTGCTTTCTTTTGCCTTCCTGATGGCTGTCATACTACTGTTCATTGTCAGGAGAGATGAACCCAAGTGTTATCTCCACCTCTGTGGTACCTGAATTTAAGATCTGTCTACTTCTGTTCACATAAAAAAATGATACAAATGTAGAGCAAAGATTGACCTTTCTGGAGCTCTCCCAGGTAGTCTTTACTGAGCAATGCCCACTGTATTCTGCTCCAGACTTCAAAACCTTAGTGGTCTACATATTAATATATAACCAGTCTAAAATGGGTATAAAATTTCCTAAAATAATTCTTTCTCTTGTCAGTCAAGGAAAGAAATAATTCATTCACCATGGACCAACAATGTTCACTGAGACAGAGCAAAGACAGCCCCAGGTTACTGAAGTGACCTAGTTTCATCCTATATATTCACCACAGAGCAGCAGTAAAAACTCTCTGACAAGTCAAAGAAAGACTTAAATTTAAAAGTGGTAAATAAGAAGTTCTATAGCAGGAAGAGACAGCCAAATGACATGATTACTTTTAAAAAATATTGTAATATTACCTTCAAGAAAACTTGAGGGGTTTTTATTACTGCAAATATTTGCAGTGGACACTTTGTTAGTCAACAACAGTTCCTTCACATTCCTAAATGAAACAATTCTTGCTTGTATGGGAATTAGGAACATGAGGCTGACAAGGTGTCTCAGTCAAAGTTATCAGAGACATCCCAGCTACTTCATGTCAATATTTCTATTGTGGACTTCCTCTACCAAAACCTTACAAAAATAAAGGAGCAAGTTTTCATCAAGATGAAACTGGTTTTTGTAGTGTACCAATACAGTATTTAATATCTTAGAAAAACACTGTTGGTTTTGTCCTGCACTTTTCTGTTGCTAAGAGAGAGCAGAGCAGGTGACTCTCCCAGTACCTGCGTTGTGAAGAATTGTTTATGACAGTATTTTCTTGATGAGAAAGATTTTATTTTGGTAACCTTATTTTAGAGGCCTAATTTAATTCTGTAGACTCTGGGCTGTCTAGCAAATATTATCGAGAGCTATGGAGCAACAGCTCTACAGAAAATGGTATCTTGCACCTTATATGATGATTTTATATGAAAGTTTTTCTGCTGTCCTGGTCAGGCTCTACTTTGGTATCATCCTGCACATCTGGGAAGGAAGCAGTTCTTTTGGTTGTGTAACATTCTTCTATGTTATACATACAGGATATCTGTCCGAGAAAGAACTCTTCCCATCATCTTTCCATCTCCCACACAGACAGAATTAAAGGAAAAAAGCTTTCCAAAAGACTTTATAAAATTGAAAACAATCCATCTTTCCATCTTGCCTCTCCTCTTGTTCCTCAAACCCTGGCAATGGAATTACCTCAATTCTTAAATTAAGATAAGCAAATCAGTCACAGACAATAGCTGTGTTTTGGTAAATTATTATTTTAATGATTTTATTATTTTATGACTATCATCTGTTGTTTTGGATATTGTACTTTTCTAGGAAGAGGAAATGTTTATCACTCAGGATGATGAGTCAGCTAGTATGAGATGTGCTAAAGGTTGCAGGATAAATGCTGCAGCAGGATATAATGCTGGCTAACCAAATAGCCACACGCCTAAAGTAGAGTTCAACCAGTCCCAGCAAAAGCAAGGAACCAGAGGCAGGGACATGTCAGACAACCCTTAAATAAAACCAAAACCAAAACCATAAATAATGCAAGCTAGTGCCTGTTCCTAATGCTTTCTTTTGAAGCTAGTCAGAATGGATTTGCAAATGCATTGTTAGAGCATGTTCAGCCTGGAGAAGAGAGGGCTTAGGGGGGAATCTAACAGCAATGTGCTAACACCTACAAGGGAGTTATCAAGAAGATGGAGCCTTGTAGTGGTGCATAGCAGAAGGATTTAAGACAGTGGCATAGATTGAAACAAGAGAGGTTCAAAGTGGATGTAAGGAAAAGCTTTTTCCATGAGGACAGTCAGGCAGTGTAAGCAGCAGGCTGCCAGGAGAAGCTGTGCTGCCTCCATCACTGGAGGTTTTCCAATCCAGACCAGACAAAGCCTGGCCTCGCAGCTGAGCCTGTTTAAGGCGGAAGATTGGCCCAGATATCCCCTCAGGTCCCTCCTAGCCTGAATTACTCTAGCAATGGTTAGAATTACAAACTTGTCTGGATATGATTACTTTGTGTTGTAACTACCTGGCTGAAAAATATTTGAAGTAAATTGTCTTTTGATTTAATACAGAGATTTTTAGATGATGTGGTCTATTAACTTCATGTCTAATATCAAGATCCCACAAGACATTATAAGAGCTATCAGAGAATTGAATTGTCATCAGTAAAAAATGGCTTGCTCTAACACCTGGCCTTCCATGTGTAACCCTGTCTTTTCCTTGCAAGTAGCATGAAGTAAAATTAGCGTTGCATATAATAATGCATGAAATTCCTTTCCTTCTTAGACACATCTATTGCCTTAGAACTACGGAGGAGTAAGTCATGCTAAAATGGATTAACATAGACATATATAAATTATATCTATGATATGTAATCCTGCTTTTTAGCAGTCGTTTTACCAGAAAACATTCCAAGTATAATTTCTCAAATGATTTGAAATATAACTTTCTGTGCATTTCTTTAAAGCTGATTCATTACATTTAATTTTGTAGTTTTTGTGTGAAAATATGTTAGTTTTCAAGTGGAGACAGTGACACTAAAGTAGAAATGTTGCAGAGGAGAAAAATGAAAGGAAATAATAATGAAAGAAATATCTTAGAAGGAAATAATGGATGACTGGCTTGTTACCTCTGTGGTTTGGTTTTGGTTTGTATTTTTAATATATGTGTGCAAGACTGAAAAGAAACATTCTGCAGTCCAAAGGCACTTGCCGTACAGAGTACAGAGGCACTGTTCCTACCTGAAGTGTTTGGGAAGTACAGGAAATATCACAACGAATTTGAAAGGATCCAAGAAAAGAGAAATCTTTGCTTCATTATATAATAATGAGGTAGCAATACTCAGTGAACAAGTAATGTAAATTTATTAAGATGGATTTTTCACTTGTTAGGATGTCAAATCTTGATTACATTAGTATTATGTAATTACTCATAATTAGTATTATGTTCTTCTTCTGTACATTTGTCTTAGGATCATAACATGAAACTGGTATCAGTAAGAACTTCTAACAGCATTGTAAAAACAGTTTTCTCTTGGTGATAGAGATTGAACCGGAGATCTGAAACTGCCTTTGAAAAAGAAGGATGTTCAGTCTCACTAGATGTTCTGCTATCTGGCCAAACAAAAAAGTAACCATGTCATCTCTATTCTAAATTAGCTCTACACTATTAGAATAACTGATTCTTTGAAGTGCTAGATATCAGTTAAAGAGGTTTCTCAGCAGTATTCTGTATCATCTCCCTATCAAACACAATGCTGGTAGTTTATTTTGGTCCTTTTCTAGGACGAAATAATGTTTGCCTTATTCCTCTAGTCCAGGACTAGTATCTGGTGATGGCAACTTCTGAACTGTGCTCACTGAGGAGGAATAAAATGCAGAAGCTGAAGGAATTCAAATAGAGAGTAGTATTTTTTCCTCAGACATGTCAAACCCATTCCATTTTTCATACTTAGTTTCTCAAATATGGAAATACTTGAAGCTGCAGAACTAATCTCTCCCGAGTAAAAATGCGTCTTTTTTGCATATGGCTTTCTCCTCTCTCTTTTTTTTTTATAAAAATGGTGTGAGAGAAGAACATGTTTTCAATGGCACATTCAATAAAATATTTAAAGTAATTTATTATAAATTGATTTTAAAATTACTTGATGTTTGGCATAGCATTTGTTTCTTTAGCATGGGTACCTGATACTGACAGAAGACAGAAGTGGGCAACAGAGCACAGTATAGAAATCCTAAGATATACGCACAGAAGTGATTTTTTTATTTAGACACAGAGTACAGAGGTATAATAATCTGTAAACATTATTAATAAAAAATAAATACATGTAATACAGCTCCAAATTGAAGGTATTGGTAGCCTACTGATGGTATAATATTTAAAAATAAAAAGTCCTTCATATTTTAAGAAAAGCAATTGAAAATAAGCATCTTAATATTCTTTTCAGTATATGTTCATTGACATTTTTTTCCTAAATATTACTACCTGACAAGGCTAATCAAGTTCTCTCAGGGCAATTTGGAATTATATTTTTCTTTCTCCAAGGGGAAGTGTAGCATGGAAGTAAATATCATGATGTATTCCCGTTGAAATTAATTTTTCTTTTTTTCCACCACAGAGGGAATGGACCTGCACACTGATTTGGACTCTCTCGGTTGTTGACACCAAAGTATTTATAAAAAACCAACAAGAAATATCCGATCAATTTAACTAAATATTTAGTTAGCTAAGGACTAGCGGACTAGCTAAGGTAATTGAGGACTAGAATCAAAAATAGGCTGTAGGACAGTTTCCTTAATTCTTCATGATTGAAAAGGAAAATAAATGGAAGGCAATTTACAAACCAAACACAAAGAGAACTGCATGATAATCCTGTAAGACTGACATCTGATAATTCTGAAAGAACTGTTTTGTGATGAAAAATGAGTTTGAGTGGTGGGAAGTATTTCTGAATCAGACACTTTTATCCCTGAGTGATGCTAGATGAGAGTTGAGCAGCTGAATTATGTATTATCAAATAAATATTAATTTCTTGCATGAAGAATTAAAATATTCTTTTAATGAAAAAAGTTGTATATCAATTTTCCAGTAGTTCTCATACTTTGCATATCTACCAGATGACAACAAAGTCTCTATATTCTTTCCCTAAATATCACTTATATCTTTTACTAGACTGAGATGTTCCGGTTTCTCAAAAATAGAGTATGAATTGTGCACAGTCTCTTTACACCAAGAATTTTATTTTAAAGCACAAGTATCATATGTGCTTGTGCATGTCAAGTAGGTTATAATTTAAACTGGAAGTCTGCATTTATCTGTGAATTTAAATAGCACAGTAATGAGCAATAATAGAAATCACTGTTTCATTGGAGTGGCTTTCCACTTAGGCAAGCACAAGTTAGTATTCTCCCCCCTCACATGTATGGGTAATATAGGGCCCTGAAGGTGTTCTTTAACACTAGTACATTATAGAGATTTATCCTTTAGCATCAAGGCATTTTCCACTGTATCTGCAGGACATGATCTGAGCCTATTTTTATTACAATTCCTGCTGTGGCAAATTTGACATCTCTCCAGAGAACACACTGTATGACAGCTACATGGGGTAGAATCAGTCGCTTACTTCTCAATATCTAGTTGGCCTTGCACTCTGTTTTGGGTGAGTGCCAAATTGAGAGCTGCTTGCAACTAGGATGGACCCATTTGTGCTGCAGCAGAAGCTCTGGCTTAGAAAAAAGGGTTCTGAAAGGCAAATTATTTTACCCTGAAACAAACCAAGTGTTCAAGATTTAAGATATCTTTATGAGGGCTGATATGATTTATAATACAAAAGTGTGAAACTACCATATGACCTCTTTCCCCAGGAAATTTCCCAAGATAGTCTGTAGGTAGTCATTAAGTAAAGGGAAGTCCAGTATCAAAAAACTTCTGTGACAAATAGTGCAGAAGCCTGCTGCACAGCCTATAGGAAGATAGAGCTCTCCAAAGAAATGGGGTTTACTAATTACAGGAGATCTTTAAAGCAGTGCTCTGGTTTTAGAAAATGAAAGGTTATCCTCAAGTTACTATGCAGAAATCTGGCACTAGAAATTACACAGGTATAATTCCTAAAATACTTTAGAAGAAATGAGGGTGTTTTAAAGATAAACTGGACTTTTCGTAAATATTAGAATTACTGTATTTTCTTCAAAGTTTATTTTGAATACTATATTTTAACGGCTCACAGATTTTCAGATTCCAAAAGATCAAGGTGTTATTGTTGCTAGACACTTTATTGTGCTTTTTGGATTTTCAGTCTCAATTCTACTGCTTCTGATAAGCGTGGCAAGAAAAAAAACCAAAATCAAATAACTAGACTAAGATTAAGTGCTATGAATGTCATACCTGAATGATGTTTGAGAATGCCATGGATAACTTAACTATGGAGAAATGATACTCCTGATTAAAACAAAATAAAAAACCTTTATTCTCCTGTGAAATGTGGACAAACTGTTTGACTAAAGATCAGCTAGGAAGTGGGCTCCTAAAAGATTTAATTATTTTTTATTTCTCTGACCGATTTCCATTCTAAAATTCTCTGAAAGTTATGGTAGGCTCAAAAAATAGAGATAGCAAAAATTCCTCATAGAAGTTGTTTCTGTGTTTGGCTGGTAGAGTGTGTGGCAAGGTTCTGATCAAGTGAAAGCCGATCTTACAGACAGGGCTTGAATATTCAAAGTCAAGAATGTACCTACTGAGTTGAGACTAATCACCATGCTCAGGCGAAGAGAATGAAGAAGACTTGAAGTGAATTCCTTTCCTTGCCCTTCACGTTTTCTGCTTCAGAGACACCACATTGCACTGTCACACTCTTTGACTCCAAAAAATTCTTTGTGGTTTACTCTTGATATCCAAATGCTTTGTTTGATTACTTTTCTTTCTAAGTGTTGTAAATATGTATTTAGCTTTATGTACTTCTAGTCTTACATATCATGAAACTTTTAATGTTCAAAACATGGATTTATGTGAAAATTGATAAACTGTTTTGAGTAAGTAGCTCAGCATACAAAGAGTTGTAGTTATTATTTTGGAATTATTTTTTTTAATATCTGACAGGATATGTTTACAAGCAAGTAAACTAGATTTTATTGTAATTAGGGTAATATAGTAAATTTGTAACGAAGATGTAAAGTAAAAATGAATAATGATGTAAAAAAATACTATCAGTGATATATAATCTTTACAATTTTGTCCAAGTGTTTATAAATTTCAAAAGGTACTCATAAGCTTTGTGAGGAAAAACATAATTCTTATTTGTTTTTTCTAAAATGCCTATTCTTAAACTTCATAAGCAATAGTTTGTAAATTTAAGTACTATTCTGTCATGGAAATTATCTGCATCTTTTATTCTTAAGAACATATTTCAATAAATTTACAACCTTTTCCCATAATAATAAAAAACACTGACATTTCTGCACTTATAAACTAGCTTGATTATGCACCAAACAGGATATGACACACTTTATGAAATGTATACTGAAACACAAGTTTATGCTGATTTGGGGTAGAGTGTATTTCATGGCTTTCCAGGGCAGCCCTTTCTCAAAGTAAATCTCGTACAGAACCAAGCGTGTGCAACACTAACCCTGATCCCTTCAAAATTTTTTAATATTGTTGAGGGAGGTGGGTTCATGTCAAGAACAGAGAACCCTACATTCTGCTGAATGCAAGCTGTGTTGCTGTTGAGTTAGAGCATAATGGGACATTTTCAGGCCTCATGCACTTTAATCCAGATAGCTGATGATTCGTCACCCTTCAATTCAAGTCTGTATGTCTGGCAAGCGGGTCTCAAATCACCACCACTGTGAATAATTACGGCACAGCCACCAGATAATAAGCAGGGTCACTAGAACTGAGAGTAACTGCAGCTTATGTGATTTGGGGCAGACAACTTTGCTCTCTTTCCCATACTCCTGATGGTTTCATTTACTTTATCAGTTTCATTAGACTGCACTACAATCAAGAGGTATGCTGCTTGATTTTGACAGCTTAATTGAAGACCAGTACTAATCTATACATTCTCTTCTTTATCCTCCCTTAACCACAATTTCTATGGAACACTTCTATAGAATGGGACTTTCAGTCAGCAACCTGCATATGCAAATAAATCTTAAAATAGTGCAGTTTTCAATACATTTCATTTCAAAAGAAGCCTTTGCCTATTTGAGGGTAACAAAACATTTACAAAAGGCTTTTTCTTTGAACATTGACACTTGTGCACAGCTTTTGGGGCTTCAACACAGTTTTAGCACAACTGCAAATCCACCACTGTCAATTTTCTGGAAATATGCCAGTCTATCTTTCTTCCTTCTTGAAGCATAACCAAAAATCCTCTCTAGTCTCCAAATCTGTATGCTCAAATCCCCCAAAATACATTGGCAAGATACAGCAATTTGAATTCATATGTGTCAAGGAAGAGACCAGAGATAAGTATGTGGAACACAAAATCCTGAACCAGTGTTGGAGATTAATTAGCCACATTCAAAGTAAAACCCTTCAAGCAACCAATCTCCATTTCCAATAACAACATAGTGAGAAATACAGATGACAAATGTTGTCTGTGTTGATCTGCAGAATGACCCTGAGGGCAGGATAAGAGCTCCACCAGCCATCTGTTTGAACTTTCCTACTGGAGCATTTCTGTGGCTGCTTCCAAGTGATCCCATTGGTACTGAGGGAGAAGGAAAACCTGAGCAGTCATGGTGCTTTTGGTGCCTTTACATGCACTGTAGTTAAAATATGCCACTCAGTGTGGCTTTCAGCTGTCCCATCCAACCTTCCACTCATGACCACAAGAAGAAAAAAAAGCTACATTTCATCCATTATGCCTGCTGCAAGACCACATGAATTTTATAGGCATCTTGAAGTCTGAATGAGTACATGTATGGGACAATATGAATGCCAACATAAAAAATAGTGAACTGAATCATTGCCCTGCTTAACTCTGTACCTGTGCTCCAATGAACACAGAATCATAGAATGGCCTGGGCTGAAAGAGATCTTGAAAATCACCTAGTTTCAACCCTCCTGCCATGGGCAGGGACACTTTTCACTAAACAAGGATGCTCAGAGCCCCATCCAACCTGGCCTTGAACACTGTCAGGGATAGGGCATCCACAGCTTCTCAGGACAACCAGTTTCAAGTGCCTCACCACACTCACAGTAAAGAATTTCATTTCTTCCTGATATCTGACCTAAAACTGCTCTCTTTCAGTTTGAAGCCATTCCCCCTCACTACATGCCCTTGTGAAAAAGTACCTCTANCTTAACTCTGTACCTGTGCTCCAATGAACACAGAATCATAGAATGGCCTGGGCTGAAAGAGATCTTGAAAATCACCTAGTTTCAACCCTCCTGCCATGGGCAGGGACACTTTTCACTAAACAAGGATGCTCAGAGCCCCATCCAACCTGGCCTTGAACACTGTCAGGGATAGGGCATCCACAGCTTCTCAGGACAACCAGTTTCAAGTGCCTCACCACACTCACAGTAAAGAATTTAATTTCTTCCTGATATCTGACCTAAAACTGCTCTCTTTCAGTTTGAAGCCATTCCCCCTCACTACATGCCCTTGTGAAAAAGTACCTCTAATCTTTCTTGTAAGCTCCCTTCAGGTACTGGAAGGCTACAATCAGGCCACCCCTATGCCACGTCTTTTCCAGACTGAATAAACCCAAACCTCTCAACTTTTCCTCATAGGAGAGGTTCTCTATGCCCCTAATCATCTTGGCATCCCTCCTCTGGCCTTGGTCCAGTAGGTCCATGACCTTCTGATGTTGGGGACCCCAGAGCTGAATGTAGCACTGCAGGTGGGGTCTCACCAGAGCAGAGGGGCAAAATCCCCTCCCTTGCCCTGCTGGCTACGCTGCTTTGGATGCAGCCCAGGATGTGTTTGGCTTTATGGGCTGCAAATGCACATTGCCAGGTCATGTCCAGCCTCTCATCCACCCACAGACAGGTATGTGATGTTAGATCAAGCTGCTGAGAGCAGCATAATTCAGCAACTGGGGATAGTGTCTCTAGCTACTTTTTCCTACTGAGGATTTTTCCCTAAAAATGCACAATAGATGTGATAAACACCAACTGGCAATAATGATGCCAAAACCAAACATCATCAGCCAGCCAGATTTTCCCAGGAAGGTTAGTGTCTTATTCTCAATCATGGTTGTTTAGGATCTTTTATCACATATTTGTAATCAGAATAATATTTTTATTGCTCAGAATGATTTTTACATTTTAAACCACAAAGCTGCTTTTCCTCCAAAAAGAGAGTAAGTGCATTACATTTCTGTACAACAAATCCAGCATATTAAAGGAATGTCAGGATTGAGCTGAGAAAATCACACTAATATACCAAAATAATCTTTACCAGTTGCTACTAAAAGGCCATGCAGATTTCCTTGTATTTCTGTCCTTTCAGAGCTCATTGTAGCATTGCATCAGAAACAAGACAGCCCCACTCATGGCACTCCCTTCCATTTAATTAAGTCCTTAGAGGAACATGATAGAAGTTAGTAAGATAACTTAATGCATTCCTGGGAGAAACTCCAATAGTCTAGCAAAGGTCACTGCTCTTTTCAATAGGAATGCTTTCATCTTAACAAAGATTAATATGACTGTATTCATTGAATTAAGTGAAATGTATTAATTTTTTAATCTGAACAGTCTCCTTAATGAGTTATTATCAGAGGAGCATAAGAATGTAAAAGACCAACAGTCTATGATTAAGACTTTCAAATTAAACTTCACTTAATACATCAAATTTTGTTCCATCCGCTATTTTGTTCATGACCAAAACCAAAAACACTTTCTAGCGTACTTGGATAAAGGTATCTTAGGCAGATGATTAGATTAATATTCCAATGTGGAATGCAAGACTGGACACCCTCTCTGCAGTAGATAATTCCACACAATAGAAAGAAAGTATGCTAAATTTAGCATATGTTGATAAATTTGCATTTTCATGTGCAGAAAGGTGGCTACAACTTGAGTTTGAACAGAGAAATTAAATGAAGCTTACTCTACATCCCTAAATTTATCTGTAGCATCAATTTAGAAAGATTGATTTGAAACATTAAGGTCAGGATTTGGTTTGACATATTTCAGGGAGTGGTCAACCAGGTTGATTTACACAGGTTGTGCAGGAAACGGTGGTAGTTCTTTTAATGTCAGCTAAATTCACTGTGAGAGTCCTGCTGAGCAGGCCTGATTTGAAAATCAAGTTTTTTGGCCTCTTATTCCTCATCATAAAGGACAACCCTGCCTCAGAAGGCCCAAACTTAGATAGCAAGACCCCTCTGTTCCTTTCCTCCTGTCCATACACCATTCCTCTGAAGTACTCACCCTTGGCTGAGCTTCAAGCTTCCCTGTTTTAGGTCTAATTTTTAATAACTGAACAAACATCCGTAAGTTAAAAAAGAAGAACAACATAAAATGAGAAAACTTGTTATGAAGAACCTTGAAGCAGTAGCTTATATGCTAAATCTTTGCAGGTGACGCAAAAGACTACAAGGACTGTCATATCCCATTGAAGGACTTTATTGACAACTTAGACTAAATGTGCACCATGTACAAAAAAACAAACCTAAAAACCTTGAGAAAAGGCAAAACGAAACATTATTTAGAGTCAGAAAGCTTACTTCAAAAAGTATATTCTGTCAGCCAAAATTCTGTCCCTAAGCCGGAAATGAAGTGACTCATTACTAAAAGCCTGTTACTGAGAGGGTCCATAGGGGTACATGCTGCATCTTGGTGCAGATGGCTGCACCAAATATTCTGTACAGGTACTATTAACATTTACATTAATTTTCTGGCTTCCTAATGACCAGTTGCCTTACTAATTTTCTGTCCAGTGCTGAGCACTGATAGGTTTAGTTCTCTGTTTTGATGGGAAACACAAGAGAGTTGGTTTTTTATATGTCCAGCTGCTTTCTTGCTGTTGGCAAATGCTTTCCTGCCCTGATAAAGTAGAAGGGGACTAGACTGAAACAGTAATTGATAAAAAAAAAATTATGAGTACTAACAGAAATACTAGGATTCATACTTATCTGAGAAGTCATCCAGTTTTCCCCATCTGTGCAGCTGAAGAGAACAGAAATGTACCAGATCTTTTCTGAAATGAGAGAAAAAATATTTTACACTAAGTAGACTCCTGAAGCATCTTTTACCCAGTTGTACCTCTGCAACTTCCAGAAAAGCATTGAGGGATTCAACCAACACTTCCTCTGTATGACTTTGGTCTCTAAAGGACAGGTGTAAACAGTGAGATATTTTTGCCAAACCATTAGTTTTGCTTTGTTCTTGCTTTTGCTCTGTCTGTAAAAAAGACCTGTATTTTCTCTGTATTTTTTGTTCATTTTCTATAAAATAAAACTTTTCTGCTGAAAAAAAATGTGGGTTCAAGCTTAAAAAAAACCCTTAACTTATAAGACAAATGAAGTGTTAAAAAAAGAGAGCTATATCAGAAGGAAGATAGAGCCTTATACTTTTCTTACTGGTCTTCTTCAACTTTTCCATCCTTAACTACTCTTTTGTTCTTGAAATTAAAATAATGTAAAAGTCTTTACTGATTAAAACCAGTTGATGTAAAAGAGTGGATTATTGTTAATTTTTCTAATAAAAAGCCATTTCCCTCCAACTGCATGTGAGGATATATCTTCCGTGAGAGGATAAAAGTATTGTGCAAGAAAAGACCTAAGTGGATTTAAAGAAAGAGAGAAATATCTGGAGATAGTTGCTCATGGGAATCTTTCTGTGTGCCAGTGCACATCTTTACAGTATCTGGAACACTTTTTTTCCAAAGAATCAGCAAAACCCCCCAATCTTTCAAATATGCTTGTTCATAAGTTTCAGGCAAAATACTCTCTCCTTTATCATATCTTGTCAGGAGTTCCAGTTTGGACACATGCATGAGATGGCATCATTCCTTTTAGGGTTTGGTGACCTAAATTATTTCCCTCACACTAACAGTTTCCTAGATGGGCAAAAAGACATAATAAAGACAACAATTCTATCTGTATCAGATAAGTGTCCATAATTCTCTGCTTTCTTATTTGAAAAATTCAATTTATGCCAGGTTTCATTTATGTATTAGTTCAAGATTTGCAGGAGTAAAGCCTTTCAAGCTTTGAAGGCCAAGTCAGAGTACAGCCATAAAATTATAAAACAAAAAAGATGAAAGAGATGCCAGGTAGAGTCATAAATCTGTATTTTTTTTGCCTTGTACCACTGGGTCATATTGACTGAAAGCTTACTTGCATACACAGAGGCAAGAAGATAATGACTGAACTACTGAGATGAGTATCCTAAAATGTTGATCTGATTGCTTACCTTCCATAAATCACAGTCTTGCTAATCGACAAATTAAAAGGTCGTGAGATTATTTCAAAGCTATTAGGATATCTAGTATTTATTTTTGTTTGGTTCTTCACCTCTTCCCCATATATCCTTCATGACTATATATGCAACCATAAAAACACAATTTTGGGTACTCTGATCCTTTATAGATGTGGAAATGTGCCTCTGTATATAATTATCTATAGCTAACAGAAGAAGCCTTTGTTACTTGTACACTTTCAAAACAAAATGGTTTTGCATGATTTCTTACACAGAAACCTCAGCATCCTAGATTAACCTCAGCCTTAGCAATGAGGTCTTTATGTTAAAGTAGGACATCATGGGCTTATTCAGTTATTATATTCTACCAGGTTTGTTTGGACCAGAAAATTAAAGCAGGAATGACAGATATGTTTAAGATGCGTTGTTATTTTGAATATTTTATACTATTCTTTTAAATTGTGAATTTTTACTTTATGAAAATAATTAAACCTGCATATAAACTTAAGACGTTTAAAATAAATTATTCATTAGAATTCTGGTAGAAATAAAGAGGGTTTTCTAAGAATCTCAGTATTTTAAGTAACTAGTTCCTATATTTAAGTATTTTTAAGTATTTAGTTTCTTTGTTCATACAAATTTGAAAAAAAAATTGAAAATTCTGCTCAGAGTTGTAGCTGCAGGCTTACAAATTAAATAGCACAAACCTGCAAAGACCAGTAGGTCAAATTTCTCGTTAACTGTCCTTTCAGAAAAAGCTGCCGACTTCCTGACATCTTCAGAGTTGTCAAAAGACATTATCACAAAGCAAGCTTAGCCCTTGTAACACTTTCTGTCTATAAAGAATCAGAGCAGGAGTTTTGTGCCTATGGCTTGAAAATGTGATTGCACACATTTATCTTAGTCAGAGCTGTGATGAGGTAAATAAAAGAGGGTTTGTGCACACAGAAATCTGTAATCCATAATATTTCCAGCAGACTGAATGTAAATTGAATTCTTTCCTAGTTTTGCAAACCTCAGTGATGGTATTTCATAATTTTAGAAAACATCACACACATACCAGAACATTTGAACTGCAAATATGCAGATAAATAGATAAGCAGTAGAATACAAAAAAAGGCACAGTTAAATTCCCACATAGGCAGTGTTGTTGATTTTACATCAGAGAAAGCAAAAGTACAAAGTCTTGCCTACATGCTGCGATATATCCATAACCAATGTATTAAAAAAACACAATCTGAAAGCATATATTCACTGACCATATTTTCAAATTAATAAAAAGTGTTCTGTATACATGTACCAAGAGCACTCCTACATAGTGCCCATACTGCCATGGAGACACTGGATAGATACAAATTGTATCTCACTTATGTAACTCCGTGGTGACAGAGACACCAAAGGTTTCACTATGCAGCTTTTGGAGCAATGATCCGCATCAGAAGCCCTGCCTTGTTCCATCACTTTTTGCACCCTTCAGTAAACCCTGAGCGCCATCTCCTCATTTGCCTCTGGATGGCCTCAGCCCAAGCTCCGGGAGCCCTTTAGACCTACAGATCCTACTGTACTGATGAGACATGAAATCCCACCAAGGAAAAAAACCACTAGGATCCTGACAGCACTGCTGCGTAAGTTCCTTTTCAGCAGCAATCTTAAAGAAAGGCTGTATCCTAAACGTGCAGACCTGAATGGAAAAGAGCTTAGCAGTCACCATCTGAGCTCAAAAGGCATCAAATGTGTAAAGAGAAGCTTGAAAAAAATCTGAATATGTTAACTACTACTAAAAGGCACACAAAATATTGACAAAGAATATTTAATCACTTTTTTAAAATTTAAAAGCACCTAGACAAAACTTACTATTTAGCATCTCAGTAGAAGAAGGAGACAAAAATTGAATGCATTTGATAGTTTTGTCAAACATATATAAGCATGGCATATACAAGTCACTCCAAAATGCATTGAAACTGTGATTTGGGGCCACTATGAACCACAGCAAAAGTGGTTCCTTAGAAGAAACTGAAATATAAAACAGTAAGGCTTTTTGTCTCAGAGGGAATGTTAATAAATCCAAACTGCTGTAATTTATTTGAAAAATAAATCTATCCAAAATACTTTAAATGTGTAAATTAAAATTAAAATATTCTGTAACTCTTGAGATTTCTAGGAGCAATAAGAAATTGAGCCAGCCATTCCTTCATATTGGGGCATTATTACATACATTAAAGAATGTGTCTTTTTACATGAGAATTAAGAAGTTTGCTTGATGTCTTACACTCAGCAAGACACAACCATTATCTGCAACCAAGCCTCCACAATAGTCTACTGCTTTAATTAGTAGTTTGGCCTTCCTAGACATGAAAAATCACAGTCTCCTCTACCACTGAATTTTTATTTTTTTTTTAATAAAACTGAATTAACAGTGTGTGCTATTCATGGATGTAATCTATGGACACAGATTTGAAACAGATGCTCCTAATATTCTTTCTTCCCTTTGTATTTCATCTGTATGAATCACTGCCTGGGTAGGCACCATCTGTCCTTTGTTCTCTGTTGCCAGAGTGGGCCACTTCAGAAGGAAAAAAAACCCAAAACTTGGTGTCAGAATTTCCTGGACAATGCAAATTCTGATCTTAAGGCAACACAGCTACTTAAAACTGGGATTAAATAATTTCTTAGACTCCGTGGTATTCAGAACAGTTTGGGTTAATTATTTCTTTCATTATATGACACTTTTTCCAGAATGTAGCTTTTCTGACCTTTTCAAACACCTTTCTAGTGTGTTGATTCATGGAAATTGCAGAACTCAATGCAAGTATCTCTTCTGTACTCTCACAATCAATCTGTACAAAAGTAGCAACATCTAATTGTGCCTTCTGGACAGTGACCAGTTTATGCATCAAAGAACCTCATTTACCCCATGACCTCAGGTTTGCACTGCAGTTCATGTTTAGTTGGTTATTTATCATACCATATAAGCATGAATCTCTATTAGCAAGTGAAACACATTGCTTTGTAATATGGCTCTCTTCTAATAATTTACTATTCCACCTACTTCTACGATTTGCAAATTCTAAGTGATGCTTTCCCCCACAACATTGCTCAGGACCACAGACTTAGCTGTGTATTTTTGTGGTTTGCCTCTGGTACTTCTGCCTGCCCATAAAGAATGCAGGAAAAGAAGAGGTTTTTAGACCAGGAAAAAAAAACAAAAAACAAAACAAAACAAAACAAAGAAAAAAAAGTCAAAAACCAGTAAAAAGACAAACAACTCAACAAAGAGTACCAAGGACTCTAAAAGAAGAGCGCAAAGGCTGTTAATCAGGGCATCAGATGAGTCCAACCACATTAATATATATATATTCTCACAAGGCCAGAGCCTAGCAAGGAGATGTTAAATTCTTAAGAGGGTGGCAGTTCTCAGGAGTTGCACAGGATGGGAACTGAAAAAGAGAGCAGCCAAAACCCAGCCTAAAGGACGTGGTAAATCCAGGTGTGAATCCCCTCCGGCGTGGACCTTTGTTCCATGCCCGTCAGTCCTCAGGCCCGCGGCTGTGCGCTGCAGAGGCAGCGTCTGCGGCACTGGAAAGATCGGCCGGCTCCGCTGGATGTTTCCCCACTCACAGACCAGCTCACCCCAGCATCTGTGAGCGTTTCATCACAGAATTAACTANACGGGCGGGTAGCGTGGCCAGGAGGGGAAAGGCTGGCGCCCCTTCTCGCAGCGTCCCCGAGAGCTTTGACGCCGCAGCCCGGCGTCAAAGGAAGGAAGGAAGCGCCCGGGGCGGGAGGAGCCGCTTCGGGCAGCGGATCGCGGCAGCGGCGCCGGGCTCGATCCCCGGTAGGGCGGGCGTCGGCGGAGCCCGNAGACCATGGCACTAAGTGCCACATGCACTCTTTTCTTTCACACCTCCAGGGACTGTGACTCCTCCAACCTCCCTGGGCAGCCCATTCCAACATCTGATCACTCCTTTCGTGAAGAAATTCCTCCCAATGTCCATCCTAAACCTCCCCTGGAGCAGCTTAAGACGACGTCCTCTCATCCTGTCGCTAATTGCCTAGGAGAAGAGGCCAACCCTTACCTTCCCTCTAAAGCCGAGCTAACCGTGCCAGTCCCGTGCTATCTACTCCAATTCCGAGTCGCTCCTTGCCCGTGACACCTCCTGCTGGGAGAGGACGGCACGCCCTGTGCTCACACCGGCGCAAACCCAGGGGCCAGCAGCACCCCACCCGTTCCCTCCATTCGTACACCCCGCACCGCAGTGCCTGCCCTGGCCCTCCCCCACCACACGCTGAGGGCTTCCCGCGAGGAAAAGCCTCGGGCATTTGGCGTACACGGCCTGAGCGTCGCCACCGCGGCCAGCGCTGACTGAAACCCGGGCCTCCCTCCCGGCGTGCCCAGCCCCCCGCGGCGAAGGGGCTCTCTCCGCCCCCTCCCGCATGAGGGCCGGCTCCAGGGACGGGCAGCGGGGAGCGGGAAGGGGGAGCCC
>VZTX01004948.1:286694-381068 GCA_013400915.1 Pardalotus punctatus | reverse complement strand
AGGCGGGGCTGGGCGCCGAGCACAGCCCGGACCTGCACTTCAAAATGAGCAAGAAGATCGCCCAGCTGACGAAGGTGAGGGAGGCGCGCCAGCTCCTCAGCCGCCTCGGGTGTCTTCTTCCTCCGTTCTGTTTCCCTTCGCTCCCTGTCGTCATGCGGGCAGCGATGGGCCTGGAGAGGGGCAGAGTGTTCGGGGCTGATGGCAAATCCGGGTGGGATTTGTACCCCCGAGGCCGAGCCCGGAGCACCGTCGGTGCCCGGCAGCATCCCCCGGTCGCCGCGGGCAGCAGCGCGCCGTGGTCCCGCGGGGAGAGCTCCGGGGCTCCATGAGGCCGGGGCTGGAGAGGAGCCGCTCACGGAGCTGCCGCAGTACCGGCCCCCCTTAGTTGTGTCCGAATACCGCCTGGTATAGCCAGGTATCCCGGTGTGCGGGAGCGGATCCCTGGCTGCTGGGCTGGTACTGGTTATTTGTCCTGTGGAAATTGTAGCTTCTCTTCCGGCTCTGTTGTAAGCCCCTTTCCGAGTCTTTTTAAATGAAGAAATTCAAGTGATGCTTGCCTTCCGTTTGCTGAAGTGCTGTTGTTTAAGGTGTCTGGTAATAGCTTAAATGCCTTAGATGGTGAGAGTGAAGTGTGAGAAAATTTCCAGTCTGGTATTGCTGATTGAACAGTTTTCATTATGTCATCCCCAGCCTAGAGAATACATTGGATCTTTGTTAGAGGCTGGAATGAAGCTAGGAGGTGTTTTTAAACCCTATTGCTAAGGCAGGTAGGCCCAGTGTTTCAGATGTGGTTGTAGCTATGATTTACTTAGAATAACTTAAAACAATGCTTTGGTGCTGTAATCTCTTTTGTGTGATGCTCAAGGTGTAGGCAAATGGCATTATTTAGGAAATGAGAGGCAGATTATTAAAGAGAAAGCAGAAGCAATTTTTGTCAAGGATTTAGTAGCTAAAACGTTTAAAGATAATTTCAAAGCACTGGGGGAACTGCCAGTATTCTTAACATGTATGCTAAAATGGATGAAGGTGACATTTCATTGGAACTAAGACTGAAGAGAATGAAGACTGCTGGCAGTCTCACAGTGGAGACAGTTCATATTTATGTATAGTTGATGTGCCATTGACCAGTTAAAAATAATATTTATCATGGCACACCGTGCACCTTAATGTGTTGAAAAGCTGATGACTTTCCATCATCCAAAGCTGATGAGGGATATTTTGTCCTTGAATTCAAAGTCCAATTTCATTTGATGTTAACATCAGTAGAACTCTAATTGCATAAAGACAAAAGTTGAACTAAAATAAGCTGAAGAATCTCCTTGGTTTTGCTGCATGTGCATACAAATAATACATTAAAACATTAAAGATGTTACTATAGCTTTGTGCTTCCTAAAAGATGTAAAAAGCATCTGGAGACCCTAAGTGTGTTTCAGGGTTACCTGAAGGCCTAGGTGCATATGTAAATTAATACTTCCAAAGAATAATTTATATTTGCGTGTATGCCTTCAACATATTTTACTTATTTTCTTTAGGAAATTACCCAGCAGTTTGTAGTTTATTTCAGAAACAGTGCTCCACTTCTGATGTGAAGTCATTTGTGTATTACCCATGAGTTCCACATCACTGGACATGTGCCCTGTGCGCTCTCACTTGTTATGCGTCAGATATCTTGAGGTGGATGTGAGTTAATTATGGATTTAAATGCATGGTACTGAAATATTTTTAACTTCTGTGTTGGAAAATGTAAAGAGAGTGTAAATAAATACTTCTTTTTTTTTTTTTTAATGATCCATAGTAAAGTTCATCCAAAACTCTATATATTGTATGCAAGTCTGGCCCAACAAAGACTTCAGATTAGTGTAAATAAAACCTATGAGTTGTTTTCTGCTGTGTATTTTAAATAATTGCAATCTGCAAGGAGTTTACAAGTGGATTAGACTTTTGCAGGACTGGAGTCTTGTATGTTTCCCAGTTACTTGCAGATTCTGGCCATGTTTTAGATCGTGTGTTGTGTTCTGTATTTAAGTTTTAGGGAGAAGATTTGGGAAATCAGCTGATCTTTCTATTGAGCGAAGGTCTGGAGTGAATAATAGTATTTTTACATGTAAACCAAGGTGTATATAAAAATACTCCTCTCATACCTATTGCAAGAGGAATATTACAATAAAATTTAGACTTTAAAGATTAGGATTAAGATTAAAGGTATTGCATAAAATGAATTTCATTAAGATAGAGGTGTACATTTTGACAATTGTGTAGCTAAGGGGCTCAGGTCCTACATTTCTGTTTATTAATTGATTTTTCAGGAAGGGCGGCTTAAAAGAATTATAGAAACTTCTGGGTAAAGTATAATCTAAATTTTCTAATCTGCTCTAGAATCTGAAGCCTGATTTGATAGCTGGCTGCAAAAATTAATCCTTGAGAAAGGACTCAAGCTACAGGAGAAAAATATAAACTTAATAAACTTAATTTCCCTAAATGAGACTTGGCTGTCAGAGAAGAATTAATTTCACTTTGCAGAAGATTCCTTGAAGAGAGTTGTTTCAAGGAAGATTTTAGGATATTTCTGTTAAGGTCTTTTGACCAAATTTTGCGGTTCTAGCTTTGTCAAATGCTTACCATTATATGTGCATAAAATTCCTCTTCAGTGATCTAGGAACTTACTGTTAGGAGTACCACTTCTTAATTTTGCTTCTCAAATTGTTTAATGTCTTATATAAAAGATACTTCTCACATGCCTTTCAACTGTTTTCCCCATTTATTTAATTTTTTTCCCAACTCTTCTCTAAGAGAGTCTTGAAGATATATTAAATCTCCTGTGGATTTAGAGCAGAAGGCACTTTACCAGGTCAAAACAAACGCACCAACATAGTGCGGTAAAAGGAAATCCAAATATTCGTTGTCAAAGGAATATGCACAGTTAAGTTATCCAGACAGCTTCTGTCTTCTGACAGAAGAAACGTGACTCCATAGTTTATTTTTGCCTTTCATTGTACAGTTTGTATTGTGAGCTGTGAGTAGGAGCAGAAGAAAATGCCTTCCCCACAGAAGATGAGGGCCACTCATGAATTAAATGTAAAATTCCAGAAGTAGGATTCCTCAGTTATGTTTTCACATTACTTAAAGAGGATGTGATGTTTTAGTCAAAACAATACAGGAACACAAAGCAAAAGGTGAAATTTGTTTAATAGCCAGATTTAATCAGTAATTCAGAGTGAGGCAAAATAAGGTATGAATCTATTTCTCTAAGCAAAACACTTCTGAAGTGGTTAACTATATTTTTACTTTTCGGTGGGAGAGAAAGACTTGCTTGAATTCACTTTAATATGCTTAGTTCACAGGGGAATGTAAAACAAGTGGTTAGAAATGCAGGTTTGAAAAAAACCAGGATGATACTTCATGTCATGTTCAAAGAGTGCAGTAAATTGTAACTGAAGCAATTTTAGGTCTTCCTCTTCAGTATAAGCTCCTTATTTTCAGGCCTTTCGGAAGATCTGTGTACCAGTTTGGGATAAAGTAGCATCTGACACAAAGATTAAAGCCAACAAGAAATAAACTGCGATTATGAGATTGCATATATGTGTTTGTACTACTGCATGCAGGAGTGCTAATGCAGTGTTGAATTATGCCTGCTGCAGATGAAAATATGCATGTATATTTAATTAGTTTGCATAAGACAACTGGAATGGAAACAAAAAGCAAGGTGCTGCTGTGCTTACATCAATAGGAGAGAATGGCATTAGTTTTCACTATTCCCAGAAGAGTTCAAGTGACTTGTTTCTCATTTTGGGATTGTTGGGGTGTTGTCTTTTATTTGTTTTGTTTCTTCTTTCTTTCTTTGTGATGTAGTTTGCAGCTTGGACATTTGTGATTGAGAAATCCATATCCCAAGTGTGTCTGTGAAGTCTGTTGTACAAGTTTTGTGACATCAACATAGGTCTTTGGCTTCTGCAAAATAGCTGCATGATTCCTGCTGGGATTACAAAATAAGAATATTGAGTATTGGTTTGGTTGTATGATAGTTGTTGCAGAAATTTTACATTAACTAGAGCATCTCTGATGAGAAAGAAACACTTGGTAGTGTTGATTGATAAGAAAATATAATCTGGCAATGTACTCTTGCAGCCCAGAAAAACCAACCCAGTATCCAGGGCTGCATCGAGGGAGCTGGAACCAACAGGTCAAGGGAATTGATTCTCCCCCTCCACTTTGCTTTCCTGACACCCCACCTGGGTGCTGTGTCCAGCTCTGGGGTCCCCAGCACACAAAAGACATGGACCTGCTGGAGCAAGTCCAGAGAAGCTGGGGTTGTTCAGCCTGGAGAAGAGAACGCTCCAGGGAGACCTTGGAGCATCCTTCCAGTACCTAAAGAGAGCCTGCAAGAGAGCTGGAGAGGGACTTTTGACAAGGTCATGTAGTGATAAGACAAAGGGGATTTGCTTTAAACTGAAAGAGGATAGATTTAGATAAGATATTAGGAAGAAATTCTTTACTGTGACGGTGATGAGACACTGGCACAGGTTACCAACAGCAGAGAAGCTGTGGATGCCCCATCCCTGGAAGTGTTCAAGGCCAGGCTGGATGGGATTTTGAACAAACCTGTCTAGTGAAAGGGGTCCCTGCCCATGGCAGGGTGGGGGGTTGGAATTAGCTGACCTTTATGGTCCTTTCCAACCCAAACTGTTGTATGATTCTGGAGGAAGAGTCTGTAAGTGCCTACAGATACCCTACAGTTATCATTTTTGTCTATTTAATAAAAGCAAAAATGGTATAAAACACTAATGTTTTTTCTTGTTACATGCTCAGAGCTTGATGGTTCAGTTCTGGAAAGGTTCCAGAAAACTCAATTCTGAGACTAAGGTAACAAAGTTAACCAAGGCACGTCATACTTGAGTAAACAAGAAACTAGAGTCTGAGACTCCTGAGACCTGACTTCTGTTCTCAACTCTTCCAAGAGCTTCTTGTCTATATTTGGGAAACTGCTTTAAAAAAAACAAAAAACCTTTGATTCTCTTGCTGTCTTCCTGTGTTAGAGAGATATACTTAGACAATAGATATTAATGTCATTGTTAACACAATGAGTTTCTAGGGGATGTAGATAATGAATTTATTTCAAAGACAAAATCACAAATTTGATGATCTTTAATTCAGATGCTTATGTTTTTTATTGTATGTCTTCTTTTTCTGGGATAGTTAAAGGTCTCCCTCAGCTATCACAGAATGTAGTTTTATGGTAGTANAAAAAACCAGGATGATACTTCATGTCATGTTCAAAGAGTGCAGTAAATTGTAACTGAAGCAATTTTAGGTCTTCCTCTTCAGTATAAGCTCCTTATTTTCAGGCCTTTCGGAAGATCTGTGTACCAGTTTGGGATAAAGTAGCATCTGACACAAAGATTAAAGCCAACAAGAAATAAACTGCGATTATGAGATTGCATATATGTGTTTGTACTACTGCATGCAGGAGTGCTAATGCAGTGTTGAATTATGCCTGCTGCAGATGAAAATATGCATGTATATTTAATTAGTTTGCATAAGACAACTGGAATGGAAACAAAAAGCAAGGTGCTGCTGTGCTTACATCAATAGGAGAGAATGGCATTAGTTTTCACTATTCCCAGAAGAGTTCAAGTGACTTGTTTCTCATTTTGGGATTGTTGGGGTGTTGTCTTTTATTTGTTTTGTTTCTTCTTTCTTTCTTTGTGATGTAGTTTGCAGCTTGGACATTTGTGATTGAGAAATCCATATCCCAAGTGTGTCTGTGAAGTCTGTTGTACAAGTTTTGTGACATCAACATAGGTCTTTGGCTTCTGCAAAATAGCTGCATGATTCCTGCTGGGATTACAAAATAAGAATATTGAGTATTGGTTTGGTTGTATGATAGTTGTTGCAGAAATTTTACATTAACTAGAGCATCTCTGATGAGAAAGAAACACTTGGTAGTGTTGATTGATAAGAAAATATAATCTGGCAATGTACTCTTGCAGCCCAGAAAAACCAACCCAGTATCCAGGGCTGCATCGAGGGAGCTGGAACCAACAGGTCAAGGGAATTGATTCTCCCCCTCCACTTTGCTTTCCTGACACCCCACCTGGGTGCTGTGTCCAGCTCTGGGGTCCCCAGCACACAAAAGACATGGACCTGCTGGAGCAAGTCCAGAGAAGCTGGGGTTGTTCAGCCTGGAGAAGAGAACGCTCCAGGGAGACCTTGGAGCATCCTTCCAGTACCTAAAGAGAGCCTGCAAGAGAGCTGGAGAGGGACTTTTGACAAGGTCATGTAGTGATAAGACAAAGGGGATTTGCTTTAAACTGAAAGAGGATAGATTTAGATAAGATATTAGGAAGAAATTCTTTACTATGACGGTGATGAGACACTGGCATAGGTTACCAACAGCAGAGAAGCTGTGGATGCCCCATCCCTGGAAGTGTTCAAGGCCAGGCTGGATGGGATTTTGAACAAACCTGTCTAGTGAAAGGGGTCCCTGCCCATGGCAGGGTGGGGGGTTGGAATTAGCTGACCTTTATGGTCCTTTCCAACCCAAACTGTTGTATGATTCTGGAGGAAGAGTCTGTAAGTGCCTACAGATACCCTACAGTTATCATTTTTGTCTATTTAATAAAAGCAAAAATGGTATAAAACACTAATGTTTTTTCTTGTTACATGCTCAGAGCTTGATGGTTCAGTTCTGGAAAGGTTCCAGAAAACTCAATTCTGAGACTAAGGTAACAAAGTTAACCAAGGCACGTCATACTTGAGTAAACAAGAAACTAGAGTCTGAGACTCCTGAGACCTGACTTCTGTTCTCAACTCTTCCAAGAGCTTCTTGTCTATATTTGGGAAACTGCTTTAAAAAAAACAAAAAACCTTTGATTCTCTTGCTGTCTTCCTGTGTTAGAGAGATATACTTAGACAATAGATATTAATGTCATTGTTAACACAATGAGTTTCTAGGGGATGTAGATAATGAATTTATTTCAAAGACAAAATCACAAATTTGATGATCTTTAATTCAGATGCTTATGTTTTTTATTGTATGTCTTCTTTTTCTGGGATAGTTAAAGGTCTCCCTCAGCTATCACAGAATGTAGTTTTATGGTAGTAAGAGCTGTAAGGTTTAACTTATATTAATGATTCTTAACAAAATGTTTCCAGTGAAATTTTGTCAGTTTTTATTTGGAAGTATCCTGGCTCAGGAAACAAAACAACTAAACCTCTTGCAGGAGGTTCATTGTGTGTAAGATTATAAGAAAACTTAAACAACCCTTAAAACCAGGGAACACATGAGAATCTAAAAATCCCTAGAATCTAGAACTGTTTTGATGTTAGCTGTCATCATGTTGTAGTTGATGCCATTAACAGTTTTGTAAAAACTTGGGATTTAGCTTTTTAGGCAGCCTTATGTCATCTCTCCAATGTGTGTTAACATTGGCAGTAGGCCAGTATTTGTAACAGTTCTAGGATTGCATGAAAATAGCTGAAATTTTGAGTCGGGTGTGATTTAAGTACGTATTTTAATGTTAGTATTTTTCGTATTATTCTGACTGGTAATGTTTGAATAAATATTAGGTTACTACATTAAAAATAGTAGCAAGAACTAAAAAATATGAAAATGTAATATTAGATATTCAATTCATTTGCATTTCTCTGGAGATGTTTAATTTTGTTTTGTGTTAATTATTCCAAAGATAGCTGAAGTAAGTCTTCTAAGAAGGGAGAGACTTCTTAGGTAGGAAATGAGAAACTTGCTCCAGAAATATTGTGGCTAACTATCATAATTTTTTTTTTTTTAAAAATCATGCTAGCATAGTCTCTCCATCTTCCCTGTCAGACTCTTTCCTTGTGGTGTTCAACTGTGTCCTTATTCTGCAGTAATTATGGTCTTGGCAAGGGATATTCACAGAAGAGAAGTTTTCTGTACCCATGATGGTATACGGACAAAGATGGAACTGGGTAAAAATGTTGTCTTAAAATGATGTCTTAATACCAGCTGATATAGTTCAGAAGAAGTAGAGCTTTCAGGCTCTCAATATATTCTTCAGAATTTCTGTGAAATCATCAGTTGCTCTCTTTATCTGAATACTTCCTAGCTGATGCACTATGAACTGGTTTAAAGCAGCTGTGGCTTCTAACTTAGACCTGAAGAGGTTTTTCTTACCTTCCATGTTTTGTAGGACAAAAAATATAGAATTTGGTGGTTAAGTTAATAAGAACCATATATCTCTCAAATGGTTCTTCCATTCATTATCGTTGCAAACCTATAAGGTGAGACTGCAGGGGTTCTGTGTTGACCTAATATGGGTATATTTTAGAGCTCAGTGTTGTGATGTGTGAATTAGGTCAATGACTTTACAGTCTTTTATCACAAGACATCAAGAAGAAAGAAGGAGGACAAGAATGAAATATTTTTAATATAAAAAAAATACACTGAAATGAAATTCCTTTGCTCTCCACCCACATAGTTTTAATGGTTGACTGGAAACTCAGAGTTCTTCTGAGGCCGCTTATAACTTAATGTTCTAAAGATACTTTCTGTATGTGTGTGTAATTGAAAGTGTGATGTTGTTGAAAAACTGTCTGATCACACATTCACATATGTTACTAGTCCAAAACACTTGTGCCTGTATCAGCTTCTCTGAGATTATTTTGGTTTTGGGGTTTTCTCCTCATTTTGCCAACATCCAAAAGAATAATCAAAATCAAGAGACCAATAAATAAACTGGGGGAGAGAAAGAGGATAAATAACATGACATGGCACCTGAGGACATAGTTTAGTGGTGGACTTGCAAGTGTTAGGTTTACAGTTGGACTTGATGATCTTAAGGATCTTTTCCAACCTAAGTGACTCTTAAGATTCTATATGTATCCTCTTGCATATTCTTATTCACTGGTATAATTAAATAATACAGAGTTACAAGGAGCTGGAAAACTGTGAGATGTTATTGCTCTGGTATGTACTTCAGCTGTTAAATCTGATACATCAACACAATAAGGATATTTAAAGAAAAACTTGAAAGACATGGATTTCACTACAAGGTTCAGTGTTAACAACATATCAAAATGCAAAAACTAAAGAAGAAAGAACATTCAGGACATAGTGTAATACCCATGAAGTTTAGAATCTGCCAGGCTTTAGCTGCTTTTTATTTAGGATGATAAAAACCTTATTAAAAAAAAAAAAAGTAAATATTTTGAATTTATATTGAGTTTGGGTTTTGTTGTTGTTACTGTTTTCAGCTAAGTACTGCATTATGAAAGAAGGCTTTTGCAATTTTCTTTTTAGATGAAATCCATAAAGTACCAGTTCAGAGTTAAGAACGTAATACTGAAATGCTTTCTTTTAGATACAAAAGTTGTAAACTGGAGAGTCTTTTATGAATATTTTCAAAAGGAAATCAGTAGTTGAACTCTGTAACTGTACAAGTTATTTATATATTAATTATTTCATACACTCGTAAATTAGTATGGGCACAGCACTCTGAAGTACTCAATCCTGTAAGGGGTTTTGATTTGACAAGTCTTATAAAAATGTATCAGCAGAAGACAGTCAGTCTGGGTTTTAGTTTTTTGGGGTTGGTTTTTTGTTGTTGTTGGTACCTGAATACCATGAATGTGCAAAGATTTTATTTCAGAGTGACAGACTCAGCACTTTTTTAGAAGACGTCAGATTGCAATTTAATATTAAACATTGTGGTTTTGTACTTTCTTCAAACACAGGAAAACCGTGTTTGATAACAGCATTGTTTGCACGTTTGGATATTACTGTATTGTCATACAACCTCTTGGTCACACATACTTTATTTTTTCATATCTAGAAGTACAATTAGAGGTGTACTCCATCTAATACATGCATAGAAGTGTTATTTGTCATAAGTAATTTTACTGGTACAACAACTTCTAGCCCTAAGTAGCTTCTAAGCGCTGAAATTATTTCAGTATTTGATTCTCTGAACTCAGGCTTTGGCTTTAATAAAAACAATGATTTTGTCTGTGATACTACCGTTTTCCGCCCTTCCAGTTCTCCATTGAAGCTTCATTCTCCTTTGAACTCTGTTGAGGATGAGGGTATTACCTTAAAATAGTCACTAACTTTTTCTTACTGTTGGCAGGCTTTCTGCTAAATAAACCCAGCAAATCTCAACATAACATTATGAAATCAGATGTATATGTCTCTTGGCTGATACAAGTTTGGCAGTAGTAAGCCAGGCTTCTATGTATTCTTCTAATGACTGATGTCATACCAGTAACCAAAGGCATTGCGTTCCAAAAATAACCAGAAGAAGCAAAAACAGTCTAAAGCTATTCACCATCTTGTCTTACTTAATGCATAGTACCTGGTTCTGTTTCCTCAGCCAGGCTCTTCTAACTGAATCTAGAAGGCTAGGAGGAGGAAGAACAACCTTTTGATGAGGTTGTCACTTGACTAGGATCGAAATGACAGCTTTTAAAAATAGCTAATGTTAAAAAGTTCATGAAGTCCTTCTTCAAGATGCTGCAATTAAATGAAAGACAACCTTTTAGCTACAAGAAGTAGTATGAGGTGAATATAAGAAATAGTAGTTTTCTATTTTATTTTTTATGAGATTAAAGTAGTCTTTCCAGCCAGTTTCCTAAAATTTAATTTTTAGAAACCTGAATTATAATGTGTACAGAAAACAGGTGTGCTATAATCCAGAGATTTTTATTTGAACAGTGTTTTTGCTCACAACATGACTGAAAGCTATAACTTTTAGTAAAGGGTGTCTGACACTGCCTTCTCAGATCTAGTATTTTGCAGTATGGATGCTGATGTGTTTGGATAGGTTGTACTAAAATGTATTTCAGTAATCTTCTATGACTGTCTTTGTCCTTTTAAAATTTGACAAATGAAAATAATGGGAAATTATTTCTTTATTAAGGGTTAGGGAAAAGGACTTGAATTTTTTTATTTAACTGCTTTGTTTAATTGTAAGTGTAGGTTTCACATTTAAATTATAGTTTATTGTAGCTGGTTCTAATAAGTAATTAAATGTATGTTTATTTTTAAAAAAAAGCAAAACACCGTGAAAATCTATATATGCTTTTCTTCTCAATGTTAACCTGTCTTGTCAACATAGTTAATTTATAAAAAAAGATACTTTTTGTGTTGTGCCATAGAATGATAGAAATGTATTTGAAATTTCAGATCCATTATTTTGGCTGGGTTGTTCACTACCTTTTCATGTTGTGCTTAGCATTGTAGTGTTAACTTAGAGTTCCTCTAAATTCCTATGCCATAAAATTCAGCCCATCCTTTCCCCTACCCCCCTTCTGTTTTTTTCTTTTAAAAGCATATGTCCCTTTGCTTTATGCTGAGACTGGACTTTGACACAGCTCAGCTTACCTATTCTTTGAGCTGACCTGGGAGTGTTCTGTGGCCATTCTTTCTATTCCCATGATTCTTGTCTTGTCTTCCTTTATTCCCGTGGTCTGCTTCACACCTTGGGAATGGTGCACTCTGTGGATTGAAAAGGTATATATGGCAATTTGGTGTATTAGGTATATTCTGTCTTGCCTCCAAATATCTAATGTAGGAGATCGTAATTCTTATCACTTTGGGCAGACACTGCTTTAGGAGGTACCTTCTTGAACAAGTGAAGAGCCTGAAGCAAGTTTAGCTTCTGTTGGTTTGTGTTCTTTTCCATAGCTGTGAGCTGATGCTCTAGAATAAACTAGATTTCTAATACCAGATTGCTGGGGGAAGGGGTGTTGTTTGTTATGGTTTTTTTGTTTTGTTTTTGTTTTGACAAAGCTGTTTGTGTAATAGTGTTTTCCTCTAAAGGAAATTTTAAAATATGTTTTGGGTTGAGGTTTTGTTGTGGTTGTTTTGTTTGTCTATTTTTTTGTCTGTGTGTGGTTGTTTGGTTTTTTTGTTTTTGTTTTTGTTTTGTTTTTTCTTACAGGTCTATGCTCCCTGGTCCTGAGGGAAATTAAATTTCCTGCTTTCAAAAAACTGTTAGTTTGGTAAAGTTGTAGACAGAAGTAACACGCATTCTCAGTATAGGATATAAAAAAAAATTACATTCTGGTCATAAACTCCAGCTTCTCTATGGGCCTGTATGAAATTTTGATAAAGTTGGTTCCTTAATTAAAGTCCTGACAAACAACCTATATTCTACTCTAGATTCACTACTAATCTTGACCCTCATCTGTTCTCATGTACAGAAAAGGAATTCTTACAAGAAAAAGGAGAATTTGTTAAAGTGTCAGAAAGAAATGAAAAGAATTCTGTGGTCTGGGAAGCATAAAAACCCAGTGGCTTTGCCAAAGAATTGAGAGTAGTCTTAAATTTACCTACAAGAACTAATTTTATCGAAGAACGTGATTTATTTATATTTAGTGAAGTGTGAGGCCATATGTGCTTTTCTTGGGAGACATGTGAGGCTCTCCTCTTGGGAAGAGGAGCTTTTCTGACGCCTTGCCTCGGCTGTGTTGGGTCTGTGTTGTTGTTCCCTTGCCCTGTGTTGCCCCTTTGCTGTGGGGGCGGGCAGCAGCCATGGCTCTCCATGGTACTGAGCGTGGGGCTGCCTCCATGTCTTATCCTTACTGGCATTGGTGTCAACAGCAACCAAGTTTGACTTGGTTTATACAAACCAGTGCATTTCCCTACTGCTGAAATCTCGTTAGATGCCCAGCTTATATAACTATAATTTCCCAAATGTTTTATGTAGTTGGTGTGGCAAGCTATAACATTGATTCTGCTGAACACTATGGAGGTAAGTGCAGTGAATTATTTCTCTGAAGTTGTGTGCCATGACGTTTTGTAGTGTCTCCCTAAAAGCCTGGCAGAATAAAAAAAAAAGGGACAAAGAAGTGAAAATTAAAACAGGCACTTGTACTTTTCAGAGTTCTGTCAGTTAGCAAATTAAGAAATGTTTGAGAATATTTGAATGAGCAGCTGCATTTTCTTAATTTTGTCAGGACTCTGAAAGAGGGGTTTATGTTTGATTTTCTAAAGCTGACTTAGGGAATATACAGCAAAAAATGGATTAATTCCTACAGGATTTCTATTTGGTTTTATTCTGTTCTGAAATAACTGCATTTTAGGCTTGTAAGGATCTTAAAAAGTGGGAAATACAATTATCTTGTCATAAAGTTCACTAAAGGTATGTGTTTTATTTCTGAATGTTGCCCAAAGTATCTTAGGTTCACAAATCCTCAGAATAAGAGGAAATTGCATGTTGAAACAACATGCTACTTAAAACCCCATACTTTTATGATTAATCAAAACCAGTGATATAGGTTTGTAAGCTGACTACCATTTTCACCCTTTTCCTCCTCTTAGGTGTCACTACTTCTTGTTTTGGGAAGTTCTGAAAATTTACTCTGCTGTGAGAAAATTTATTTGTTTGTATGTGGAATAATTTTGTAGAATGAGGATCTGGAGGAATCTATATACCTGAAAGGGTAAAATCAGATATGGAAATATTCAAGAAATAAATCTGAAGGGAAATGCAGCTCTGAGACTAAAGCACGACTTGAGAATAGCCCTTTGGTCTGTCCTGTTTTCCTTGCAGCAATTTAAGGTCTAATCATATAGCAGATGTGTCAGCTATAGTTTGGATAGGTGATTAGAGGGTAAACGGGAGTCTTTCTCACAGAGAAGCAGATTGGAGAATTTGTACATCTGTCACTAAGTCTTTGTTTTTACTTTTTATTTCTTCAGTATGTTTCTCAAGATTTAACTGTCTTGGGAAATTGCCTGAAGCTACTGTATTACAGATCTGTAATGTTTGTTTCTGGCATAAGCCGTTTGATAGAGGTTGCCAAAATTGAAAGGGAGTTTTGATTGGGTGTTGGTACCGCTACACCTCTCTTAGCACAAGGGTATTGATTTGTTTGTGGTTGGAAGTACATCCCAAATGCATCTGTAACAGGAGGAAATAGTTTCCAGTTGAATGAAGAACCTAGGTTCATTATGATACACAATGAATTAGTTGGATATTCTGTTTAGTTCTAGTGTATTATATGTCTGGTTCTGTGATTGAAGATTGCTCAAAATATAGGAGGTATACTGAGAACTTAATGAAAACTATGGAAAACTGACAAGTACAAGCACTAGTTTAACTTTTTTATTTGTAAAATGAGACTTGTATGAAATGTTCATAGCTCTGTTGTTATGCATCAAGCTTGTTCATTTTTAATGAACTTAACATAGGAAACTTTACACTTCCATGGAAGAGTTTTTGTTTTGGAAGCTATATTGTGTGCAGTCTCTTTAACCCTTAAACTATATGTAGAAAGCAATGGAAATTCTCTTAAAGTATAGATTAAAATTAGGGAGAAGATCTGCTGGAAACAGAACAGAGCTAAATATTAAAACCTTTCATATTTATTAGAACCTTTTATGAGTGTGTAATAGGAGCAGTGGTGGATCAGTTTCTGGAGATACATGTGCTTAGTGTGTTAAAAAAACCCACCAACAAATGAAAGCACAAATGGTATTTGCTAGCTAAATTTGAAATTCAACTTTGAAAAAGTATTGGAAAACTTAAGCAAATTTGCTGTTGACTGTTAAATGTTTTAGTCTGAAAACCAAATTATTCCATGCTGTCTCTTAATGAGTTAAGACATGAGTTGAAATTGTATTGAATTACAGCTGGTATATTTAAAGCTGCCATGTATGTAGAATAGTCTTAAAATGTGCCTTGGAATAATTTCTCCGTGAGTTCATTGTATATGAGTTGTATAGATCATTATTAAATTTTTCTCTTAACTAATTGTGTGTTTTGCGATATGCTGCTAGTTTAGCTTGTTTTTTGTTTGTTTCCCTTTTTGTGTTAAAAAAGTAAGATTTTTGCAGTAGTAGTCAGAACTAAGCATGTTTGTATGAGAAACTGGATATATATAAACTGACAGGTGCGTGATACAGACCTGTACCCACTGGAGGCCTTGAGCTAATTATTTAATGTGAAGTTGCACACAAGTGCTCGGTGATTTTTTTTTTCCTTTTCTTTCTCACTAATCTACTTGTTTGATTTATATGTATTCCTTGATTTAAGATTGACACTGTTTTCTCATTTATTGAATTTTAAAAAAAGGAAGTAATAGATGCTGAAGAAAGAAGACTTTGTGGTTTTCCCTTAATCTTCTTTATCATATTAGCTGTTGCATCATTCTTCTTAGGATATGTCACTTTTTCTTCTTAGGATAGCTAATCACAACCAAACCTTGAGGTGTAGATGAAGCTTCTTATTTGACTGACCCATACAATGCAGGGAATTTTTGTTGGAAGTAAAAAAATTTCAAATAGTCTTATCTACAGAATTCTGTATGGTAAATTGCTTGAAAAATAGGAGTTAATGTCTTCCATTTATGTGGAATAAAGTAAGTATTGTAAAAGAGGCAAATCTGGCAAATCATTTACAATATAAGTACACTTAAAATAAGCTACTTGTATTCCAGCTGCCAAACAGAAGCAATAGTAGAAGCCTTTATTGCATGATACAAGCTTTAAGAATATTCACTAGGGTAGCTCTCCAGAAGATTATATCACTGATGAAGTTTGGATTCAACTGGATAGCCATAATAAGAAAGTACAGCTGTTGGATTGAGTGTTCAGGATTCTATTTACTGTATTTAATGGCATAAATGGATAAAAGAGATGCTTTAGGACAAAGCAGAATATTTGTATGTTTCTACCAGAGCATCACTTTTCTTGTAGTTCTCTAATGGGGATACTACAATTTTTCTACTTATGTATGCACAATTTTTTTTTTTTCCACTTTTTGTTGAATGGTTTAGAAAACTTGTGGAATGAACTGCACAAACTTTAATTACATAGACTAGACACGATGAGAAAAAATGTATTTAGTCTTTTTTTGTGGGACTGTTTTTTAAGGTTTAAAATTGGTTACGTCTTCACTGTTCTTTGCCATGTGCCTGTGAGTTTTCTCCAAGTGTGTGCTAGATAAGTAGACATTAAAGTAGTCTGCAAGCTGGCTGAACCTCTGGACTTTGTTTTGTGGTCAGCTGTGTGAAGTCCAGTTGAGGGCTGGTCACTAACAGCGTGCCCTAGAGGCCAATCCATTTATCATCTTTGTTATGACCTGGATGATGAGTGAGAACGCACACTCAGCAAGTTCGTAGCCAATACAAAAGTGGGACAAGTGGTTGATGAAACAGATGGGTGTTCTGCTGTTCAGAGCTGGACAGGCTGGAGGAATGCACCGACAGGAACCTCATGCGAAGGCCTATCTGGGGCAGCGCAGCAAGGACGTGGTTAGAATCGACTGGCTGGAAAGAGCTCAGCACTAAAGGCCCCAGGGTCCTGACAGACCACGAGTTGAACATGGGCCAGCAGTGTGCCTGTGGCAAAGAAGGTCAATGGCACACCGGACTGTGCTGGAACGAGTGTCGCAGCAGTTCAAGGGAGGTAATCCCTCCCCTCTACTCTGAGCTGGTGAAACACACCTGGAGTGCTGGGTCTGGTTCTAAGGCTCCCCTGTATGAGAGAGTCATGGACAAACTGGAGCAAGTCCAGCAAAAGGCCGCTAAGATGATGAGGGGACTGGACCATCTGTCATGCTAGGAGAGGCTGAGAGCTGCTACTGTTTAGCCTGGAGAAGGGAAGGCTCAGGGGGATCTTACGAATGTGTGTGTACACCAGATGGTGGGGAGTAAAGAGGACTGAGCAGGCATATTCTTAGTGGTGTCTCATGAAAACATAAGGCAGTAGGCACAAACAAAAACATAAGAAAACACTTCTAATTTTTTACGGTGTGGATGGTCAAATTCTGGCACAGGTTGCCCAGAGAGGTTGAGGAGTCTTCTTCCTTGGAGACATTCAAAACCCACTTGAGCGAGGCCCAGCATAATGCGTTCTAGCTGACCCTGCTTTGCATAGGGTCTAGGTTAGACTAGGTGATGTCCAGATGGGTCTTACAACCCCAGCCCTTCTGTGATTCTGTATACATGATATTTCTATAATAGCTAATGTGCTGAACCGGTAAGATGTGTCAAATGTCTAAACTAATAGCCAGTATTGTGTAAATACAGAGATGTAGCTAGATGTGTAAATACTAGATGTAGCAATTTTTTTCCATTGCGTGCTAGGTACCTGTAGGTTACTGGAAAGTATCCCAGTAGGCCACTACCAACTTGTCCTAGATTTGTCTTGGGCTTGGCTTTGAAAATAAACTTGGACTCTCAACTGGTGACTGTGCCATCTTCTGCTTACTTTATGATTTTGCTTCTGTAACCTAAATTTAAAAATAAAAAAAAAAAAAAGTGTAGTTACTGATCAATCTTTAGAATGAATATGAATTTCATTTTTTTTTGTTAAAATCTGGATTTATTTTTTTTTCCAGAGGAAAGGAAGAGAAATTACTTGAAGGTAGTATGATATTTCTGGGAAAGTAGCTCAAGTTGTTCTAGAGTTATTAAAAATTCCATGATTCTGGTTGGAATTTCCTTTATTTATTCTGGAAACTTAGCATTAAAACTTCCAGAGATAATTTGTAGTTAATGCCTTCGAGAAAGTGGAAAAATGTTGTAGATGAAAATACTGTTTTGGGAGTCTTGCAGTATATGTTTTTCACTAATATTTCTTTCCCACGTAGCTGCGTACTTGCTTGGAAGTCTCCATGCATTTCCTTCCTTAAACAAGCCTGGAAAGTAGAAAATCAATTATGAGTATGAAATGCATTTGTTTTCTAGTGTGCTTTTATAAACACTGGTGAAGATTTCTTCTTTGCTCCATAGGGGCTGATTGGTATATTCTTGTCTGCATTGTCTCTTCTGCTGTGAGAAGCCACTGGATACTGGAATTCCACAGAGTCTGCACAAATTCTCTAGGAAATAAAACTTAAAATAGATCAGGCATTGAGAGGAAAAGACTTGCAGGCAGAGAGAATGCAAAAATGAACTTTGTTCTAATGGGGAAGAGGAAACTGGACCTTTTCTCTGGCTTGTCATACAGTATTGCCGGTTTTTTTGGAAAACTGAATACAAAAAATGTTTTGCTAATGTTTTCATCAGCTCAACACTTGAGGACTCATCAGTAAGGATGAATAGTGTGTATGAGTAATAATAATGCTGACTCTGCCTTGCTTTCAGGTTTACAAGCAAACTAAGAGGAAAAGAGATCATCTTTCTTTAGTGTCAACTTCATTTACAGTTACCCAAAAGTGCTTGTGACATTTTCAGGTGATGGCACTCAGAAATACTGCTTTGGATATCCTCTAGAGCAGATTTCGAAATGGAGATGCTTCATTTTACTTTACATTTCTGCAGTTGTTCTTCTCTATCACCCCTGTTTTCCTCTTTTCCCCCCTTGCCAAATAAAAGAAGAAACAAATCCTTTTCATGCTAAATATTTAAAGTTAGTCCCAATATTAGTGAGTGCTTCTACAATAATTATGTTTTCCTAAAAAGCAGGACCATTTTGCTTGCATACCATTAGTTATTAAAAAGCTATGTGTTTCTTGTTAAGCCATGTATAGAAAAATCTAAAACCAGTGAATGACCAGACAGGTTTTCATCATAATCATCTAGTGAAAAACAAATGTTTAAAAGCATGACACTTCAGATGATAAAAGTTAATAGGGGTTAGATTTGAAGGTGGAATAGATTAAGATTTAAGTTTTTAGTCTTGAACTATAGTGAAAGTCAGCTTGGATGATAAAGCAAGGAAATAGATTTGGAAGGAAATGGGACAGTACTTTTTTAGAATTTGGATTATTTTGAGTGTTATGACTTATTTTTCTGTGTAGTATAGATAACTAAATGACTTAAATGTTTCTTTCTGATGAAAATAAAGTAGGTGAAATTGCAGATGTGATTGTATGAAGAATAATTTAGCCAAGTGTAGCAAAAAAGGGAGATTTAAATTACAATTTATGTCAATGTAATTGCTTATGACTGGGTTAGACATTACTTATAGTGGCCTTTTCAAAAAAATGGTTGCTTTTAGAACAAAATGGAGAAACTTAAGCTTTGCTTTCAGACCATAAATGGAATTAACTCACTAATCTTACTCCTTTTATATGATTGGTTTTTTTCACTCTAAATTGAGAGTCTCTATGTGTGATGGATTTGTTAGTGAAATATATTTTGCAGAAAATTTCAGCTTCTGTTCATCCTTTTAAGCTCTTATCACTTCAATGTCAGAGAATGTCATCCTTTAAGACATTTGATCCTACTGAAGACAAACTACTTCTTCAGTGCCATCTCCTATTTTGCACCAAAAGGCTGTTTTTCTTCTGTGGATGCTTTTTCAAGAAGTAATATGACTTTGCTTTTTGTTAAGAAAAGGGATAAGTGGTAAACTAAAAAATATTTTTTTCCTTTTAAAAATATACTGAGTGAGAGAAATTTCTGAATGAGATTGGGAGAAAATATCCAGCTTCATTAACTGTGGCTTGACTGACCATTAGGATGTAATTTGATGATACTAAATACAGATACTGGAAAAGGAAAGGATCACCTTTCTATGGCTAGCAGATATTTAAAGCAGATAGAAACACAGCGTCTGTATTTTCTCTGTAATGTAGTTCTGAAATGATGATGACTTGGGATGAACCAAATAATTTTTAAGTCAATAGTGCTGACTATTTAGTCTTGCAAGCATTCTAAATTACTGTTGTATTTTGATAACATTTGTATAGTAGTGCTCTCCTTATCAGTTAAGCAAGTTTGAGGTTTAGTACCACTTAGCTTGATTTACAAGTATTGGTTGAGTTGAAAAATAAGGGTCGATTTTCAAGGAGCCATTAAAACATTAAAACTCTTTCGTGCTAGAATTAGTTCCCATTCTGACTAACTTCTGAAGCTGTTTCTAAACAATCTTTTTCCTCTTTCATAGCAGTCTTTCTTCAATGTGTTCTTGTGTTGTATTGAAACCTGTCATGAAAATATTTTTCATGTTGTAATGAGAATGAAACTTACATTAAACTCTGTTTTGACTTATTCTGCAAGTTGGTTTTACACTTTAGCATAGAAAGCAAACTTATACGCAGTTAACAAAACTAAATTTGTCACAGGAAGCAAACATGTGCAGCTAACAAAACAAAATGTCTCACACAGGTAATAAATATATTGCTTAGAAATCACTCTGAGAATGGCACAACATAAATGTACAGAACTGGATTGCTGAACCCTGTAACCTTATGTTATTCCATTAGAGACAGCAATGCCAGTGTAGAACAGCTGAGCATTTCTCTCAGAAACAGATGTCATGTAGTAGCCAAGTGGAGGATTAAATGGCAGGTCATACAAAGCACTTAATGGTGATGTCTCCCCTAATTTGGTTTATAGTAAAGAGTTGTGCTTTAGTTCTATCCAGCTGCTTCTTGTCTTTATGGCAAGGTCTTCAAGTCTGCTTTTTCCTCCTGGAAAAACTATTTCAGCTCAACCTTGTACAGATAATTCTAAGGTGTTCTGCTCCTGAAAATTAGGTAAATTTGATCTGGCCAGTAGCCTGTCCATCTGCAGCATTCTTTAACAGGCATCTTGGCCACTGACTAGAGAGAATGTCTGGTGTTACTCAACTGAATACCCAACCCATCTCATAGTCCTGTGATACTACCTTGATATAGCTCTTCCCATTTGATCTGTATTTCTTGTTTGTTTGACATCACATCTGCTTGCTTTGCACCTGAATTTTTGCCTCAGCAGAAGGCATTCTGAAGGTTGTATCATATTTCATAGAGTCATAGAATCATTAATGTGGGGAGAGACCTCCAAGATCGAGTCAAACCTTTGACCAAACACCACTGTATCAACTAGATCATAGCACTAAGTGCCATGTCCAGTCATTTGAACACCTTCAGGGATGGTAACTCCAACACTTCCCTGAGGAGCCCATTCCAGTGCTTGACACAACCCTCTCAGTGAGAAGTTCTCCCTGATTTGGGTGGTGCAGCATTGCATCTCTCTGTCATGCCTTAGCCAGGTCATGATTCTATTAGAAACCTTTATAAAGTGAACTTGCATTTCATCGGTGTTTGAATTATTTGCTTGTTTTGTAAGTAATTTTGCTATGAAAATCTTGGAAAGAGCTTTCAGGATATAGGGTCTGTATGTTGTATTTAATGCAGGTTGTATCTACCATTGATTCTCATTTTTTTTCTGGTCCTCCATCTTCTTCTAGACTTAGCAGGAAGAACAGCTTCACCTGTTCTCCAAAATCTAAATTGTGTATTTTAAAATAACTTTTCCTCCTTTTCCCTCCAATTTTTTTATTTTATTTTGGTACATATTTGTAAGGGATATCTACTCTTTTTTTGTCCTCAGAAAATAGAGTACAGTTATTAAATTCCTTTGCTCCATTATAATTTGTTGTGGTGAAGAAAATACCCCACATTTCCATTTTCTGCAGCACACCCAAGATAACCATATAAGAAAAAAATGGAATTTTCTGCTAACCTTATCAGGATGCCATCTGTCCCTGCATCCAGTCAAAGATGAATGGAATGTATCCATTCAGCCCCCTAGTATCTCTTTCTGTCAGCCTCCTGTAAGTGCTGATGCCTCTGTCAAATCCCCTTTTGTCCCCTGAGGTCATATTTCACTGGTGGAACCCAGCCTGGGAGACACTCAGCTGCTAGAGGAGAGTTTATGGCATGATTGCCCACTTGACCCCTTGTCATGGGTGAGCTCCTTCTTGGTTCACTACTGATAGTTAAAATCACTTGGAGGATCACATATTGTTGTGTCATGGCCCTGAAGCCTGAAGTTTAAACCACTCTTTACTGCCTGGCTTCTGAACTTGTGAATTCCATCCTCATGTTTTTGCTCAGTGTGTTGGACTATCAAAAGAGGTGTACATAATGTGCTGCTCTTGTTGAATCTGATTACAGAGTGCTCTATAGCTTTACCTGCTGCCATGGTTTTGATTTGTGTTACCTGATTGATAAAGGCTATCCCTGTTCCTGGATTTGGACAAAGCACATATTTCCAAGATAGGCGGTGGTAGCATAAAGCTCCTGATTAGCTCCCAGAAAACCTCTCATTTGCTGTCTGGCACAAGTCTAGGAGAAAGGAAAAAGGCTGCAGTGAATGACGTGTTTGACCACGCTGGCCACTCTGTCTCTGTGCTGAGGCATGCTCTGCACCTCTTCCTTGGGTGACGACATCTGGCCCACAATTAATTGGAGTGTGGCATGCCTTTTTCTGATAATTAAATTTTATGGTACAGGCCCTGTAATAATTTATTAACATGCTGAGCTGTAAATGCAAGCGGATCTTTTAAACCAGTAGCATTTTCAAGCAATTAAAAAGAGTTAATATTTCAGTGTACACTATACACAAATAAACAAAACACAGGAAGGATTGTAAGTCAAGTAGTTTAATGTGATACTGATCTGTACTTGACAGTTCTGAAAGTAGTAATGGATTATTAGCACATCAGACTACAGGTACTTGATGAGCAGATACTAAGGATTGTGAAGAAAGTGCCTCTAGGTGTATGGGCCCCTGTGAGGTGTTGTACTTAATGTACCTGGTATCAAACATCAGGAAACCTGGAAATGAAAAAATATTCTTCCCCTGTGTTTTATTCTCAGTGTAGATGTTGGTGAGCAGTGCATGACATCTGACTTGTCCTCTTTTACAGAAAATTGAGTGAGTTTAGCAACAAGTGTGAAAACTAAAAACGATTGTCATTTGTTCTTACCCAAAGGTGGAGCACTAGGGCAGAAGTGGATATTTGTTAAGGCTCAATACTTTGAAATTATGTTGAGCTTCATAGCATCATTCTCTAAGTAATTAATTGTAAACAGAAGTCATTAGAGATTGCTTTGAAAAGCTAGTTGCCGTAGTAAAAATAATCCAGCATTTGTTTTCAGCATTTCTAAAGGAATAAAATACTAAATTTTACTAGAGCATTAATTGAGCTAACACGTGAAGACTGCTAAACAGTGTAAAGGATATTTTAATAATAAATTTCATGTGAAAGTGTGTTTTATAGGGAAAAAAAGAATCAAGGTTTTGCCCACTGTCGATTTTATCTCGAAGACTGGTATAGTTAGACCAGCTTTTTGGGGGGGAGGTGCGGTTGATAGGGGACACTCCTTTTACAGCTGCAGACCACATTTGTCCCTTCACTGCTCATCATGCCATGCCCCTGATGCACTGGTCCAGATATTTAGAAAGACTTGCAGTGAACCAGACAGCTGAAGAACAAGTGTCTTCCTTCCGTGTTTCCTGTGATATCTAAGAAATCCTGGCCTAAAGTTCTAGGCTTGTTTCTGTTTTTGTTGTCAGCAACACAAAGATCTTGATTGACAAAGCATCTTCTATTTGCAAGATTTTCCATAAGGGAGCAAAAGATCTTTCTAGATAAATGGATGTTTTTTTAAGTTGGAATTTAAAAAAAAAAAAAAAAAAAAGAAAGAAAGAAAGGGAAGCATATATAAGTTTTGAGGTTTGGAAATATTTTTGGTATACATGTTATAGCTGTCTATTTTGTATGTAGTAATGCATTTGTAAGACTGTACTCTGCAATTGTGGTCAGCTTTTATAAAAGGCTGTTTTAAGGAGCTTTGAAGCATTTTGCAGTATCATATTCTTATAATGTATTTAGGTGAAGAAATTTGTCCTGTAAAACAACCTTTTTCTGGGTATTAACTTGGTTATTTAATTTTGTCTTAAGCTGACCCTCTGTTGATCATAATATATAAATTTTAAATGCTTAAATATAACATACGTCTCGTTTTTTTACATTATTTGGTCCACAGGAAGGGGGGAAATTAATGCAATACCTATTGTATTAAAAACATGTGATTGTTCTGGACTACCACAGAGGAGACATTTCTACATAAAATTAATTCATGATAACATTTGCAAGCTTTTTCATGTTTCTCATTGATTTTGTAGACTGAACTTTTCTGTTTGCAACCTGCTGCACTTTTTACTGTTTCTCAGTATCTTACTACTTCCTGTGTGTTGCAATTCTTAGCTACGTACAGGGAATCCACAGAGAAGGGCAGGTTAGGTTCATTGGTCCACATCTTCCAAATCATTAGCAGGTTATGCACAAGCAATTCCTTGCTGGCACTGTACTTGTGTGGTTCATTCAAGGGACTGACAATGTTAAAGAATCTGGGGATCCCGAGGCTCTGGTGTTTCAGACTGGTGTTCAGGCAGCAGCAGCACCCTGGGAGCACTGGGAGCACAGCACTTCGCCTGAATAAGACTGAACACAGTGCTCTGACCCAGAGACCCACACATCAAGGCTGAAATGGAGGTTTACCAAAGTCATAAGGCTGATGTTTGTGTAAGATGTGTAGTGAAGTTTTCTTCTCATAGGTATCAGCTCTGTTTTGATGTAAAATTAGAGAAAATGAACCTGCACATTTTTGGAGATATTTTCGTAGAATCATAGACTATGGTTTTCTGTGCTGCAAAATATATTTGCACTCAATACTAGTATTAAGGTGAACTCCACATTTGTAATTAGGAAAGCATTCCATCATGACTAAATTGCTGGCAGGAGCAGATGACTGAAGTACAGCTGACCATGCAAGAGTTGGTCAGCTTTCCAAGCTGTAACATCTGGTTTGGGATAAAAAATATTTCCCAGCCAAACTTTCATCTTTCAGCCACAAACAGTGTGGAATAGGAATTGTTTTTTGTATTCCATGTAGTGCAAAACACAAAGCTAGTGCAGGGGCTGACTTGCTTCCTCATACCACATAGAATATAACCAAACAATCCAATAATTACTGGCATAAACAAGGTTATTACTATTATTGTTACTAACTTACTCTGTTGCAGTTCTTCAGACCAGGGCACATAGTATTTCAGTAGATTCGTAATAATAATTTTTAAAAATTAATTAATTTATAAATTTATAAATATAAATCTATTAAGAAATAAAATTATTTTAAAATTGGTAATGATGTTTTGTATAAAATGTATTAGCTGGCAATTTTGATATCCTTGTGAAGAGTATAGTTCTGTCTGTACCTCTAAAACTATATGCTGACTGAAAATACAGTAAAGTGTGATTTTTTTTTTTCTGTCATGATAAGAATTGCTATGTGCATTTAGAGTAGAGCTGGAAAAATATGAATTACTCAAACAAGCAGTTTATGCTTCTTAGTATTATGCAGTTGTACTAAAAAAGCTGCTGGTATTTTCTAAAGCATTTTAAAAAGCATTTACAAGCATGGTTATCAGGGATTCATGCTCTGATTTAAAAATAGAGAGTGCAAAACTTGTTTTATCTACCTACCTCCAACGTTTGCAACCTTACTTCTGTTCAATTTTCGGAAACTTACTTGAGAAGGAACTATTTATTTTAGCTAGAACTTTAAATGTGTTCATTTGCTCCAAGGTACTTCAATTTCTGCTTGCATTTCATTCAAGTTCTATTAGGTTGCTTTTGCTTCAGTTAGTACAGGCTTTTTCCCCTGTGCTCCTATATTAATACAGTGCATCAAATTCTCAAAGATAAAATGTAGTACAGCTATTCCATTTCTTTAAAAATACTGAGGTTTATAGTAATTTGATGGAGCTGGAATTCAGGCTGCTATAAAACATATGTTATGATGCAACATTCAGTTGCATGCATTTTATTTTTACATTTTCCATAAGATACCAATGCCCTTCATTTAGGGGACGAGTGGTGCTTGAATTTGAATTGGATTTGTTGGTGTTCAGTGCTTTTAGTAAGGAGCAAGTCAATGATGAAAATTTAAAGATATCTTCTGAATGTGGCATTGCACATAGGCTAATTTTTCACTTGGAGTTTTCAGTGAGGTTCCCACTGCTAAATCATAATACCCTTGAAAATGCTTTATGATTTATACTTTCTGCGGATCATAGTGCTGCATAACTTGAGACTGGAACACTGCCTGAAGTGAAGAACATTATGGCACTTTTATGCACAAGGACAAGAGTCAAGGGCTGTTTTGAGTGTAGGATTTGACCCAGTGTTCTGCAAGAGCTTATTATAATGACCTGATCCTAAGTGTGAGATTTATTTTCTTTTATAGTAGCTTTTAAACTCCATTGTCCAACTTCTGTAACCAAAACTAAGACCTAGTCACGCAAGATAATGCACATGACATTTACAAAATGCCCAAACCCTCTGTTTTCAAATTATTTCTGATATGAACAAAGGAGTTGAGAACTAGACACCATTAAAAAGACAGGGAAACAAACCTTTGGGATCCAATAGCTGAGGCTGTTTGTTGGTAACAGGAGGGAGGTGAAAGCTTTGTGATCAGAAGTTACTGTTGGCAACACCAAAGACAATAAGAATATAAAAGATTGAAACCTTGGGTGAAGGGCATTTCAGTGATAGTTGTGATTTTGCTAGTGGAATTGCACGTGGTTTAGTTGTCATTTTTTGCAGTGTATTGGTAGAGTTTTGTGAGTCTTTGTACCATGAAATGCCTTCAAAATAGGAAAAAATATTTTTTTTTACTGGGGAGGAAGAAAGTCAAAAATGCCCTTGATACCTGCAGATATGTAAGTAGTACTAAAAGCAAGTTGGCAAAACTATGGAAAACCTATGTTTTCTCCTCTTTCGTTAAATTGTATGTACATAGCTTTAAAAAATTGAATTAGAATAAGTTAAAGTGTTTTTTGTGATATTTTTAAATTATTTCCTTGCTATTATAAAGATAAGTGAGGCTAGGGGTTTTGGGGTTTTTTTGCATCTAATACCATTTCAAAACTTTTTTCTTTTTCTTTTTTCTTCTTTTCTGTTGTAACCTAAAGCTTGTCCTTTTGGGTTTTTGAGGTGCAGGTAACAGAATGGGGTGTGTTATTTCAGGCATAACATTTAGAATACGATGTCTGACCTTTTGTTCAACAAACAAACAAACAAAAGAACACCATGGCCAAAATTAACTCTTTCACTTATGAGAAACCTTTTGAGCTTTGTAGCTCATCTGAACACTTGACTGTAAACACTTTCTGTAGTGTGGAACATAGAGGCTTTTGCTTGGTGTCAGGAGAGCAATTCTGAGCTTTCTTCATATTTCCCAGCCCTGAGGGCAAGTCATTGGAACATTCCTCTGTTGCCTGGTTGAGTGCTGGTGGAGGACTGGTCTAGGTTGTGTCCTCAGCAAGAAAAGAAAATCCTCTGCTGCTTCTTTGTTGCCAGTTTTTGTTGCTTGTTAATTTTTGAGATACACAAGTGATACTAATCAGAAGACGGTTTTTGTTCAGATGTGTTTTATGGCTCTGCTGCCTGTGGCATGTCTAGGAAGTGGGGGGTGAACTGCTGGAGTTCTTGAAGCAAATGATTGAATTAACACCACCTATTGCATGAATAGTTTATTCACTGATATAGACATACACAGATACAGACACACGCACTTCCTAGTTAAAAACCAAGAAGATGATCTACTGTGTTGTGGTGCAGTTGAAACATTCCATAGGATGTATCTGGTTATCTTAAAACTTTCATTGAATGGTGGTGGTTTTGCTACTTTCACAGCCTTCCTGAACTGCTTAGCTCCCTGGGCTCCCCAGATTGCTGGCTGCCCTGCCTTGAACTTTTCTGTTCAGTTGACTTATTAGCTGGGAAGTCGGTGAATTTCTGTAGTGAGGGACCTTAGACCTTAGGATACACAGAATGCTTACTAGATAAGCTGTCAAAAGTGAAATTGTATCTGGGCGACCATCAAGCTTACAATCCAAAATAACCAGTGTTTGCATTTTAAATGTTTCTGAAATGAAATATTTAAGAACAGGTAGCATTTGGAAAGGAGGGATTTGAGATACAGTGTTTGTTCCAGTTTAATTTCTTGTTGTAATATATACTCTGTGTGTTATTCTCCAACAGAAGACCTCTGTTCAATTTTTTTTTTTAGTCTCTGCTTTGAACTATTTTAAATAAATCTGGGTTTTTTTTTAAATTTGTTTTTAAAAGTACTTTTTTCCCAATGGTATTTATAGCAACAACATGGGTATAAAGACAGATCTTTCATTAGGAAAATTAGGGGTTTAAAGAGAACAGAAAAACTACTCTGCTCTACAAGATGTATAAGAATATCATGACTAGTACAGCATTTATGCAATTACATCCTTAATAACATTCGGTGTTTTATTTGTATGATGAAAACAAGCCAGATTGGTGAAGTAGCTTTCAGAGTACCTAGGTGTGTTTTTCATAGGATTTAACAGATAACAGGAATGCCTTTTCTCTTAATACAATATTATTTCATGTTGCAGGTAATATATGCTTTGAACACTAAAAATGACGAACATGAAGCAGCTATCCAAGCCCTTAAGGATGCTCATGAAGAAGAAATCCAACAAATTCTTGCAGAGACCAGAGAGAAGATCTTGCAGTATAAAAATAAAGTCGCAGAAGAAATGGATCTCAAGAGAAAGATTCAGGTTTTGGAAGAGTCACTAGAAGATCACAAGAAGATGAAACATCAGGCCTTGACAGAATTTGAAGCATATAAGGATAGAGTTGAAGATATGCAGCTTTGTGCAGAAGCTCAGCATGTCCAACGTGTAGTGACCATGTCAAGGGAAGTAGAAGAGATCAGAAAGAAATTTGAGGAAAGGCTACGAAGTTTTATACAGTTGCAGGTACAGTATGAGAAGGACAAGCGTACAGCTCTGGAAGACTTAAAAGCTGCCCACAGGCTTGAAATTCAAGAACTTCTGAAAACTCATCAGAGTCAGAATGCTACTTTAAGTAAGGGGCAAGAGAAATTGGAGGAATTGCATAGACTGGAGCTGGAAGACTTGAACAATAAAGTTGAAGAGTTAAGGCTGGAAAGAAAAAAGCTCATTGAGGACTATGAAGGCAAACTCAGCAAAGCACAGTCCTTCTATGAACATGAACTTGACTCTTTAAAAAGATCTCAGCTTTTTACAGCAGAAAGTCTACATGCTTGCAAAGAGAAAGAAGTGGAGCTAAGAAAGGAATTTCAGAACCAGGAAAGTATGTTACGAAAGAATCTGGGAAAGCTTAAAACTGAATTGCAAATGGTCCAGGATGAAGCTGCCAGTCTGCGGGAAAAATGCCAAAAACTTCAGGTGGCTCTTGGTACAGCAGAAAACAATGTTCAGGTGAGACTGATGATATGTTGTTCCCAAGACTATGAATTTTCTTTTCCTATAGATGCCATCTTTCCATGTGGCTGGTAGGTTGAGGTAAATTGGAGTGTGTAAACTTAATTTTCCATCACTCGTACTTGCCTGTCATCTTCTAGATTTTTTTCATTTATGTATATTTTAAATTTATTTGTTTAATTAACAATGTTTTCAAAAGCAGTAACTGAAATACTGCACATTTTCAGTATGTTACTGGTTTTGGCTCAGGTAGAGTTAGTTTTCTCTACAGCAGCTTGTGGGGTGCCATGTTTTGGATTTGTGCTAGAAACCATGTTGATAATTCAGGAATGCTTTCATTATTGCTGAGCAGTGCTTACACAGAGTCAAGGTCTTTTTGGTTTTTCTCCCCACTCCACCAGTGAGGAGATTAGGGGGGTGTATAAGGAGTTGGGATGGAGCAGAGCCGGGGCAGCTGACCCCAACTGACCATAGACATATTCTATGTCATATGGCATAATGCTCAGCATATAAATCTGGGGGAAGAAGGAAGCAGAAGATGTTTGGAGTGATGGCGTTTGCCTTCCCAAGTCACTGTTGTGCCTGATGGAGCCCTGCTTTTCTGGGGATGGTAGAATACCTTGCCTTCCCATGGGAAGTAGTGAATGAATTCCTTGTTTTACTTTGCTTGTGTGTGTGCGGATTTTGTTTTATCTATGAAACTGTCTTCAGCTCAACCCACGAGTTTTCTCACTTTTACCCTTCCAATTCTCTTCCCCATCCCACTTTGGCAGTAGTGAGAAAGTGGCAGTGTCATACTTAGCTGCTTACTGGGTTAAATTCCACCACAGTTTTATTTAGTGTGTTGGGTTGACTCTGGCTGAATGCCAAGTGCTCACCAAAGCTGCTCTGTTGCTCTCCTCCTCAACTGAACAGGGGAGAGAGACTATGAGGAAACACTTCTTAGTTGAGATAAGAACAGGGAGAGATCACTCATCAGTTATCATCATGAGCTAAACAGACTTGACTTGGGAAAAAGGAATTTAATTTATTACCAATCAAGTTAGAATATGATAATGAGAAGTAAAACCGTATCTTAAAAGAGCACTTTTTCCCCACCCATTCATCCTTCCTGGGCTTAACTTTATTCCCCATTCTCTATCTCTTCCCCTGCATTGATGCAGGGGGATAGTGAAGGGGGCCTGCAGTCAGTTCATCATGCATCTCTACCTCTACTGAAAGGGGCTTCAGGAGGTGGGTTTATGGAAAGATACAGTGAAGGGGAAGCTGGTTGTATGTTGATCATTCCTGTAGTGAAGGAATTTCTTCTGTTCCCAAAAAAGAGGAAGAGTCTAGTTCAGTATATGCAGCAGATTTTAAAGTCAAGTCCTACTCTGATCACTGTGAATGAGATAATCAAATGGATAATCTCACCACATCTGGTGTCTGTGTTTCATTACACATCCTGTACAGTGTTTTCCCCAACTCTCTTTTCTGCTTTAGTTTCTGAAATGACTCTTTACTATTTCAGTAATGTGAATTATAAGAAATCTGTATTTCCTTTGGAACCAGAGCAAGATTTTCTTTTTCTTCCTGCATGGCTAGAACACATTGCACTATCCAAGATATGCTACTGTGAATCAGTACATCTGATTTAAGGCATAATAAAAGTTTAGAATCATAGAACTATAGAATAGTTTGGGTTGGAAGGGACAGTAAAGATCATCTAGCTCCAAACCCTATGCCGTGGGCCAGGATACCTTGCACTAGACCAGCTTGCTTAGAGCCTCATCCAGCCTTGAACACGTCCAGGGCTGAGTCCACAACCTCTGTGGGCAACCTGTTCCAGTGCCTCACCACCCTCACAGGAAAGAATTTCCTCATAATATCTAATTTAAACCTATGTTCCTTCAACTTAAGGCAACTCCCCCCTGTCTTATCACTACATGTCCTTGTCAAATGTCCTTCTCTAGCTCACTTTTAGGCCTTCTTTAGATATGGAAGGCTGCTCAAAAGTCTCACCCAGAACCTTCTCTTCCCCAGGCTGAACAGCCCCAGATTCTTTCAGCCTGTCTTGATAGGAGAAGTGATCCAGCTTTGTGATTGACTCAGTGGCTTGCTCTGGACTTTTTCCAACAGATCCTTGTCTTTCTTGTGTTGGGGCCTCCAGACCTGGACACACAGGTAGTGCAGGTGGGGTCTAACAATAGCAGAGCAGAGGGGCAGAATCACTTCCCACAACCTGCTGGCCGTGCTGCTTTTGATGCAGCCCAGGACATGATGCATCCCAGGCTTTCTGGGCTGTGAGTGCACATTGCTAAGTCCTATTGAGCTTTTCATCCCTGGGGTTGAGTCCTTCTCTCTGGGGCTAGTCTTGTGCATATGACTGCCCTGACCCTGATGCAGGACCTTGCTCTTGGCCTTGTTGAATTCCATGAGGATCGCACAGTCTCACCTCTCAAGCCTGTCAAGGGCCCTTTCGATGACATCCCTTCCCTCCAGCCTCTTGACTGCACCACACAGCTTGGTGTCGTCAGCGAACTTGCTGAAGAGGCACTCAATACTGCTGTCCATGTTGCTGAGAAAGATGCTAAAAAGTGCTGGTCCCAGTATGACCTGTGGGGAACATTGATATAAGTAATTGCCCAGCTCTCATTTTATGTATCTCCATGTGTAGCTTAATTTGGGTCAGTACTAAACACAGAGTTGCGATGGAGGACACTAAACTGCTGTGAACACATAATGTATTCTTTAACATGGAAAAACTCTTAGATACCAGAAATCAGGTTTTTGAAGTTGACCCCCAAACTCTGTGGACCGTATTACAGTTTTTATTTTTCCATATACCTTTTAGAATATTGTCACATTTCTCTTATGCATTATTTTCATGCCATGTATCTACCATGTTGTTATTTAAGAAATATTTTTGAAGCATCACATATAATACACAATTAATATGGCAATAATATTACATTGTTTCAGCTTTTGTGTGAATAAAATGTGTTCACTGAAAGGTCTCTTCTGTATCTATTAACCTAATACTCTTCTAAATTTATGTGATTGTATATGATGTAACCGGTATTATGTGTTTCCTCTAGGTTCTACAAAAACAGCTAGATGATGTGAAGGAGGAGGAGATGTCATTGTTAAGCAAACACAAAGAAGTGGAAAGCGAGCTTGCAGCTGCTAGAGAGCGCTTACAACAGCAGGCCACTGATCTTGTTCTCAAAGCCAGTATGTATGTCAGTAACTTAATCTGGAAATGAACTTCATCATTTTATTCTAGCCTTTCCTTTTTCTGTCAGCCTCATGCAGGTTTAGAGTGCCTAAAGACTGTTTAATGCTTTCCATAGAAATTTCCAACAAGTTTTGGGGTGTTTTAAACTTTCTTGCTATTGCATGCATTGTACTTGAATTTCCTTTTTTGTGTACTTATTTGTCTGAATGTTCTACTTTGTATGGCATGTACATATCTTCAGGCCTTGGAACTGCAGTTAAACAAAACAATTCTGCTCTGTATCTGTTCTCCACATAGTCACTGAGACATGCTTCCTGTTCTTACACCCTTTTTCAGTTGCTTTTTCTTTTTGCTGATGCTGTGGTACTTTGCTTTATACCTACTGTCAGAAGATTTGTAGCTTATTGAATAATAAATCCTTTAAAGTTTTCTCTATAGCTGTTTTCTTTGCTCCTTTGTAGTTGCTGGCATGTGGCAAGGCCCAAAAAATAGTTTAAGACCTGACTATACACGTGCAGGTTTTTTTCCCCTCTTTGGCATTGTCTCCGTAGTGAACTGCTCAGTGGTAGGGCATGGGCCCCAGTGCTTGAACTTGAGAAACTAAACAATAGATAGGCTCTTGGGCTTAAAAAGAGGCCCTGGCTTATCTTTGGCCTTGTTCAGCTAGACCAATTATAGCAATTCCTGATTGTTTTCCGCACAAATGCAAGCCCAGGAACAGTCTAGGCCATATGGTGGAACAATATAGCGACCAGCAGGAGTCCAAGACTGCAAGGTCCTATTTAGATCACACAGCTAACAAAAATAGGCTTGCTGCTGAGGGTATGTAACATGGAAATCTGAGCCTCCAAAAGGTGTTTTGTGAGGCACTCAGAAAAATTAATGACCTGAGACTGCTGGGGGAAAAAAACCCTGTTCTCATACTCTCTAAAGTTGTTGCTGTTTCATTCCCTTAGGCAGAAGCATGGGAGAATTTCACCAGGCCACCCCAAACGTGGTGGAAATAAATTTAAATACCCAGGCTGTTTTTCTGTATTACTGATGGCATGGAGTCAGCTAGCCTGTGGTTGAGGCCAGCCCTGGTCTCCTCTGGCACCGAGGTTTTCAGCTTTACTGGAAGTCCCTCTGTGTCCTTGGCTGTTGCCAACCTCAGTGGCACTGTCAGCAGTACATCTTTGTTTTATAGTGCATCACTGTACAACAAGAATCAGGATCACGGTTTGCAGTTGTGCCACCAAGCCATTGCCATGTGATGTAATTGGTTGCCAGCCTGTTTGGAAGTGGTTTCTGACACTGGCCCACTGCCATCTCCTTGATTATCAGCTCACACTGTCAAAAATCCTGCCTCAAAGAAACTGAATTCTCATACTTAATTACCATGAAGAATGTTTACTCATCGTATTGCAATTTTAGAACATTTTATTGAGTCTCTTTTGAGTGTTTAATATATTCTTCTTCCATTTATCCTGAGATTCCCAGCTTGTAAGGAAACTGCTACATTTCATACGTTTTGTGTAGAGCATGAGGAATGGGAAACCAGTCTTGTGTGTAGGTGTTGCTAGGACAAAGCTCTAGATTGGTGTGTGTGCTTACAATAAAATATGTATGATGTTCTTCCTGACAAACTGAAAATTCTTATATTAATATTATCCTTGTTACATTCTCAAATTCTGGGTTTGAAAATACCTTTCTTAAATGGCTGAACTTTTGAAGTAAGGATTTTAAAAAAATGTTACAGAACCTAAGCATACCCATTATCCTAAGTTTTCCTCTTCAGTTTTCAGTTTTACAAACAAAAATGTCAAAATGATTTTTAGAATTCTTCAGGGCTTAGTACAGTTAGAGGTGTGCATTTTTAATGACATTGCTATTAATTTGTAGGCATTTTTAATTTCCAATTTCATTATATATCCCACGGCTCTTCCCTTCACAACCATGTCCACAGGCAACAAACCTCTCATATTTCAGTTGAACCAAACAAGAAGCATCCTCTTTTGCAAAACTGTCTTCTATTCACTCGAAAGCCTCTCCCAGAATAACAGAAATTTCACTGCTTTAGTCAGTTACCTAGTGGTAATATTTTCAGTAATACAGATATACATCAAAAAGAGCAGACAGAAGTTTCTGAAATCATAAACCTTTTTCAACTGTTATGTGGAGGACAGATCATTATATTGCCTAGTTAGAAGTTCTTTTGTTTGTGGGGTTTTTTTGTTTGCTTTAAAAAAAAACAACCAAAAACATATATATATATATATAAAGAAATTAAAAGGAAGCCTCCAACCTGCAAGGATTGAGATCATACTTCACTATAGAGAGAATGAATTTTGTTGCATCTTTTAGTCATATCTCTGTAGCAAAATAAAGTGTAATTCCATATGTTTTATAGCAACTAAAGCTATGTATCTAGTATGCCAGCTAAATTATGAGTTTGATAAAACAAGGACATGTTTATCTGTAGACATCAGTGTTCTGCTTTCTGTTGTGCATCTTATTGTAGGGTATGTGCAGGTTTAGGTGGGATAAGTTCTTCATTATTCTTAGAATTGCCTACTTCTGCTTTTGGTTGGGAGTCAATATGCAACTTTGAGCCAGGAAAATTGAAACCGAAGGAGCCCCAGCACCAACTGCTCTACTGTTGCTGGACATGTTACAATAAAATAAAGAAGTGATAAGTATTGCAGTGAAGGCAAGGGAGATCCATATGCAAGCTTCCACTAGATTTGTACTATCACTGGAGTGTGAATGTGCACTTCAATTGCATGAAACCAATGCTATGCGGTTTTAAAGAGCTGTTTTGTTTTTAGGTCACATTGGAATGCTTCAAGCTACTCAAATGACCCAAGAAGTTACAATCAGAGACTTGGAATCAGAAAAGTCTAGATTAAAGGAAAAATTGTCCCAGCTGGAAGAGGAAAGAAATTTATTACAGAGCAAAACACAGAGTCTGGATGAGCGACAAAGGCAGCAAATTCTGGCATTGGAGAAGGTTAAACAGCTTATTGGCTTTAGTTGAATAAAATTAAAAAAACTAGGATTCTCAGAAAAAAAATACTATGCTTTAATTTTTGTTTGATATGACAGGTCTATGACCAGTATGTTTCAATTATTTCTCATGTAGCAACAAAGAATGACTAATGTAGAGTGTAAAGTGAGATTAGAGGGAAGTCAGATTAGATGATACTCATACTGCTTTGAACAATCTTTTAACAATTTCATTTGATTTATGACCTTGTATATGCCTAGTATTTAAATGGTCTGAGGAAGGACAAATGTGAAATGATTAAAGAACAGTTTAAAAAGCCATTTGCTGAAAATGCGCTGAACATGTTTGAAAATACCGAACTGAAATTCTCTATAGGCCTGATACCCTGACTGTTTTAGCAGATTAAATAGAGGAGAAATTAGGTTTTTAATAAATATGTATTGTTTTGCATGGATCTTTTAAAATTACCTTTTTTGTTATTGAATAATGTAGTCAATGCTTAGTTTGTTTTATATGGAAGACTATTTTTTGCAGATCTATGTAATCAGTAATATTTTTGTATTTTCTTTATTCCTAATATTCAGACTTTTTTACCATTGAATAAATTTTTTCCTGTACTTTGTAGAAAGTAAATGAAGCAAGGGAAACACAGCGTGAATATTATGAGAAGGAGCTGGTAAAGTTACAAGCAAGATTGGAAGGAGAGGCTGCTCAGTTAAAGGAGGCTCATTCCAAGACCTTAGAAGAATTGGCATGGAAACACCATACTGCAATTGAGGCTGCACACAGTAATGCTAATAAGGATAAGAAGAAGCTGCAAATGGTAGGTTTGTGTTTTATTAGTAATAAATCGAAAATAAACTGTTACAGTTTAAATCTTGTACTGCATGGGTTTGTTTTATGGCAAATTTAATTTGGAATTACCTGCAGGTCTGCTAGGCCTCTGAAGAAACTGCTTACCCGTTAGAAAAATAGCAAATACCTTGGGGGAGAAAAAAAAAACCATTGTATTGTCATTTGTCCACATACAGGAGAGAAATTCTCAATTTGTACAAGTGTATTTTCAAGTATAGTAGTTTTGTTTTCCTGCGATTTATGACCTGTATTCAGAAGGGTTGGTATATCAAGATCAGTTCTTCTGAAGGACATGAAAGATTATATTATTACAACATTTATTTAAAATTTTCATAGACAGTCCAGAAGTACAAAAAGATATATTATTAGGACTTGACTATATGGGTACTCAGAACATGACAACAGCCATTCCTAGCTTACATCATAAATTATGTACTGTACAGCAAATCACTGTCCAGCAATTATACTTTTACCTTTGACTGGAATCCTGAAACTGAGAGGCTTTTTTTCATTTGACAAAACTGGCCTTTTTCAGGATGAGAGGAACATTTTTGAGTTGTTATTTCCTACTCTGATTGCATGTGCATTATACGGAAATTTTGCCTTACAAAGGAATAAAGGAAAAAGATTAATTGTTTCATTGTTTAATTAATTAAACAATTGATTAATTGTTTAATTCAAGGCTTTGTTATACTCTTCTGATGTATTCACAGGAAACATACAAGGAACATGGTTGTAGTTAGTGATGTGCATCTCAGATAGGTTTGTTTTTTCTAAATTATTCTACTAGTGTGTTGTTGCTCAGTTTAATTTTTTATAAATCCAAAATTTTTTTTTTCATCACCTAGTAACTGAGGTAATTCTCAGAGATATATGTGCATCTGATCTTTCAGGTTTACTTTCTTTGCAACTTTAAACACACCTGATATTAAGACAATGTCTCGTATGGTTTCTGGGTATATTTTTCTTTTGTTTCGGTAAGATGTGGGGTTCCTTTTCTTTAGTTTTATTTGTTAATAAAATAATATGCAGAATATAACAAAAAGGAGATCACAATTTTTTTCTTTAATCATTAAATTAGTTTAAATAGGGAACATCTCTGTAAGTGTGAGAAATGTGCAATGATATTAACAAGGGAAAACTAATGATGAAATGATGTTAAAATCAAGATCTCGGTCAGTCTTAATCAGATTTCACTGTCTCTTCTATCAAACCTGTCTCACTAAGCACATATTGTGGTGACCAAGTAATCCAAGGAAGAAAACAGTCAAGCTTAAATATGGAGGAGTTGAATTTTGTATGAGGAAGAAGCATGGTACCAGGAGCCTTGTGATAGAGGACATGCGTATTCATTGGGACTGGAGGCCTGGGAAATGCATCTGGGGAACAGAAGAGAATTCAACAGAATTAGAATAGGACTCAAAAAAATAGCTCAAATATTTCTTTTTGCTTCAATTCTTCCATCTATAAAATGAGCTGTAAAAATGGCATCAGGAGGATTATGAAAATAGATTTGCTAATAATTTTGCAGTACTGCACAGCTGTACTGACAAGTATCATCAGAGGAATAATTACTCTGTTATCAGAATAGGGTCTAAATAGCACTAGAGGAATTTTGCAGACATCACATTTCAGCATGAGCAAGACAAATTGATCAAGTTTTACTGAGCAAGGAGTATTTATCCCGCATGTTGACTCCTCTGGAGCCAGTGAAGAAGGCAGGCACTTGTTACCTTGTTTAGTAATATGTTAGTGACAATGTAACCCTCTGTTTTGTCACTCTGTCCAACTTCCACCATGAATGAAGAGATCGTGGAAGCAGTGTATGCAGAAATTATTTATTGCCTTCCACATGCCCTAAAGCAGTGCTAGAACTAACAAGCTGCTTAATGTGTTTAATGTGCTTACCAACCCCCTGCAAAACACTTGAGGCATCTCTGGGTTTGGATGAGCAAGGCTTGGCCTCTATTGCTTCTTGGAATTGGCTGGATGACGCAACATTGCTGTCTTGCAGCAGGAAACTTTGGGTTTCCTTAGACTTTTATACCTTTTCATGACTGTTTTTCTTCTTCCATACTTTAGTTCTCTCTCCATTTCCCCAATCTTACTGATACCTTCAGTTGTACTTTTAGTTTCAGGCATGGCTCTGATCTATGTATTGTCCTGGCTGTTTTTGGGATATTACTGACTTCTCAGGAACCTGAGCCCAGGTCTACACAGAAGCACTGAATTGAAGCTAAGCCTTGCATTTCAGCTGAGTCCCTAGGAAGGAGTTAATAAAAGAGCCTCTAGCACCATAGAAAACCTAGAAGCCTTGTATGGCATGACTTTGGAGCACCTTGCTTGGCAGCCTTAATGTTCTTCACTGAAACTTCGTTGTATTATAAGTTATACAGTATATTTCCACTGAAGTATATAATAAAGTTCTCAATTTTAACATGCTTCCTTTAAAATATTTTGTGAAAGAAATTGTTCTTCTGAAAATGTATTCTGAATAGTAATAAACCTGAAGTATAAATTTATAATTTTCCTTAAAAAATATAAAAGTTTCTAACATTTATGTGTATATATATATGTATATATATATATATTTGTATATATACTATAGGCTCATGTAAGAGAAATATAATTCATCCACCAATTATTTTGAGAATTTGGCTGTTATACTATAAAGATTGAAAGAAAACAGTGGTGTTACTTGATTCTTTCCATACAGTTAAACTTGAAAACTAATTGTTGATCTCTTTTGGTTCTACATAAATTTTATAGATATAAGGTCTGGGGCTTTCTTTTCATTTATTGTAGCATTCTGAAAAACTGCACAGAGCTCAATCTGGATTTTAAGATTTACTATTTTCTGTAGGGATTATTTGTAGGAAATAGATTGGTAAAGGCTGAATGACATGCAGATTATTGGTGTAATTTTATAAAAAATGAAAAATTCTTCTTTCAACTCAGATTGAAAAACTGTGAAAGTAGATACAGTTTTAAAGCTTTTGATAAGTAATTGAGAAGTAATTGAGAAGAAAGTCCTGTTCGTCTTTATTTTGTGATTAATCAAGGATGTTAGATTATAAAATAAACTGAAAAATTAAGACACCCATTGTAAAAGGAAATAGATATTCATGCTTAAACAGTTTAAGGAAAGGGTGATTCTTGGTTGAGATCACAAGTATTTATGCCAGTTAGAATTATTTCCATATGGTAGACCTGTACTTTGCAATGACTGTATGGCAAGTATTTAATATTTCTTCATCCTTCCTATTTCTGAAGGAGTTGGAGCAGCAGTTTGAGAAGGAGAAACTGCATTTGGAGGATGATAAGAATCAGCTCCGACAGCAGCTGGAAAACATGAAGGAAGAGCTGACAACGAAACTGACTTCTGCCAATCAGGAGGCAAGGGTTAACTTACTTGTTTCAGCTACCATATCTCATCACTAGTGACTTTAGACTGCAGAACAGATCTAGGACTATGCTGTTGAGTGTTAAATGCCTTACTTCTCTTTAGAGTGGAGTAGTCTTCAAACATGGCAAATTAGTTGACTGCTTCTGAGCAATGATTTTATTGTCCTTTACAGACTTAAAGCAAGAGAGAGATGGAGGTATTAACCAGCTGATGTAAACAGCTCTTTGTTTTTAATTCTTCTTCTCATTAGGTATACATCTCTACACAAAATGTGTCAGGAATAACTGACTGTATTTAAACCCACATTTGGTTATGGTTAACATACCATAAATTCTGGTCTGTTTTTTACAAACCATCTCATATATTTTCATTGAAAGATAATATGAAATACTTGTAGTAAGACCCAAATTGTTTGCTATGTTTTGATATATGCAGTCAGTGTTAAATACCTCAAGACAGTTCTAATTTTTTGCATTGGAAATCACACCCTTTTCATAACAGCATATTTTAAAACTTGAAATACATTCTGCTGATACCAAAAATATCAATCCATTTTTCTCTGGAACTTTTGCCTTGTTTCAAGAAAATACTTAATCAGCTTTATTGTTCAACAAGCCCTACATATGAAAGTGTGTGCTTTCAGAAAGACTTAAACATGAATTTAAATATTATTTTGCAGCAACAGTTTTCATTACTGTATTCTATACTGTACAACTTTGGAGAGAGCAGGGGTTTCATTCTGGTGGCTTGCAAATTGCACAAATGCTCAAGTAGTTAAAGAAAAAAAACCTGCCTGTTTTTAATATAATAAATGGGGAAGACTACCCTTCCAAAAGTATAGATTAACTTATTATAGATTTTATGAGTTAATATATTGAATATGACTGCATTACTAATATATCGACACATTGCTATAATAATATACATCATAATGTATTTGATTATTATATATTAACTTATATATTCTGAAAGTATATGTTAACATATACTTTCAGAGTAGGACCCAGCAGATAGATGGATATGCGAGAGATTATACACTTACAGAGTACCTGGACCTCGCACCCTTAGAGTTTAGCAGCTCTGCTGATCAGTCAGTCATGAGTACCTGTTAAACAGGAGACTGTGCTTCCTTCTGAGGTTTGCCAGAATCTTTGCTCCAGAGCTTAGAGAAGGTGCAAGTTTAAGTTGGAACTGCTCTTGCTCTTTTAACAGTATGGTTACCTCCATTCAAATTGATGAAAATGTGATGTATTTGTTATGTATGTTAACAAAATCATACATGGCTTTATTTTTCGTTTCAAAATTACAGGAAGTTTGGTAATTTCTTTTTAGCTCTAACTTCTCTGTTGCTTATTAACTCTCGCTGTTGCTGGGTTAGATCTGACAAGAGCACTATTTTCATTCTATTGTCATCTAACACTGTAGGCTTAAATTTAGTTATTCTTTATCTGTTGGGTTCATGAGCAATAAACTTTCTCCTGCCTGGGAAGAAGTGTTAAGAATGTGTTAAGAAGGAGGTTTTGTTATCCAACTGCTATCAAATTCAGGCTTGGAAAATTCATCAGTGCACTGAATTAACCAAACAGAGGCTTAGGTAAGGAACAGAAGACTAACATAAACTAAAATAGGGAAGTAGGGCCAGCTGCTGTCCAATATTTGATTTGATATGCAATCCTATGCCAGCATAAATGTAATACAGTATATTTTGCATAGTGAAAGAATGAGAGAAAGCATAGACACAATAAATTCAGGCTGGTCTGTAAATCCACTCCATGTAGTACAGAAGAGATATGTTTCATTTCATTACTCTGTTTATCTTGGGCACATGAAAGCAGTGCTTCGCTTGCAACCACAGCTTACCCTTAGATCTCTATTGACAGCTAACAACAGTTTCTCAATGCCTTCACTGACCTGGAAGAAGCTTCCCTGTGATGTGTCTGACGCATCATTAGCTTAGCTCCTACATTGCTACTGTTGCTTCCTTAAGTTACAGAAGTCATTTAACAGTAAGCATGTATTTATTACTTTCTGTGGATGTTAGCTTAGTTCTATCTTCCCTGCTGAGAAAGCTGCTTTTGAACCCATGCCATCCTCTTTTCTTTTTGACAGACTTTCTGGTGGCAATTATCTTAGCTAAAGGATGAGGGAAGATTGAAGCCTCACTAAGCTCGCTTCTAGTACTAAGCAATTTAAGAGCAGTGTAATCTTAAATACTTGCCAGAGATTTTTTCTAGAGTTCGAGTTAAGTCAAGATAGTGGCTTTCTCACATGTGTCTCAGGATGAGGCTGGCTGTTTACTCTGTAGATTTGTTTCCTTTCACTGTAAACAAGCCAAGGCCTTTTAGAATGATTATATGTTTGTGTCGCTTGGCACAGTTATCTAAGGACTTGCTGTCTCCATGCAAAGGATTTCTGATGTTACTAAAAATCATTTTAAACAGCCTCCATCATTGCTTTGTTAACAGCAGAATATATCTTAAGCCCTATGAGTGGCATTCCTGCCTGCTCCCATATCCTTTAGACCTACAGGACTGCTGTTCATACTGATTCAAGTGATTTGCTACTGTCATACATAGACAACAGTGCAGTTCCAGGATACCAATACAGTTTGGGGGCAGTTTTTCTTGTAGGGATTCTCCTTCAGGTAGTAGTGCTTTGTAGGGAGTTACTGGTTGGTTGAATATAACGCAAAGGAGTGCAGAGACAAGTGCTCAAGTTTACATGAGTTTTTCACTGAGTTCTCTCATGCCAAAGAAATTTTGGGTTCCTTTTTGAGAGGAAAGGAGTTCCTCTTTCTAAATTTTTCATGGATTGCCTGCAGAGGGAGAGAGTACTGGGAGGGAGAGGTGGTGTTTCTGTGTGTATTGCAAACAGTATTTGTGTGTAATTATTCTAGCAGACAGGAAGAGTGGTTATAATTCTTACCTGTCCATGCCTATAAACCAAGGATAGTCTTTTCTTGGGACACATGTCCCATTGTTAATGAATTTATCACAACATGCAAGGGCAATAGGCATAGACTATTGCTTCTGCAAGAAACGCATTTCCAATCAGCTACTGTCCTTTGTTCCTCCCTGCCTCCCATTTTTCTATTTTTCCAACCTACATTCTTAAAAAGCTTTTTCTTTCCTGTAGCTAGTGAGCAGTGTTCAGTCTCTGATATTTTTATTTGAAGCAAGGAAGTATAGTATTATAATTTTACAGATGAGAAGCTAAGCATGACCAAGCAGAAAAAAAGGTTATTGTTACATAGCAGTTAAGGAAATTATTACATTATATTCTACAGTTGTATGGTTGAGTTTTAGACAGGCTGGACAGATAGCAGTCTGAAAACAGAGAAACCTATGCCCTAGCACAAGTTAATTTATGTGTTATATAGAGTTTATGTATTTTCAAACATTTCTAATTAATTAACATAATGAATAATGAAACATGCTTTCTCATGGTAAAGTTACAGGCAATTTCAGATCTTTTATGTAGCCCCTTTCCTTGCAATGTGCATCAAACACACATTGAATATATTTTTTTAACTTGAAAAAATCCTTTGATTGACTCTTTACTTTTATAATGTTACATGAATTTGTTTTTAAATACAGAAACATTAAGGATTTTAAAGGAGAACAGACCATGCAACAAAACATTTGTCTAGGTCAAAATTAGGAAACACTGAAAACACCAGGATAGCTTGGCTGCCATTAGCAATAATCATGGAAATTACAGCTTTTTTTGTTATGTCACAGGTGTGTCGTCTGCAAGACCTAGTACGAAAAAGTGAGCAAGGCCTTGGGACTGCAGAAGGACACATCTCCAGTCTTCAAGAAGCTCAGGAAATACTCCAGAAAGAACTAGAATTAACTAGAGCAAGACTACGAGAGACCACAGATTCACTGTATAGTGTTGAGGTAACCATGCCGTGGGAGAATAAATTGTGCAAAGCACAGTCACAGTGATTTTGGTCTTGTTTTTAAAACGGCTAGAAGGGTTGAGGTGTACACGTGCTGGAAGGAGCTATATATGGCTTCCTTAAAGAAGATGTTTCTATTTCAAGCAGAGAAGTAAAACAATAGAAACTAGGATAGGTTGTTTTGGGGTTTGTTTTTTTTAATTTTTGTTTTATTGGTTGGTTGTTTTGGGGTGGGTGTTTTTGTTTTCAGAGCATTTTTAGTATTTAATAGGTAGTGCTGCAAGCATATCTTTGTGTGGTTAATGTAAATTGTAGCTGCCAAAATATGTCCATACAAAATATCTTCAGAGCTTTTGTAGAATTTCATTAAAGGATATGAGTTGACACTTCCAATTCCAGACAGCTCATGCCATGGTGCAAAACAAGATCCAGAGCTTCCTAGCTCTGGAATTCACTGAAACCTTTTTGATGAGTATTTTGAATACATATATGCCATGTTTTCCTTGAATAATGGACACAGTCTTCATTTCAGGCTCAAATTTAGAATTTAAGTAAAGACGTGAGAACAATTTTTAGATATATGCTATGCTATCTTGAAAGACAGCAGACTGTCACCTAGAAAATGTGACCACTTTATACGATTAAGCAATTAATTTGCCTAGGCACAAGTATATTGTCATTTTAATTGGCTTAGATGGAAATAGAACTGTCAGTTAGTCTGTCAATAGCTCATTGACTGCAATACTGGGTAAACATTTCCTTTTTCTTTCTTCAGTAAATAATATACATTTACAAGATCATGGAATTGCTTGAAGCAGAGCAGCAAATATTATAAAAAATTTTCTCACTGAACTTGTTTTCATATTTCCTTAACAAAACCAGCCTGAAACAGGACATTGGTGTATTTTTTTATTTCTTTCAGCTAAGGTCATTAGATGTGCACGATATTACAGTTTATAACTTCCTGTGTGTTTTTTATAATGTCTCTAAATGTTCTTTTGAACTACTGTTGCTTTCTTCACCTATTGAAACATTTAAATATTCACATATAGCAGGTCACTGGCTATAACATTTATCTTAACAGATTTTAAACTATATCAAAATGCTGCAGAAAAGGTCTCATTTTAAAAAGTATTAATTAAATTTAGGGGGTCATGTTTGCTTCTCATGAATGAAGCAAGCACTGCTGAATAATATTCATGCAAGTAGGATTTGCAGGTAGTACCTAATACTAACTATCCCAGTGTGGTAAAATTTGAGTAGAAATTGATGGGAATCTTAAAGGTGGTGTTTCCTGTGTTCAGACTGTGAAACCTTGTTTCTAGCAGGCTTGTCCCATCAAGAAGCGGAAAGATGGTATATATGAACTTTGTATCAAACCCAGATAACTCAAGCTTTGGAATTCATATACTGGATATTTGATGCTTTAAAAAAATTAAAAATCAAAGCATTCTTGACAAGGACCTAAGCCACCTGCTCTAATGCTGATGTGAGTCCTGCAGTGAACAGGACTTGATGACCTTTTGAGGTTCTTTGCAATATAAATTGTTCCATGATTCAATGTCATAGTACTTGAAAAGATTGACTTATTGGAAAATTGCTTTTTATAGGAATACAGACTTCTGTTTCACAAGTAAGAAATACCAGGAGATGTATAGACATTAAGTGTGCATAACTAGGAATTTCACACTGAAGAAGATGTAGTTCAAATTTATGAGCCAATTGTAATGGATATTTTTATTATAAATACACTCATTTAATGTTTGAAATACATTTTTGCTGCTGATCAGTCTCTATTGTAAAGTTTGTACTTGCAGGGAGAACTGGATCAGGAGAGACAACAGCACGAGGCAATGATTGCTGCCATGAGAGAGGAGGAAAAGTTCAAAGTTGACAGAATGGCACGTGACTTGGAAATCAAATGGACAGAAAATCTTCGGCAAGTATTATTTTTTTTCTTTTATTCTTTAATAAGAAATGAACCATGTATTATATGGAAGTCTACTATCGAAATGTAAAGCAAAGGTTTCTGTTATTTACGCTTTTGCAGTTATTACTGAGATCTTAATTGTTTTTCACTTCTTTTACAAGGTCCCACTGCATTTTAGTTATTTGGCCTTTGTTTTTAGACAGGAATGTAATAAACTTCGTGAAGAACTTAGGCTGCAGCATGAAGAGGACAAGAAGGCAGCCATGACTCAGCTGTTGCAGCTGAAAGAACGAGAAAAAAATGCAGCAAGGGATGGATGGCAAAAAAAGGTTGAAGACCTTTTAGACCAGGTAACTATGGTGGCTTTGAGAACTGGAAAGCCATTACAATTTAATTGCTTTATTACCAACTAATTGGTTTATTACCAATAACAACAAATATTATTACATTGGTTTATTACCAAGTAAGTACATTAAATCAGTTGTGATATCTGGCTTTGAAATTAAATTTGCAGCACAGGGCTTTTTAACCTAATCATTATCAAATACTTTAGATAATGTGTGGAGATAACTTTAATTATATGAATGCTGTTTGTTACATTAAATGCGAATACATGTGAATAAAACTTTTTACAGTTTGGGGGCAGGAGGGGAAGGATGTTGACAGTCTCATTTCTTCACTGCAAGATTGTTTTGATTCTGTCTGCTCACCTGTTGTGCTGTTAAATATCTACCAATACGAATTGTTTGGACTTCGAGGTATCCCCAGTCTTTAAGAAAATAATAATCCCCTATGTGTACGAGAATAACACTGTACAAGTCTCTGAGAAGTCAAAGCATCCCTCAGTTTCTTTATTTATCACAGGTATTTATCACTTCTCTCAAGTGATTTTGAACATTATTTTGGGATAATTTTGTATAAATACTGAGGTTTTATAATTGTGTTTAAAAACAACATCTATTTATAATCTCAGTTATGTTAGATAACTCAAAGAAAATACTTGCTTTGTGCTTCTTCCGAACCATAAATCCTGTAGAACTGGTTTTATTGACTCCAGTTTGAAGGAATAGCTCATAATGAACAAATACATTTTAAAGTAAGAGTAACAGATTTTTGAACTCATTAAATGACTGTGATTCCAGGGTGTTATTGTGGGGTGGCTTTTAATTTGCTGTCTAATTTAAGTCTAATAACTGAACACACACTTGATTATACAGCCTCTTACAGGAGCATGTCACAGTATATTTTGCTGGCAGGGGAATTTAAGCTTGTGAGATCTTGTGGTTTAGGCTCATAAAAGCTGGAGGTTTTCAAAGTTCTTGTTCTGTTTCCTTTTACAACATGAACATAGTAAGAATTGGACTCATTTGATTTTAAGTTTCACATTACCCAAGCTTCATTTACTTTCTCTACTTCTACCTATAAACAGTATTTTGTCTTGAAAGGGATATATTAAATTTCCCATAGTTTTAACATACTTTCATCTCTACTTTTCAAAAATATCGTGTTAAATCTAACCTATAGTTTCAGAATGGAGAATTAGTGTGTTACAAATGACTTTTTTTTTCTGTCTAAGCAAGAAATTTTGGAATCAGAAAGCTACCTGTAATAAGGAGAATTTAGTAGATGATTTTCAGACATAAGAAAAGGTCTCCATATGGGAAATGGTTGTGTTTTTCTTTTTTCTTCATTCCTTTTACTGTGTCAGAACTGTGTGCAAATAGGTTAATAGCATGTGAGGACTATTTTTTTTTAACAATCAAGCTGTGGCTTTTCCATAGCACTATTTGAGTTGGATAGGTATTTAATGAAGATTGAAAAGTTAGCATTGGTAGTAGGGAATTAAGCTTTCCCTCTATAAGAATCTGTATTTTATCCATTATGCCTGAAGGAGAGAGAATTCCAGACCATAGCATAAAAGATGGGTTACTTAACTCTTGGAGAAATGGATCTGTGGCATGTTCCTCCTGATTGCAGTACACAAAAGATAGCCTCTGAGAGTTGTAGTGACCTGAATCACAGAATTACAGACTAACTTAGGCTGGAAGGAGCCTCTGGAGTCTGTCTAGTGAAACCTCCTGCTCAAATTAGTCAGCACTGAATTAGAACCAGGTTGCTTACGGCTCTGTCCAGTCAGCTCTTGAATAATGTCCAAGGATGAAGATTCCACAGCCTCTCTGAAAAAACTTGTTTAGTGCTTAATTATCCTCATAGTGAGCTTTTTCTTTATATTTAGTCAGAACCTTCTCTGTTTCAGTTTATGGTTGTTGTCTCTCATTGTTCTGCTGTACACCACTGTAAACAAGGCTGGGTCTACTTTTTCTGTAACCACCTCATAGGTACTGGAAAGCTATTAAGTCCTACCAAACATTTTCTTCTCTAGCATGAGCAGAGTTACCTCAGAAGGGTATCTGTTCCAGTCCCAGCCTTTGTGGTGGTAGCTGTCCAAAGAATATGATCAAGTTTATCAACATGGGTCTTGTACCAAAGCTGAATGAGCTGGAGGAGGAAACAAAATATGCCCTCCCAGTGATGTGCAGTAAGTGCCAAGTCAAAGGCACTGATCCCTTCCCTCAGGGTGCTGGTTGTGGCTACAGCCCAGTGTGCTGCTGGCACTCAGTGCTGCTGCTGCCAGACCATCTGCTGGTTCATCTTTAGCCTACCATCAATGGGGTTGTGCAAAGCAGATCTGTGACCCAGTATAGACCAGTGCACAAGTTTGGTCCTTCCTGTGTAGAGGACTTTGCATTTGTCTTTGTTGAATTTTGTGAGGTTCCTGCCAGCCTCTATCTATAGCCTAGATAGGTCCCTCTGGATGGCAGCCCTATCTTTTAATGTACTGCGTCCCTTCCCCTGTGTTGTCCTCCACCTTTTATTCTTCCCAGCTTGGTGTCATCCACAAACTCCATAAGGATACTTCTCTGTCTCCTCCTCCAGAACTGATAAGGTACTGAAATGAGCAGGTCCTGGAATGTCTTAGAAATTCTACACTGAACTAGAACTGCCAGAGATATTGCAGTAGGGCTGTGAAATTTTGGATTTGTTACACCCTGGTTTTAATTTGTGGGAAGATGCATTTAAAACCCATTTGAAAGGCATGAAGCCTGTATAAAATTAGGAAGAGAGGGAATCTAGCTCCTCTTCCTGCAATTCAGATTTTTACACCTGAAGTAGTGGTCTTGTCTATGACAGTAGTATTATGCAATGATTTATCAAAATAACACAAGACCAGGGTCTCTGCTAAATAACTTGTAAATTCTGATTTGACAACAAATGCAACCTGTGTATAATCTTTATGTTGAGAAAGTGTCTAGAGGTTCACCATTTAGTTGTATAATTGGTGTTCAGAAAGGTGGAATTCAGAAATTAAGTGCTCATCAATAAAGGTGCATAATTTTCTAATATGTATTGATGCATCTCTGATTTGACTTAAAAACAAGCTACAAAGAAGTGTGTTGCCTAACTTGAAGTATGGGAATGGTTATGTAATCATACACAGCTGAAGGGCTCAAAAAACAGGTTTAAATATACTTACTTAACATGTAGAAAAATACAACATAGAGTATGCCCACCTGAGAGTGGTGCTGACTGGTGCTGGAAAACTGAATGAAGAGACACAGATATGAATTCTAACAATTAAAAGGAAACCCAAGCCAAACAGTTCAATCAAAAAAATTATGTCCATAAAGTGTAATAAACAGGTTTGAGTTTTTTTAATTATGTTATACTGACCTACAAATTTATGCCACTTCTATTTGTTGCACATTTGATAGTTGGAATCTAGCTCTTGCATAAAGCTAGGTAATAGTTTTGCTTTCATACCAGAAATGGTTAAGTGGTGCCTCACAGAATGCACGCAGGATTATTGTTATTCTAACTGTATAGCTGTGTCATGAATAAAATAATTTTCTTGAGATAAATGCCACTCAGCTAATTAAGTGCTTAAACACATTCTTGCCAGTTGCAAAGCGTCACTTACCATCTACAGTTAAATGTGGTTGGTAGTTTAACTAGATCAGTGTCTAGAGACTGTGTGTAGTTTTTATCTCTTGATATGAGAAATTATTCTAGGAGACAAAAAAGAAAGTGCTTTTCCTTTTTTTTCCCTGTAAATTGCACCAAGTACTTTTACATCTATCCATTCGAGAGTTTCATAATGAAATATGCAGTGAATTCAGATGTGCTAGCTCCTTTCCATTCCTCTTAGCTCTATAACGGGGTTTTAACACTTTTCTTAGAAACATTTTACTGCTGAGAAAGCTTCAGCCAGGGCCAAAATGGCAGGAATTTTTTTTTGAAAGCATGATCGTGTTCTCTCTTTTGCTTTTCTGTCTGGTGCAACCTTCGGTTCTGGGCACTGAAGCGTGCAGGTTAAGACTTGTATTCTTCTTATCCCTTTCTTCTTGTGATGCATGTTTCTTTCAGTAAACTGAATTGAGGGTTCTCATTGTGGATGGGCTTTTCTATATTTGAGCAAATGTTGGTTGTTCCATCTTCCTTACTTTTCAGTAACATGTTTCAGAAAAGTAAAGGTTTTTGTCAGCATTTTTTCCCACATGTAGCTTTTCCATTCTTACGTAGCTTCATACATGGCCAAGCATTAGTGTGACATTCTTCTTTCTTAATTTTGTCAACTTTTCACACTGAAGATGTGTCCTTATTAATGGAAATATCAGAAGTAGTACAGCAAGAATGGACAAAAGTATACTACATACATTTCGGTAGCTGTTGTTTGTTTTTCCTACTGCAAAGACTCTCCTTTTTTGAAAAATATGTTGAAGTTTCTTATTCAGAGTTGGTTCTGTGATGGTGTGTTCCTTTTTAAACTGTCCAAGTAAATAGGAGGAAGTTTGAGTTTTATCAAAATGTAAATATTTCCTTCTGATATGGGCATTATTCAAATTGTAGTTTTCAGGAAATTACAGGAAATTCAGTTTTAACATACTGGTCTAAAAATTCTGAGTGTACTCTTATTGATGGAGTGCTGAGAAAAGTCCCTGAGCTCCTGTGCACATCTATAAATGGCCTTTTGATCAGGCTTCATCCAGAGGCAGTTGTTGCTCTGTCTTTACTTGCCCATGTAGAGGTGCATATTTCAGAGCTGATGTTCATCCACATTAGCAGAATCAGAAAATGCTACTTTCTTTCCCCAGAGCAAGGGTTTACTGGCCTGTTCCACAGCCTGGGTAATCCTTGCATTAGAAGATTTGCTGTCAAATGGATGCTGGAAATTTCTGCAAGAAATACCCTGCACATACCTTGTATCAGTTTCTGGAAAGAAGGGAGATAAACTTTCAGCACAGAATCATTTTACTCAGCTCCCTGTCACTTGATATTGTCCTGAACACCCTGTCTAAAGGTTTGTCTGTCCAAAGCAGAGTGGAGGTAAATTTCAAGTAACTCGCTCCTAATTTGCTTTGGCAATTCTTGTATTTAATAATATTAGAAAGGCTACCATGACATCTAGTGGATGGTAAAGGATGTTGGGCAAGATTTTAAAAGCACTTAAAAATCTAAAAATTCAGAAATCCAAAAGAGTAAAAGAAAAATCATACCAAGAAGGGAGAAAACAACAGAGGGCATCTAGAATGCAGTTCAGAGTAAGGTTTTATGCTTCTTCTTTAGTCCATAGATACCTGCTTTTCCAAAGAAGCATGCTTTCTTTAACTCTTGAAAACTTGGACAAGTTACTACAGCCCTCAAAACTGTGTCTTAACAGGACTGTGCTCTAACTCATGTGGGCCTCACAGAGAATCAGGGGAGATTTGGGAGTTTCTGCCTAGATCCAGTGTCTGTGTGCATCCTACCACTCACACCTGGTTTAGAAGAATTGGTACTCCTGTATTCCAAGCTGGGAAACCTATGCTTTGAACAAGTCAGAAACCGCTCCACATGAGCATGTTGATAATCTCATAGTCCAGACTCACTGCAACCCTTGGAGGGCCAATGCTTCCCCTGGTTTCATGACTGTCTACTTCTCAATAAGGAACCCCTTGTTCTGGGCTCCCTGTTCTCTGCAGAGGTATGATCCTGGTGATGAGTTGTTCTGTCCACATTGGTCATTGTAGTGTTGTCTGAAGCCTGGACATGAAAACAAATGCCTGACATTCAGCTGTTTGTTATGAGCCTTTGGTTTTGGTGAGCCCATTCAGCCCACACCACGCTTTTCTCATTATGTTACTCTTTGTTCAAAAGATTCTGAATATAATGGAGGAAATTCTTTAAAGACCGTTCACAATTAAGAGCCACTTGGCAAAATAGGCAAACAAAAGCAACAGAACAAATTTGTGTTTTCCAAGTATTTTCAATAGAACACAGTAGGAATACTAATACTAATAGACACTAACAAGTGTGTTTGTTGCTCTGTTTTATAATAGATGTTTTACTGGACTTTATAATCTCTCTTTTGATTTCTTCGTAATTTAATTTTTTTTTTGCCCATGGTGTTGTGTTTAATTGAGTTTAAGAAAATGGATCTAGGCTAATGTTTGAAGTTGATATTTTCATATCCAAAGAAACTTGTCTACCTGATCCTAAACTTCTAATTGAACCTCTAATTTCTAATTGAAATTTAATGTCATGAGTTTTTGTTTGGCAGAAAATGTGGAGGAGATGGAAAGAGTTTTAATTCTGTTTGTCAATGGATGAAAAGAACATTAAATTCTTGGTACTGTGTATAATAAATGATGCATGAGTAAAGAGCTTGATTTGAGATTTGGAAGTTCACACTTCCAAAACTAGTAATCTAAGCCAAATCCAACACTAATACCATCCCCAAAACCAAAATTTTAATCCTATATCTGTATATGTTTTTCCCTTAAATGTAAGATAAAGACTGGCAAGCACCTTGTTTTAAAACATTTTCCTTAGCCTCTTTGCACTGTACTTGCATCAGTAGCTTTTGCTTTTGGTTCAAAACCAATGAAAACAGCAGACCCTGGAAGGAATGAGAGAGAATTTGCCAGGTGGGACACAATTATTTTTAGATTCAGCAGATGAATAAAATTCTAGATTAAGGGCAGTGATACCTCTGTGCTCCAGGAATAATTAGTCAAAGTGTGAATATAATCTTTAAAATCCTGACAGCATTATGATAAATAAATGAAATAAAGCTCTAGTCCCATTCCAAAACCTTTAAAATTATTAGGGCATTCAAATGGTCTTGTTTTTCCCCTACCATTGAACCTGCAGTTTGTTGGATTAAAAGCCTGAATTCCCAAAATCCAAACAGATACAAATATGAAAATGCCTAGTCCGACCCATGCTGTTCTGTGATTTTGCGTAGAAGTTTGAGAGATTCCTACAGCTGAAAAAGAGCTCCACATCTTTTTAAAGCAATAGGGTAAGTCACCCATCCTGTGATATTCTGGAGGCAGCACCTTCCCACAGGGTTGCTCCAAAACCAGAAGGAAGTCAGGGCCAATTAAATCCTAGAGATTGTTATACATTTCAGAATGCCTTAAATATACTTCATTTTCCTCATCATAAAACTTCTGAGTTTTGAGATAGGGAAAGGGCTCTAAATGCTGCTTTTTCTTACCCGTCAGAGAGGGCAAACTTTTGATGTAGCTCTCCAGTTCCTAGCATGTCACAAGCCTCGAGCCAAGTACAAAACGTTGTAGTAGCAAACAGCTGCTTTCCAAATCTCTGTGGAGTCATCTGCCGCGTAAGCACTGCGCAGCTGGAGACTGTACATCTGCTGACAAATCAGTCTTTCTCTTCAAAGACTTGTCTCGAGGGAGAGTTTTAGGGTTGTTGTTGCTGTTATTAGCTGGATAAAATGGACTTTTGCCAAAGGTCCCTCTGGCTTCTGTGCTAGGCACTTCAGAAACTCATTTCCTTTACTAATGTCTGATGGATGCACGTACGGTTTGTTCTTCAGAAAGGTAAGCAGCGTCTATGGGAGGTCATTCTTAAAATGGAGCAAAGACTGTGTAGCAATCTAGATCTGCTTTGATAAAACAGGTAAAGTAGGAGCTTTCCCAGTTAGGGTCTCAGGTTTTATGCAAGAATCCCTGCTTGCTAGCAGTGTTTTGAAAATCAGTAAACTGTATAGCAAAGTCAGATTTTGACACAATTTGACATTGAAATGTCAGTGACGGGAAAGTGTTACATAACTGATCTTTGGGTGATATGAAGACTAATGCTGAAATTAAGTGTCAGGCCTCTCTAATCTGGTTGAAAATAATTTTTAGTCCAGAGAAACAATAAAATGAAAGAACTTCCATGCATTCAGTAAGTTAATGTCCCACAGGAAACAAAGTAATTGAAAATGTGAAAATCTCACTGGTGCAGTAAATGTCCTTTTTGAGGAAAATGACACCATTTCATCACCAAGTATGGCCCCTGTGACAGTTGCGATGGGAACAATAAGCAATCACAAAGCTTGAATAGTTCAAAATCACTAAATCTATTCTTTACTGCAACATACATTTACCCAACTAAACTGAAAACTCAGCTCTTTTAGGAGAGATTTTTAAAGAGAGGTGGGAATTCCAGTCATGTTCCATATATTGCATGCAAAGTCTTTCAGTCCTGCTGAGTAGCCTGCAATGATCAGTGGGTTCTAAAGATGCAGTTTCTATTCTCTGCTGTTCCTCTGTGTCATGATGAAGCACTTCTTGGCTGAGGCTTAGCTTTGCATGTGCTGCATGAAAAATGAGCAAAATCAAGTGAAATCAGGTTAGCTAATACATATTTACCAAATAGATGTGTTGTCAGAAATTTCTGTACTTTCAAGAAGTTAATTAATTCCCTTGTACACCCTTTATCTACAAAGCCTGATTTCAGAATTGAGCAAGGGTTTCTTACACCACAGTAACATCACAAACCAAATCTTCAGTTCCGGCCTGTAGAAATAGAGTGATAGTTAAATCCACCTTCTTCCTTGTTTTTTAATCATCACTATTCCCCATCATGAAAATACAGACAGTAATAATTATGCCTGCATTCTTTTTGGTTCTTATGATTTTTTGTTTTCTTCAGAACATGGATGGACCTTGCTGTGGAAGTACTCATAAGGATGTCTGGAATTTTTATGAAGTTTCTTAATAACACTTTAACCAGTGTTATTTTGTAGTTCTGCATTCTGAATGTGTTCTGCATACTTTTGAATATGGAGCTGTATGTGATTAAATTGCTACACATTTTGCTGGAATCAGCCCCCATACCAATTGAATAGCCTATATTGTTGTATTTTGACTCGGAACTTCTCTTCAGTGTAATACAATACGAACTTTTCTGCTTCAGATGTAAAATCGAAGTATTTCTTAGTTGTACCCCAGTGCTGCATAGATATGTCCACCAATATAAAGTCCCAAATGTTCTAGAAAGTGAACATTTATTTAGCAGGAGATCATTCCTGCTTGTAACATTTTCCCCCCTAAACAAACCAAAGAGATGGGAAAGGAAGCACAGAAAAATTGTGTGGATTTGTTCAGACTGGCAGTGTCAAAGTCTGGTGTTGGAATCAGAGCTGCTAGATGCTCATCTCTTGCCTTGTCTTCTGTAGTATGATGCCTCCTACTGTTCCACTCTTGCATAGAAAATAAATACTTATAACTCTTAACATTTTAATAAGCTCGTTTTGGATATTTCATGATTATGTAGTTTTATGCTGTGCCTTTTTTTAGATTCTTGAGAATGAATAACAATTTCTTTTTGTATTTTGGCAAGGTATTATCTAATAGTTTCCCCTGATAGGCTTTCAGGCTGGTGTTAAAATACCTGCTGTCTCCTGGAGAAAGCCATCTTCTTGACTGACCTATGTCAAAAGGGGAAGGTGGTCATAATGGGTTTGAAATTGCTCTCACTTAGTTTCTGGTGACTCTGTTCTGTACCTGTGTATGTGTGTGTGCTTTATCTACATGATTCATATATATAAGCACACAGGCATTTTTATATACATATGAATGATGTATATTATTTGTATGATCAATAATGTTTCATAGAGCATTTGCTTGGCAATATGTTGGGATTTTTTGCTTTTCATTAGTAATCAACATTAGTATAGGTGGTACATTAAGTCATTTTATTGCTGGAGACTTTCAGGAATAGTCTTTTATGTACCCATTTGGTTCAGAATTTTAAGAAATATGAAAGAAGTATTTTAATAGAACTGTGTTCATTAAAGATTAAACTAATTTTTCTGCCCTTTAGCAGTGAAATTTGATCTTTAATATGAGGTATTTAATATGCTTGTGGTATTTAAGAGACACAGCTGATTGTTGATTGTGCCCTTATATAGTGTCTGTTCAGGTACTTAATGATTTCTTCACAAAATTGTTTTGCCATAAAGAAGAGAAAACAAGTGGGTAACTTCAAAAGTGTTCAGCTGTGTAATATATGTCTGTGCAGTAACATTATGTTAAAGAGATAATGCTAACTTGTATGTCAGAAACATAACATGGTAAACCACATCATTCTGTTCTGTGTTCAGTAGCTTATAGACTAAGTCAAAGCAACATATTCATATTTTTTCCAGATGCCTTTCAACTTATTTTTCTCTGGTCAAATTATAATTAATGTTCTATGTTTACCCTTCCTTCCTTATCCCTTTTTCTTTTACTTAGTTGATTTCTGAATGTTTCCCTTTATTCCTGTGATCTTTCCTTCATAGCGGCACTGTCTCGGTGAAGCTTTGCATAAATCTATCAGCAATGTAAGTGATTTGCACTTACAGCTTGTGAACAGGGCATGCTTGCACTAATCAACCTGCATATCCTGCAGTACTGCTTTACAGCTTCAGCCCATGAACTGGGAGACACGGTGATATTTGAGACGAGAACATGTGCTTCTATCAAAAGCTTGTGTACTGCATCCCCTCATCTGTGTGACTGTGTACATATCACTGGGCATCAAACACTGTGTACGTGGTCATAACATGAGCAGCGTTTTTATGTCATTGTTAATGCAAGCAAGCTTGTGGGCAGTGCAGACGTGTATTGCAGAGCTTTCTACAAAGCATGGGATTGATGCTCTATTATAATTTGCAGTTTTGCAGTGTAAGTCATAGCCAAACTTGTCTTTCCTTCTTTTTTTTTTTTTTTTTCCAATTCTCACAGATATTTTTAATGTGCTGAAAACTTGGGATAAAAGTATGGGAAGTTCAGACACTAGTGTTTCGAGCTCTTTTCTTTTGAATCCTCAGTACAGAGCTGTACAGAAAGGGTGGTCCAAAGACATACAAAAAGAGGCACTATGTTCTCAAAAATGTGCTCTGAAGGATATCAGTATATGCACTGAATAATCAAAATAATATTTAAAATCACATGCGCGCCTAAAACCACTCATATTTCTAACTTTTTTTGTACTTTCCAACATCAAAACAAATTATTAGAAGGGTAGACTAATCTGACTTGCTTGCTAGACTCATGTAATCCTCATTGTCCTTTATTTTCTCTATAGTCTGTTGATGCAAATAGACATCTCCAGACATTGACTCATTTCAGACTGTGGTTTTGCAGTCACTTCAATCTGGTGGGAAAATGAACTGCTCTTGCTTATTCCTGATCTCTTCTAAGATGGCTTCCTGGCCAGATGTCAGATTTCTCTTGGTCATCTCAGTTAAAATGTTTTCTGCCTTTCTAAGACAGAAATGAAAACAAAATCATTTTGCCCTTGGTTCGTGTTCCACATGTTTATAAATTATATACTGATAATTGTTGGAATTCAGAGCAGGAACTTAAGTGAGAGACAGATTTAACTTCAGGCCAAAAATACATTTCTTTCATGTCGTCTTAATAAAAATTTGCCTAGGTTACCATGTTTGACTCCATTTGACTGTTATCATGAAAGGCTTGTTAGAGTGTGATCATTAAATTACCTGAGGTTCTGCAGGACTGAGCAGGACTTCCCCTAGAATTTTACCTCCTGGTGTCAGGGTGAATGGGACAGGACGATGGTGAGAAACCTGAGAGACAGAAACAGTGAAGGAGACAAGTAAGAATGGGCTTAGAGGTGAAGAGAAGGACCAGGTGCATGTGAGGTTACAGAAGGGTGGAGAGAAGGGCCCAGCAGTGAACATGGGAAGAATTAGAGTAGATGGGGATGTGAGTAGACCAAAGGGAAGTTGAGGTAAAATAGCTTATTTTTTTTTCCTGAAGAAGGAAGACAATAGCACATTGCAGTACTAGAAGATGATGCATATATGAAAATTCAGAGCTGGCCATGCTGGCAGGTGCATGGTGCAAACTCACCACTTCAGTGGAGTGAGTTTCTAGGGATAAAGAGGAAAAAATACAGTATATACTATATATAGGTATTAAAACAAAGTGTTGTCACAGTGAAGGTAGATTATCAGCGGAGTTACTCTGATGCTCAAAATATTTTCTTTTTCATGTCGTTGGTAAATAAGTAAAGTGGAAAACTTTGTGGCTTATAAAAGCTTATTCAGGTGGGGAAAAGGCTGAAGAATTATAGAACAGCTGTAAAAGGCCAAGGGACTTGGCAGTAAAATGGCAGATGAAATTCAGTGTAGATAAATGCAGTGATACATGAGGAAAAAGAATCATAACTTTTTCTGTAAAATGGTGAGCGTTACCTTGACCTGTTACAGTAGAAAGTAGTTTTGGGGACTGTGATATATAATTCCATGAAAACATCTCCTCAGTGCTCAGTAGGAGTCACAAAAGCAAATAAAAGATATTAGAATCTAGGAGAGAAACAGAGAACATAACATGTAAAACCATATAAATCAATACATAAAAGCAGAATTTTTTCTCAACTATCTTGTGCTGTTTTGGTCTCCTAATCTTAAAAAAAGTAATATTAAAAAAGGGGTAAAAGTAGGAGAAAGGTGATCATAGATGTGAAATAACTTTCATACAAGGAGCAACTCAGTAAGCCAGAGCAGTTCAGTATGGCAAAGGGCATAAGCAGGAAAATGATGGAGAGCTATAGAGACATGAGTAAAATGCAGCAAATGAAAAGAGAACTTATTTTGACCCCTTTCCATTACAAGTATTGGAGATCATTGTGTCAAATTGGCACACCTGCATGGAACTTGACACAGGATATTGTGCATACAAGCTTTTATGGGCTCAGATAATGGTTGTTATTATTTCTTCTATAAATCTGCTTCAAAGTACTTCTGGTTTAAGAAAGATTACTAGTTCTGGGTAGACTACAGAGTCAAGCTCTGTACATTTATGCCTCGGCCTCTTTTTTCCCGGGTCTCCTGGTCGTCTCTTTCTGGAGGCAGAACCAGAGATCAGATAAAACTTTCGTCTGACGTTGTACAATTTGTATGTGAAATTTATATTTAATGTAGTTAGTAAAAGGTTTTGCAGCATGTAGTGTAGGCCTTCACCACTCACCTATAATTGTAGCTAATCTCCTTCAAAGGTATCTGAAGTACCAATACTATTTATGCAGTGTATGTTAAAGGTAGAATGTATACGCCCAGACACAAAGACTTGGTGAATCCAAAATACGATGAGCTGTGCTTATTTAATTTAAATTAGTTTGATTTTTGTTTTATTTTGTTTTACTGCTAATTTTTATTTCTGTAGCTTTTTTCTTTCAAGTCTGCTTAAGCTGTGTCCTTCTGAAAAAAAATTAACCCACGTGTTTGGCAGCAATGTCCACGCTACAAGTTGTACTTGGTATACTGCTATTAATTTTTTGCTAAGTGGTGGGTTTTAATGTTCTCTAACTCAATAACTTGATGTGCAATGTCGTTACAAATTTGTCATAATTAATTTTCAGATATGCTGAATCAAATGACACTATCAGACTTTCATTTATAATTCTATATTATGTAATGCTCTGAGGCTTGAAAAATATCCTTACTGATTCAATTTCCTTGTCACTTGACAATTTTATTTTCCTTCCTTTGAGTCACTGTAGCAAAATTCTCTTTTGCTTAAATCTTGTTTCCAGAGTTGGAGTGTATCTCCCCTGTTTGGGGAGGGATACAGGTTTAGTACTTTCAGTCTGAAAAGATGCTATCTGATGTGAAGAACAAAGTATAATATTATTATAAAAAGGAAATGGGACTAAAAAATGAATATAGTATACTATAATACTTGTTGGATGAAAAGCATCATTTGTAAAATCAGATATTTCTAGGAAAATGAGTTATTTGTGACTCAGATCATTTAGATCTTGGAAACAAGCATGAAAACCACTCTCATAGTCTTACTGAACTAGCAAAAAAGTGTCTGAGGGGAAAACCATCACTTTTTATTTGTGATGTGGAGTGGTATGCTACCATTTCTTTCTAAATGAGAAAACCACTAGTAAGATAGGGCCATAACATAAGAAAAGATATAAAAACCAATGTAGATGTCACAGGCTGTCCTCCCCTATTCCAAGTGCAGGATTATCCTTGGAGAATGGGTGTTCCCCTGAAGAATAGTTTAACAATCAAGTGTTTGATTTCAGACCTTGATAGTGTCATTTTTATTGGTCTTTTATATATAACCAAAATAATTTTGATAATTTGGCCATTAAAAATTGTGTTACAGGTAGTGCTGCAGTATGAACTGACCAATATGATAACCCTTACAAAATCATTAAAATGTAATTATTATATCTCTGGTTATGTGTCATATAACATTAACAACAAATTCAATAGATGGATGACATTGCTTGTCTGTCTTTTAGCTAATGCTCTGGCTCTAAAATTTCAACTGTTTTCTTCTTTTGGATGTCTTCTTTGCAGCTGATGTTAGTATTAATGACTAATGAATATTTGCTGTTCTGTTGTGGGATAGATCTCCTTACTGAAGCAGAATCTGGAGATGCAGCTTTCCCAGTCACAGAGCTCTTTGCAGCAGCTACAAGCCCAGTTCAGTCAGGAGCGACAGAGACTGACTCAGGAGATCCAGGAATTAGAAGAAGAGCATCAGCAAAGGCATAAGTCACTTCAGGAAGCCCATATCCTTGCCTTCCAAAACATGGAAGAAACAAAAGAGCAAGAACAAAAGGCATGTTCATATATTCCTAATTCTGTAGAGAATATTGCCTTTTTCGTATTGGATGTACACAGTTGGAATTAGTAAAGGAAGTATCTGCATAACAATTAAAGTTGCTTTTCAGCTGATGTATTAATATTGTAATATTGTTATCTGGTTAAATCTGAATGAGACATATTGAAAATCATCTCTAATATTGGCATTGTTACATATCTCGCTTTATATGCACATATATAGGTGTGTGTGTGTGTGTGTGTATTTGTAAAATTATTATCAACACATGCATTTATTTATGGTAGATTGACATTTTTACCCTTAATTTTATATTCTTGTTTTGAGTTTGAGGAGGAATTTTCCATTACAATTAATTTTGCATATATTTTCTGTCTATAGGCTCCTTTACAATGCTTTTTATATTTTCATTATGTTAAAAATTGTATAAGCTATGTTCTGTGACTTGCAAGATAATTTTCATGCTCCATGCAAGATATTTTTTTAAAACCTTGGCTAAACCAGCTTTAAAATTGGAATTTTGGTAGTGCAGGGTACATAATCAGGGGGTATCTTAAAGTTTTTTTAAGTTCAGCTCCACAGTGTGCCTTTGCAATCAGTTTTCCCACTGTGTGCCCTTACTGTACTTTGGTTCACATCATAGACTGGTGTCGAGGTTTGACCCTGGCCAAATGCCAGGGACCTACGACATCTGCTCTCTATGCTCTCTCCTGCCAGGTAAGTAGAGGAGAGGACTCAAACTAACACAAACACACTGGACTCATGAGTTGAGATGAGGCAGTGGTGGGGAGGGGACGCACAAGAACATGAGCAAACAGGTGAGAAAACTTAAGTTGCAAAGTGATTTATTAACCTAACAGAGTCGGAGGATAAATGAGAGATAAAAATAAGCTCTTAAGACACCATTTCTTCACTCACCCCTCTTCCCTCTTAAGACACCGTTCCTCAGCTCACCCCCTCCCTCCTTCACACAACCAACAGCTCCAGGTGGGGGGCAGGGTATGGGGTTTTTCCTTAGTCAGTCCATCCCCACAATTCTTCTGCTACAAACACTGTTTCTCNGAAATCTGCTGCAAACACGAGTGCTTGTCCATGGGGTGCAGGCTCCCGAGCCGAGGCCAGGTTTTTTCCCATCCTGGGGTCAAGGCCTTTCTCTCTCGTCCACAGCCTTTGCAACTCTCAGTCTCTGCTGGGACTCCCACTGGATCACAGCTTCCTCCAGGCATCCCCCTGTTCTTCTGGCATGGGCACCTCCCCACGGGCTGTGGGTGGATCTCTGCACCCCCCTGGACTCCATGGGCTGCAGGGGGACCACCTGCTCCCCCCATGGTCTTCACCATGGCTGGCAGAGTGTTTTCAGCTCCTACACCTGGAGCACCTCCTCCCCCACCTTCTCCACTGACCTTGGTGTCTCCATGTTGTTTTCCCTCACATATTTTTACCTCCTCCTCCTCCTCTGGCTACAAAGAAGTGCGTGTACCCATTATTTTGATTTCTTCTTAAATATGTTTTCACAGAGGCATAACTAACTCTCTAATTGGCCCAGGTTTGGCCAGCAGCATGTCCATCATCTCCAGAGCCATCAGAGATTGGCTTTGCTGGACAGGGTGAAAAACTTCCAGAACCTTCACACAGGACACACAGGAGCCATCTTTGTGCCCATCCCTACCCACTAGAAAAACTAGGCCAAGTAAAACCACCACAACTGGTCTTTGAGCACACAAAGTAAACTCCTTTTGTTCTGAACAAAACCAGAAGATGTGTACCAGGAACATTGGGCTTCATACATTTCCATAGGAAGTAAACATGGGTGTCCTTAGGGAGCAGAAGTCCCCAAATGGGTATTGTGTGCATACTAAACTCATCTATGAATCTGCACCTTATTACATTCCTTGCTATTATAGGTATATCCATGGATTGATTTTTTTCTCTTTTCCAGCTGTGAGCCACACAGGGCTTTTGTGCACAGGTAATTTTGGTAACCATCAACCACTGAAAAGAAAACATATAGTTGGGCAATAAGAAAATATGAGTAATATTAGTGCATTTTTTTCTAGAGTATGTCAATGCCTGCTTTTTGTTTCCAGTTGTTTATTGTGTAATGTTTTATAAATTCTCTAAGTTGGTATAAAACAAATTTTGTCAATTTTGATTTCATAGGAACTGGAAGAACGTTTACAACAGAAGCACTCGGAAGAACTTCATGCACTTAAGGAAACACATAAACAAGCCATGGAAGGCTTTAAATTGGAAATGGAACAGGAACTTCAGACTCTACGGTTTGAGCTGGAGGATGAAGGAAAAGCTATGTTAGGTATACTATTTTCAAATTTGAAAATAGGTCCAAAACCATTATTTCTACTTGTGCAAATACACATGCACATGTATATGTGTATGTATATTTTAACACTAGTGTCTCTCAGAGTCATTCAGTGTTGACCTAAGTTTTCCTCTTAAAATTGCTACAAGCTTTAACAGGTAAGCCTAGACTCTTCACTTTTGAAATATCTTACCCTTAAGGTGTTTTTTGAAGGAGTAAGTGACCAAAGTTCCTGATGGAGAATGTTTTCAGAAAGCAACAGGAAGAGAATACAGGACAATTGCTTAGCTGATGTAAAACAGTGTGTTTTAAGTCAGCAGCAGTACTGGATGGAGTTGGGCTGTTACTGTTAATTAATGTAAACGTGTCCAAAATAAACTTTTCTTTTTGTTCATGGTAATCAGCTTCCTTGCGCTCAGAGCTCAATCACCAACACGCAGCAGCAATTGACCAGCTGAGGCACAATCATCAACAAGAACTGGTAGCTGCCAAAATGGAGCTTGAAAGAAGCATAGAAATCGGCAGGCGACAGGTAGGAGACACGGCTGGCAACTGCCTGTAAAATGGCATGATCAGTATTCATTTTTCTCTTTGCTGGAGGCAAGAACTGTTGTGAACAAACAAGAACTGTGTAATCCTACAAATCACCCAGCACCAGCAGCTAATGCATTCCTACCAGTTTCCTAAACTTCCTTGCTTAGCTTTTTCTGCCTTCTACAAACTTTGTTAAAGCCTAGAAAAGGCTCCCATAACAACGTAGTTTCCTCTCAGAACTGTGCTTGCCATGGGAGTCAAGTGCCCAATCTTGCAAAATTATACTCAGCTGCCAGCAGGAAGGAAAAAGCTGCTTCTCTTTGAAGCCTAAGTGATATGGCAAAAGAAATGGTTGCTATAATCAAATTATTGCTTCAAACTTAAGAAAAAAGCACCCAACCCCCCAACAAACACAACCCCCCAAAGCCAATATTTTTGCTTTCACTGCCTTTGCTTTCAGTAGCAAACTGATTGATTCACCTTTTATCTTTCATTTTTAATTTTACGTATAATCAGTTTTTCCACTAGTAGCTAAAAATTGAGAGTTTAAGCTCTATTGAAAGCCAGAGGAAATAAGAGGACCAGAAAATTACTTCTTTATTTGCCTATATAATAGGCTTTTCAAGATTGATTTACTGATACTCCAGCACCAAGGAGGAGGAGTAGGTTTAGAAATATATTATCAGAGGAAACGGGGGTTTTGACATAGCCTTTACACAGAAACAGAGATGGTCAAAGATGAGCCCTTTAGCTCTTCCTTGCTGGTTTAACAGTGTTAGCACCAGTGGCAAAAACATGGTGCTGTCACCCAGGATTTAGGAGGATATAGTTTCAGTCATGTGTTGCTTAATCCCAGAGTCTGACACCTAAATGAAGTATCAGAAAAAAAAAAAGAACAGGTGTTTGATCCAACCAAGTAAGTGTGTAGTTTTTGGCCTCAGTATAATGATGTGATAAACATAAGCTTTGGTTAGACTGAGGGCCAAGCAATTACTGAGGTCTACTGTGTTAGAATGCTCATCAGTTCACAGGATCAGAGTTGAATGATATGCAGAGTGGTCTGATCAGGATGATTATGTTTGCTACTTTTTGAAATATTTAAATATGTGGATTTCAATTTTCCACTGCTTTTCCTTATAACTTTAACATAGTCTTTATATAGGGACATATTTAGTTATTTTTAATGGTCTGCTCTTAAAGACGCCCTGTGAAATTCATGCACTAGGATATATTTGTATTTCCTGGAGGCATGAAGGCACAAAACACAATTTTACATAAAACTATTTTGGAATATCTGCTGATTTTCTCTGTGCAAACTATATGGTCATTAGTTACTGTGAAAACTGTAAGAAGTGTAATAGATAGAAATAGTAAACTCCGAAAAAAGTTGTTTTCATTACAGACATTTCTAAACCAAGGAGACTCATTTTCAAAGCCATTGGAATGGGCTCCAGCTGAGTTGCCCAGATGTTAACTGCATTGGAGTTTCTTATGCAAAAAGAATGACTTTTCTTGATTTATTGGACATGATATAAATATAACATAAACTATTTAACACATATTCTGCTGCAAGATAGTTATGAGCCTTGTGTATATTTGTGAGATAGGAGACTTCTGAATCAGTTTTTGTTTGTGCAGGGCATTGCACATCTTGAGCAATTTTCTCCCATTGAATGGGGCTGTAAAGGAAGAAGAATGTTTCTCTGGATTGTATGCTAACCAGGCAGAAAAAGCGAAATGACCCGGCCCTGGATCTTAGTGATACCTGGTTTTTATTCTTGTATGTGTGGGCAAAAGGAAAATGTGATGAGCTACACCAGTTTTAACAGGCAATGATAATCATGGTGTACTATGATTTTTGCACTTCTCTTTTGTACTTTTCTTGCACGTGGAAATAGTTTATTACATAACTTTGATTTCTTCTTTTTTTTTGTACTTGTACACAATAAAAAAGCCCTTCACTTTGATTATAATTTGTGTCAGCATCAAAAACTGAAAAAATTGTCTGTTGGATGGAAAATTCTGCTCAGCTGTTGTCTTCCAAAAGCAAGTGTTGTAGGCATCACTTCTGAGAGACAAGTCTTATCTAAAATTTTTTTTGCTGCTGCTACTTATATCATAGGAAAAAGAATTTTTATGCCGAATATCAGATCTACAAGATGAACTGAGACACCGAGACCATCATATAGCTGAACTGGACAAAGAGATTCTGCATCTTCATGAAAATATAAGTGCATTGACGAAGGAATTAGAGTTTAAAGGGAAAGAAATTCTTAGAATTCACAGTGAATCAAACCAACAGATCAGGTATGAATTTTTCCACTCTAAATTCAAACCTGTATTGTTTCACTTGCTGTTTTACTTTAAAAAATTTACCATTTGCAGTTTTAAATTTATCCTCTTAATGAAGTCATGTTATATATCACTTAGTCTTCTTTAGAAAAGCTATGCCCATTACTAGTAAAGTTAGTGACTATGGTGTACAGTTAAGTGGCATTCCAGTGCCACATTTTGGCATATTTAGTAGCAGTTCACTCAAGTGTTGGTTTGTTTTTCTTTCAAATTCATTATGCTTGTTTATTTTAAAAAGCATTAAAGGAGATGTATTTTCCATGAAATAAGCTAGAAGATTGGAGAACAGTAAGTAGTAGGTTTTGATGAGTCAGTAATTCCTTCTGTGTTGTCTGATACTCTGTAAAAGCCATTAGAAGCATGGCAGAAAATCATGATAAACAAAAAAGTGTGATTTTAGAATAACTCTTTTTTTAACAAAAACTAAATTAAACAGGATGCATGAGCAAGATTTAAGCAAGAAACATGAGAAAGAGCTGGATGTCTTGACAGCAGATCACATCAGAGAGAAACAAAGCATGCTGGCAGATTTTAATAAGACCCAAGAGCTGCTCAAGGAAATTAATTCAGCTTTACAAATTTCGTAAGTTTTGTTGCATTAAAAAAATTTGTATGTAGCTGCATTGGAGTGAATAGTTTATTCTGGTGTCTGTAAGCTCTTGTAGATACTGCAGAGATGCAGATGTACAAATACCTCAAAGTGTGAGGCCTAATCTTGCATTTTTTTAGGCAACACAATTCTATAATCATTAGGGGAATTTAGTGAGATAAATTGTTAAGGGTTTGAGACCAAAAAATTTCATGTAGGGAAGATATTAAATCTGCTCCTAGAGAATTGGAGAAAACATTATTTCAAATGGTTTCTTTCTATCTTTTTTTGAGAACACAAGTTTATAAACAGTACAATATTTACCACTAAGAAGTGAGATTCTAACATGAGTGATGCAAACATTTTCAGGTTTGGTAGCATAGGGACAATTAGGTGTCTGAAATGGATTGTATGAGCATAACAATAGCAGAAGGTTTAAGAGTTTCTTTGAGTCAAAATACCACCAGGGATTAAACCACCTCTGGGCAGAAGTGATGTAATAGTGTGTCATCCAGCCAGTGTTTCCCTGTCTTCCACATCCTTCATTCTTTATCTCTGTGATGTTACCCATTTGGTCAGTTTCTGGCTTAGATTTCACAGCACATTGAGGGCTTCCTGCTGCAAAGTTGTCACTGAGGGATTTGTATTTGCAGCACGGAACATTTATGGCAGAGAGAAGAATTGGTTCTAAGTTTATGATAGAAAGCTTTTCTAAATAAATATCAGTTACAAGTGGACAAGATGCATCTAGCTTTTTCTGGATAATGAGCCCTCAGAAATTGTCTTCAAATAAAATGGTTATAAAATTCTAGTTCTCACTCCCTTTTAATTGTCCGCATGCGCACGCTTATACCCTGATAAATGCGGTACCTTGCCATTCAGTAAATTAAGTGTAAGCTACCTCCTGTTTGCTGCATTTATCTTGTATGAGAAACAGGCCTGTGCGCAGCCATCAGAACTGTTTTGGAACTGTTTACCCTAACTGTTTTTCACATTAAATTGTTTTCTTCTCAGTGTCCAGAAATTATCTGAATTTAGGTGGTTTCCTACTCCTGGGTCTTGCTCAATTTAGAGCTGTGAGGAAGCAGCCCCTGGCCTAAAGTCAGCAAGCATCATCCAGGGTGCCCTGACCTGTTTTTCGGTGTGTTATTTCTCTATTTACACCAAAGCAAGAAGCTGTCCAAAGAGGAAACTATGTAGAAAAGCAAACAAATAACAAACAAACAAACAAACAAAACAAAACAAAAACAAACAAAACAACACCACCAAACAAAAACACCAAAAACCTCCCAAAACAACAAGAAAACCAAACCACACCAAAAATAAAGCAACCAAAACAAAACAAAAAAACAACCCAAAACACACCCCCAAACAATAACAACAAAAAAATAGAGGTTTTATGCAGTTGTTTCTCAAGTAACTTCCCAGGTTCAGCCTCACCTAAAGTGTGGCCTCATGAATGTTTGTGAAGTGGAAAATCTGTCTTGGAGTAATTGAGAGTGGTATCATTAATTAGACTCTACAACTAAAATCTTTAAATTACAAATTATCTGTTTGAAACACCATAAAAAAACCCAGTTCTCTGAAGTATCTGAAAATAAAATGACAGCTGTGTGTAACTGTGTACTTTACTCTGGGGGTCTATATATAATAGCTTAACCCAGCATAAAGTGTATACACAAAAATTAAGCCAGCTGAGGCTATTTCTGTTCTGCTGAGTCAAATGCCTTCTCTGCAAGTAAAAACAATCACGTTGTTCTCATTCATATTGTTTTATGTAAATACATTATATAATCTCCTCAGAATATGTACAGGTTATTTGAAGGTTATCAATATAATTTAATATTAACTGCTTTTTCAGCTGCAATTCTAAGTAAAAATGACATAGTTGCTTTTGAATAGAAAATATTTATCTAAGTGAAAAATTATGTCTAGTTCCAGGTGTCTACAGTTTGTTTAATACTTGTGGAATTAAGCTTGACCTGATTTAGACAATTTAATTCATAGATTTTTCTCAGTGTTTGACTGGGATTTTTTTTCTTTTTTCACTAAGTTTTTTAAATTTCCTGAGTCTGTTCTGAAACTTGCTTTACTAATTTACATGAGGGCTGAATATGCGAGACACTTTTTTTAGTACTTTCCTTTGAAACTATATTTAGCATCATGAGCATTTTATTTGTTTAAAAGAGACACAATCATTTGGAATTGTCATGCCTTCAAAATTTGTTTTTTTAAAAAAAATTATATTTATGCAGTTATTTGTATGATTCCTCTCTCAGTTGGCTTATTTCACTTCTCTCCTTTAATGCTTTCCCACCAGGCATTTCAAATTTCCTCTTAGTTTTTTTTTCAAATGTTTGTGAGTTGTTACATTAGATATCTTAATATCCAAGTGTTATTCCTTTTGTTTTACAGCTCATTCCTTTATTTCATCTCTAATGGTACTAAGTAGGTTTTGTGGAGAGGAGTTAGTTACCTGTTACTCTTCAATGTTCTTGGGTATCTTTGTTCCAGTATGTTCCACATGAACTGAGGAAGATGCTGCCAGCTTTTTCTGTCGATCCAGCTTCTCTAGTGTCACAAAAATGCATATTTATTCAGAGTAGTCGTCTATTAAAATAATTTTTTTTTAAAGATACTGTTGGTTTTCCTCATTAGGAAAGTGAATTGCCAGCTTTTAAAATTTATATCAATATTAAATATAATGCTATGTAGTCTTTATATTTTACATACAAACCAATTTTAGCTATGTCTTCTGTAATTCTCCTCTTCATATTGTGGTTTTGTATGCCTTGTTTTCAGCCTGACTTCCAAGAGGCCTTTTTCAAAAATACAGTAGTGCATACACAGTAGGGATGTCAAGTTTTTAGAATGTTGCCTAGATTATTAGTTGCTGAAGCAAAAGCTACAGTTATTGGGGTTTTTTTGTTTGTTTTAACTATCTAAAGCTGAAGGAGAACATAGAAAGTAATTTCCTTCAGGGTGATAAGACAGTCATCTTCTGTTTTTACTCCCTGAACTCTCTTTTGTACTAATCAAAAATGTGACTGTTCACTCATCATGTAATACTGGATCAGGCTAAAGGGGGTATTCTTCTTTTCTATAAAGTTTAGAAGAAATGGAAGAAAAATATAAAAACAGAGAATCAAGACCAGAAGACTTGCAGCTTATCTCAGAACTGAAAGACCTAATTGCAGAGCGGGACCAACTCATAAAGAAATTGATTGTAAGACTTCTATGCTCTCTTGGTGTAATATCTTGACAAATACAAAAGTTAATCTGATTCAAAGTGTTTAAAATGTATTTAAGGAACCAATCCTGCTAGTATGTTATTTGTATTCTTTAACGCATTATTCCTCTGGTTCCAATGGCCCATAATAGTAAAACTAATTAAATACCAAGTGTTTTCCACAATCAAGCATAGTACATTATTACAAGAAGTATTTTTATATGTCCTTTATCAGATGTCTCCTGCCTCCAGCCCTGGGACAAGCCAGCCATGTAAGCTATATAAGAATTAGTCTCTTCTGTGAGGTTTCTAAGACCAAGATCCCAACCCATTGAGCTTCTCAAATTCAGAGCACAACACCCTGACTTGGGTTAGTCTGATTAGATCCTGATTAAGAACCAAGAAGGAATGAGGAAATCAAAGTTAATTAAAGATCAGAATTTACCTATACTGAGTCTTTCACAGTACATAATCCATTAGGCTTACGCTCACTCTCAGCACCATAGAACTGCATAAATGGAAATTATTTAGATTATTCCACATAATAATATATGGAACATGAAATGTAATTTTTAGAATTACCAGTTTATTTTAAAATGTAAACATAAACTTATTTGAGAACATTTTGTAGGCAGATTTGGCCCCTAACTGATTGAAAATGCATAAAAAGAAGTTTCTATCTGTTGTTCTTTTTAGGAGGACAAAAAGTTCTATCAGCTGGAGCTAGTAAACAGGGAGACTAACTACAACAAAATGTTTAATGCAAGCCCTAATGTTGGTGTTATTAATCCATTGGTGAAGGTATGTTCCATGGACTTCATTGCTAAAGTAAAGAAAAAGAAATCTCAAGATACAGTAAAAACAAGAGATATATGTGTATGTGTGTGTGCCTGCATCTATATTGATCACTCCTAAAAGACATGTTCAAAACAAGGAACATAGTTTTCCATTTGTCTGTACTTCTTTTTGTGTAGGTTTGTTTCTTTTGTGTTGTTGAGAGATTCACTGATGCTGTTGCCCTGGTTTGCTTGACATGTGTGACATAAAACACAGTTCCTTATCACAAAACTGCTAATTTAAAATAGAAAAGTGATGGAAAGGCAACAGAGGGGCAGAACTCTACCGTGCAACAGAGAGCAGTGACACCCCTACCTGCTTTTAGTTTTGTAATTTTTCTTGGTTATTTTGGAAAGTGCAAGGGCAGTTTGCACTTTCTGGGAAGTGCTCAGGGTAGAAGAGCATTAGAAGGACAGGGAGACAGGACACTAAAAGGAAGGAAATAAGGGTAAAAAGGGGAAGGGGAAGCGTATGAGAAGGGCATGCAGTGAGTCTAAAGGGGGCAAGATGTAGAGTAAAACTGGAGAAGTGGAGTGACAAACCAGTGGAGGCTGCAAGAGACAGAAGTCAGTCTCTAGCCTTGTCAGTTATTGTCACCATCTATACAAGTGAAAACCCTGCAGTAGCAACCTCTTCCCGTTCTCCCTGTGCTCCTGAATAGCAGCCAGGGAAGGCTACTGTACGTGCAGGCATAGTAGCCTTCCTGTCACTTCAAAAGCCAGCAGCATTCCTTCATGAGGAATGTGAATAGACTGAGATAGGGAACCTAAATACTCTTTCTTTTCATCACTTCAGGAATGAGTCCTCTGACACCTCCTTCCTTCTTGTGATAACCCATAGGTTATTTCATTTGCATGGAAGGGGAAGAGATTTGTCCCAACTGTAGAGACAGAAGAAGTCAGGAAGGTTCTGAAGCAGAGGCTAAAACCTCAGGGGCACAATCTGAGCAGCTCAGATGCTCAAGAGCTTTAGAGATCAAAGTTCAGGCTCATATTATTTAAAAGGAGGTCTGGCTCCATTATTTGAGAGCAGGCTGTGTTATTTAGCCAAGCCCTACTCCAGTTCACATCAGCATATTTCACACTTCTGCACAAACTCTGTTGCAAAATGAATGTCAGTATTCTCCTGATTTTCACGAGCCCAGCAGGTCTCATAAGCTTCTCTGTGGATGCCTAATTTTTATGCTAACTGCATAAAAGGAATTAGTTTGGGCCCATTAGAGACAATTCCAGGAGGACTTCCAGATACAATTTCAATGCTTGTTTGAAAATATTGGAAGTTTGTCTGAACCATCCATTTATAAAGATGTGAATTGTAGCCATCTAGTATGTAACCTTGTGTTTTGTGTGAAATCCTTAGTATTTGGGAAAAGTACTTCAGCATCAGATTTCCATAGTGATAATTCATATATTTTGTAATATGCTTCTATCACTTAAAATGTTTAGACTTTAAAAGTGTCTTGCATGCCAGAGTAGTCTGATCTTTCATTTCATGAGTTGTGGAGTATGTTACTTTATTTTGTCAAAGCACGTACTGTGTTACTGGAGAATGAATCACAAAGAAACTGAAAATCTCATTCTCTTTTCTTTTTTTGTAAAAAAAAAGACAGAAGTTATGAGTTACTACAGGCTTTGCATATTAATGCAAAATTACAGCCATTGTAGTATGTATTAGAGCTGCTCTAATTTCTGCAGTGGATCTGTTTAGTATAGTATTCCATTATTACATCTGAAGTTTCTTAATACTTTGCATGAATTTCATGGAAACAATACACACAGTTTTCTCTCTCCAGATTTGACTGCTTCAGAAGCACAGACTGTTTTACAGAGAATATTATATAAATCTTAATATTTTTCTAAGCACTTATGTGGATAACATACATTTTCCGGAAATGAGCCACATGTGGAGCATACAGATTTAGCTACAGTTTGTTTAACACACTGTTTTAATTACAGCATATATTGTCTTTCAAGTATATTTTACATACAGTTGGTTACTTTTACCAAGTTATTTCTTCTTATTTCTTGCTTCTTCAGCTACTACAGCAGAAGTATATGGGACAATCTTAGTTTAATCCTTTGTAGGTGATGATTTTTCACTGTGATGCTTAAAACCCTCTTTATTATAGCTTTCTCTTAAGTTATTAAGTTATTTTAATTGTGTATTGACAAACATCCACGAGTGTGTGTCTGCAATTAGTAGCATTTTCATCTGTCAGCCCTGGAGAGGTCAGGCACTGAAATCAACACTAGCAGAGAGCTAAAGAGAAGAAAGTGCAAACAAACAATAGGACTCTCTCTGTCTCCATCTGAACTTGTGCCTATCCTCGAATAGAGCAGCTCTCCTGTTTCAGGTGGAATTCTGCTGGAAAATATTATATAGAAACAACATGAGATTCCACTTGTCTTTCACTTTATTTAGTTCAAATTTATGTAGTTTATAAGCCCTTAAGTGGTTTTTCTCCTAGCTGATTTGTTAGGGTTGCATATAAGTAAGTGAAAGAAATTATTTATTATCTATTCAAATAATACATAATTCATTATATTTCTGAGAAAGGGATTTTTTCTTTGCTCTGGGTGTGTCAAAAAGTCCTATTTTTGAAAATAAGGCGCTTTTAATATTATTATTTTATTGTGGACATGAAAAATATGATAGAAGTCAGAAAACACACACCATATCCTGTCACACAGCCATTTTAAAAAAGTGATAGAATTATTTGAAACATCTTTCTGCATTAAAATATCTATAAAAGCAGAGAGGATGAATACTGACTCCTTTATATGATGTGTTCTGGAATGTAAAATAGTGATATAAAAATAGATTTCCTCAATATTTTGAGTCCCTTGAAATAATTAAGAGAAGTACAGAGAGTATTATAAATAAAAGAAAAATGTTCAGTTGTGCCATCTGGTGTCTGAAAGTGGCAGCTGTATTAGCATCAAAGCCAGGCCTTTTCCGTGTGCAAGAAACTGGACTCCTGTACAGTAATATTTTTAACTGTGTTGCTATAATGCTTTGCTGACTGTGAGGGCTATAATTGCTGTGAAAGAAGGGTAGGTGCTTTTCTAGGTCTCATGGTCCAGTTACCAGAATGTGCGTCAGTGATGGGGTGAAATCTGTTGGAGAGATCCACGTTGTTCATCATTGAAATTTGCTGTAATTGCATTTGATAGCAAAGCTGTTTCACAGACATGAAGAAAATATTTAAATAAACATGAAAGGTTTAACAGACTGAAAGGAGAATTTCCACAAGATTGTCAGTCTCCAATGTTTTAAGTAGAAACAATGTTTCAATATAACCAAAATGTTATATTGAAAGATTATACACTTATATGATATACTCATTAATTATTGCAGTAAGTCATAGTGACTTAATTATCTTGATTAGAAGTTTAATTTTTCTGTGAAAATTTGTGGTGTTCAGGTCAAAGCAAATGGAAAACTACAAAAATCTGGCCTAATTCCTCTCCTTCAAAAAAACCTTCAAACCAGCCATCAATAAAACTTTTAAATTAGCCAATGTCCTCATCTGTCCTGGTGCAAGAAGCTTCCTTACATTTGTTATTTTTAATGCAGCAAAAGAAGAAGAATGATAAATCTACAAACAGGTTTGTGAGTGTCCCCAATCTAAGTGCTCTGGAATCTAGCGGAGTGGTGGGCAATGGACATCCAAACCGCCTGGACCCCATTCCTAACTCACCCATCCACGATATTGAGTTCAACAGCAGCAAACCACTACCACAGCCAATGCCACCCAAAGAGCCCAAGACGTTTTTGAGGTGAGCACTGCCTCACCAACCTTTTTTTTTCTTTTCTTTTTTTTCTTAACTCAGGAAAATTTTGCATTTTTTATTGAGCTGAATCTCACTTGCTCTATGAGCCTTTCAGAGGTACAAGTACTCTTACAGCATTTTAAATTTTTACATTATGATTATAACCTCTTTATAGTATTCCTTTTTATTGTAGACCTTGTTAAAATGTGAAGTATTCTCTCACTTTTTCCTAAGCTTTGAACTTTGGAAACCTTTATAAATACCTTAACAGAATTCATGTGCTTCCAATTGTTTACATATATGAACAATTGTTTTAGATGTTTGTGTTATTTATTGATTTTCATTTAGGAATTGATACTAGCATGGAGGGTTTTTTATTCAGTATTATGTGATCAAGATTTTTATATAAGAAAATCATTTTCCGTGCTAGGTGAATGTTTTGTGTTTCCTCTTTCCTCACCTATATGAAATTGTTTCCCAGGAGTAACCTTACTACAGCAACAGGAAATGTTCAGGCTTGGATGCTTAATGCTGAGCTTCCAGTAATTAAAACCAGCATTAAAGTCTCAAGTAATTCTCTCACAAAATAATCTACTGAATTCAGTAATTTTAAAATGGCATTTTAGAGGCAGGATTTTAATCTTTTAGCTTGATGTGCCCACATATTAAATGCACTGAAGTGCTGTACTCTGTATTTAGTAGGTGCTGATCTCTTACCTCTAAGTTGCCAGCTTAAAGCCATGTGTAATTACTGGTTCCACAGCTCGTTGTGTTCTCTCTCCTTTGGTTTAATGCAAAAGATCACATACCTAGCAACTGCTAATTTTAAAGGGAAGCAAATGATAGAATCCAAAACAGATAAGGGTAAACAATATTTTTCAAGAAAACAATTCTTTAAACAAAAAAGTTCTGTTGCTAATTTTTTCCTTGTGCATGTGATGTACATGAGTGTGCTCAGATATCTATAAACATGCATGTGCATGACCCCATGGACTGTGATGCTGGAGTTTTCACCCTAGATTGTTTTGTGCTCTGTATTATCCTGTAGTAGAGATTATTTTATTACCAATTTCTATTGATAAAGGAACTTGTGTAATTAAATTTAAATTTTTTTCTCCTGCTTATTTTGTGAGAATGTTAAGTGTTCAAAGAGGAGCCAAATGCTGTTTGCAGCACAACGGTTTGTTTTCTCTAGTATTTTTGCATATTTTAAGTGTGTGCATGAACAACAGTTGCAAGTGATATTTGTGATGGGTGTTAAGAGTTACAATGGTGTGTATTTCTGTTCAGTTGCCAGCCAGTCTTTGTGAGCACATGTCTACAAATATGATGTTCGCATCATATTTTTCAAAATTAACTTTATCACAGGAAAAGGATGCTAAAAGAGGACCTACTACAGTCATGCTTTTCCAAGAAAACTCTTTTTATTCTTTCTGAAAACTATAGCTATTCATGAGATTTTAAATTATGTTTTCCAAAATACTATTTGTCCACCCTGTAATGTGGCTTCTGAACTGACTTGTCTATGCTGCTGATGCTCTCCAATGGAGTGGATGATCACAGATTCTATAGGGAGACATTAAATCATGTCCCAAGGCACACTGATAATTAATCCATGGAAAAACAGACTGTGTTCCTTCCTGAATATTCTCTGTGATTTTTATTTCTTCTCCTAACAGTTGTACTTTTCATGTAGTTGTGGGATAATTGTTTTTTTTTCTTTCTGTGAATTTAGCCCTCCTCAGACTGATGCCTCACCAGTGGCTTCACCAGACCCACAACGCCAGGAGTGGTTTGCCCGATACTTCACGTTCTGAGAGATGATTTGTTTTTGTGGCACAACGTGATGTGGACTGTTTATAAGAGCATGACCTTAAGTAAACCCTCATGTGAACAAGCTTTCCTGTAATTTGTCAAACACTGTGAATGAGAAAGTATTTGTCTTTCTGATTTGAAACTGCACTGTATTTCATGTTATATTTGTTGGAATCACCTGACATGGTACTATACAATATGTGTAATTATAACTATTATTTTTATTTAAAATGGAACAATCTTTAAACTTTGTAATTACTGCATAATAAATTTTGGTAGAACAAACATAATGCTTTCCCCCTTTTTCCTATAAGTGTGTTTTCTTTGATTTCAGGTAAGGCTTTCCCCCCCAAATAACATAATTGCATGTTTACTATAAATACAACTTAAATTGTAAAAGGAAAAAGTATATATCTCTCACTCTCCCTCCAATTTGGGCAGGATCTGTTTCATGCATCCCAATTCAATTACTTTATAGCAGTTTAAAAAACATCCCTGACTAACATTTAAAAGGGAGATTGGTAAATAAAACCAGTGTAGCTGCTGGCCTTCAGAGCAGATTGATTCTGATATAAGATGAAAAAAGCCACAGACCAGGAGCTGTTCATCGGGGAAGGGGGTTGACTCCTTACCTCTTGCTTATGAGACTTCACTATCTAGTTATAATCAAATGTTTTATCATTGAATTTAAGCAGAAACTGTTCCCACAAGTTCTATATTTCTTTTATGAATATTAACAAAAACAAATGCTTGAAATATTTAGAAAACTGTGCTAGGTATCTCTGTATAAATCAAGAATCTACATTTTGAGCATATTGTCCTGCTCTGGATAAAATTCATATCTGAAGTGAAAAAAAAAAAAGCCACAAACAAACAAAACCAACTGCACAACTTTTTCCCATAAATGCATACTACAGATACAGATCTCTCATTAAAACTTAGTTACCTTCCCTTGTCTATATTAATTTTTTTTCTTCTTCTTAAACTGATATATGAAATTGTTTTTTCAGCTACTGAGCATGATTCCCCAGTCTATACCTTTTATGATGTCAGTGTTGCTCGAGAAGTGTGTTGCAGCATAGAGAAAACCAGAGCTTATTGTCTTTTTTATATTTTTTCATTCAAAGATTACCACAAATTAACTCACACTGGTAGTCTCAGGGAGAATACTGTCTTTGTTTTATGAATGTATTTTTAAGCTGAATCTCTTATCTTTTAAAAGCGGAAAAAATATGTTTGAGTTATTTGAATAAGGTTCTAGTTAGCATATACAAAGGTCTTGAACTTTAATATTTCATCTAAAGCCCTAACTGCATCCTTTTTTTGCTATATGCACAAAGGTAAATACCCAGATGAAGATACTTGCTAATTATAATGAGTTTTATATGTACTATATGTATAAATGAAAAATTTGTATGTTTTCATATAAACAATATAAAAATCTTCTAAATGCACATTTAAAAAACTTCTATCTTATAATTCACCTTGAAAACACCACTGAAAGCTGTATTCTGGTGATGCTGCCATGGATTAAAAATGTATACATCAGATTTTCTGTAGCTGGTGGACTCAACTGTAGGTATATGCAACTTCTTAATTTTAGAAGAAAGCCATATTGGGCAAAATGTCAGATTTCTTGGCTGTTACCCAAAATAAAATTCACTAGATCATTTTGTGATAATGTTCTGAAGTGAGTGTTGCGTATTTTTTCTTGCGTGCTGTGCAAGGGATCAGCCTTTTTCTCCCATCCTCAACTTTGTGCATTTTTATGTATGGAATGACTAACTGAACAGTAATATGAAGACAGTGATCCCTACATTTACTTAGTAAAAGGTGTGCCCATTGGTTTTTTACTAGTAGGCACCTGAATATTTAAAAGCACTCAGTTACCATGTCTGCTACAGTCAGCAGCTGTACCACTGCCATATCAGTCTCTTCAAACCAAAAACCAACCAGAGGAAACTAGGAAAAATTTTATTTTCTACCAAATAGCAGTGAGAACTCTCTAAAATATATTCCTAAAGAAAGTTGGTGTCGGTCTTTTGGGATTAATACAGGAACTTGCATGATGACTATGCCATCATGTTCCTGATCTTTGCAGTATCTGGTATTCTGGAAAAAGCTGAAAGTGCCTGGATTCATGAGTTCATAGGCAACCTCAGCCTCAGCTGCCAAGAGACACATTTTCGGTAGGGTACAGTCTGGAGCCCAAGTTTTACAGCCACATGAACACCCAACCATATTCATACTGCCTGGTCTAATTCTTTCTCTAACCTGTGGGATCCACGAGCCCTCCTCAGCTCTCGTGCAGCCTTGCTGGCAGTGTCCCACTGCACACTGTGCCACCACCCTGACCACCGCATTAATGGGCAGTTCTTGTACTCTCCTGGGACAAACCCAAATTGAAGACACACTATGTTCTGTAAAACTGAAAACCAGAGGAGTTTTAAGTCTTCATTACCACACAAGACTATGGGGAGGGACCTAAAGAAAAATAGTAATACTGGTTTATGTAAAAACTATTATTCCAAGTGGAAAGCAGAGAAAAACCAGGCAAGTGCTCTGAGCCCAGGACAAGAGAGCTTTTCAGGCTGGTGGCTGCCCGCACTGACTCCACCCACTCATTTGAAACAATTACTTTTTCCTGTCCTATTTTGCACCTTGATTTCAAATGATTTCTTACGGATTTTCCAAAGGGCATAATACAGTTTTTGATAACTCCTTGTTGAGTGAATGTTTCTTCATTACTTAGCTAAGCACATAACAGTTACTAGTTGCATGATGGTAAGGTGATAGTTTTTTCTCATAGGAACCACTGCCTAATCACAGTCTTTACCTACCAACATCTGCTACTTGCTCTGTAGTTGTAAAAATCAGCTGCCCCAGTTGCAGGCTGCTGCACTGTTTCTCAACTGCTGCTCTGGTTGTTTAGGGTACAAAACACAGTCTGAGGAAGCACACATAGACACCTCCAGGAATTCACAGAGAAAACATCTCTGCCATACCAGAATCCAGGTAACATTTGTGCTAACAAATGTATAGCAATAACTGTCTTATTAGGAAAAAAGCAGCCCGGTTTTGTACCTTGCAATATAGCACTATAAACAGATTAAAGCTGGCACTGAAAGCATATGCCAGGGACAGGGCTTGTTTACAGTGGTCAACTTATATTTTAAGTGCAGATCTCAGCAGTGCCTTTGCAGCTGTATCTACTAAATTGGTTACAACAGGACCATTTTATAAAGCAAAATGTGTTTTTCTTCTAGAGACGTATCTAGGGGTTAAAACACTTCCTCTTTACAGTCCCCATGAAGCAGTCTTTGACCTTTGCTGGAAACACTGTTTCCTTCAGGTGAGGATTTGCAACATCTACCAGTGCTCTGAAGAAGTTTGTGTTTGCAAACAATGCAGGAGAGGTAACTGAAGTTCCGTCCACTGATTCCCCAGACATGAGTCCTATGCAGAAATCCTCTTCTGATAGCATGTGGAGTAGCAATTCAGAGAAATCTGATTTGTGGTTTAAAGCGCCTGTGAAGTTCCACACAAACTTTTTTCCCAAACATTCCAAGACCATTCCCTTCTCTGCTGGCCAAACATTCATTCCTCAAATGAACTCATGGATAGCAAGATAATATAGTCAAGAGGTAAAGTAACCGCTGCAGCTTTCTTATTCATTAAGATCACATTTAAATAAGACTGAGAGGAAAAAACCCTAACATGCTAGACATTCAGATTAATTATCTTAGTTTTATTCAGGCAGGTAAGGCAGTTACTTTACATATTGAAGCCATACATCATAAATTGATAATAAGGCATCTAAAGGATATTTTTTTCTGTTTGGAAAGTGTTGATTTCCACCTCCACCAGCTGTAAAATTTTGCATTGATATATAAATTGTGTACTTTTTTTTTTTTATACAACTATTGGTGTTAGTATAGTACACTTTTTGGTTAAGATCATACACAGGCAGTGATTTTTGTTTTGATTGCCTGTCCAAAATTCATCACTAATATAGCCCAACAGTGGGAGGCCCTGGGAGTGAGAAGCTCAATGGAGAAAAGTTTTAAGATCCCTCAACACTTGGAAGTTATGGGAACATTAAGCTATGCTTTGTGATATTGCAAGACTTGAATGGATGTATGAAAAAGATATTCAAATACCTTTTCAGAGTACAAGAAAATACTCAAGTAAATCAGAAGTGCCTACTTACACTGAATTCACTGAGGACAGGATTCAAACATGCAAGCATAGCACTTGGTAGAAGTGTGCATGCACATGTGCTGCAAATGGACTGGAGGAAACAGGCATACTGCTGGAGAAACTCCTTATGCCTGGAACATGGTTTTGATACAGAATTAGCTAAAACCTAAAATATTTCCTATAGCTGTAGAGCATGTCACTGGGTTGTTACACACAGAGAAAAAATACAGATACGAAACCATTCAAAACACCATACTGTAAATTCTGGGCAAAAGTGAAAGCTTTAGAGCCTGAAGCAAACCTTATTTTTTGGTTACATTAAGAATAAAATCCCCAAACTCCTCAGATTCTGCTATGCCCTCATGAAGAACGGGGAAGTGGCTGGTTTGTCGTGCAGCGTGCTCTAAAGAAGCCAAATTTAGACTTGGAGGTGTGAGCACCCCGCAGGGACGGAGAGAGAACTTAAGAGGAAGCAGCTCCAGGTGCCTTAGGGTTACCCCTGCCCACGACTCCCTTTCCCCCGCGCCTCGCAATCCTCCCGCGCTTGGGAGCCTGCGGCACCACTGCAATGAGAACCCCTAGGGGGATCTTTCATTCCCGAGAGGCCGAGCAGCGGGAGCGTCCCCCTGTGCCCACGGAGTGCCCTCGAGCCGGGCCCGCCGCCCCTCGCCTGCTCCCGGGAGTGCCGGTTCTCCCGCGGGAAGCGCCCCCGCATCACGCCCGGCCCCGGACGCTCTCCGACCCGTGCCGGTCCCCGGCGCGGAGGGGCGGGGACGGAGCCGCTCCTGCCGCCGGCTGAGGGAGCTGCGGGCGCTGCCTCGGCGCGGCGGGAGCCGGCGGGAGCAGGGCGGCCCCGTGCAGGNGCCCTCTGCGTTCGCGTTCCCCATGTGCGGGGAGGAGCGCCCCGACCGCCCCGGCGAGGGGGCGGCACCGCTGGCGGGGCGGGGCGGGGCGGGCTGTGTTGGCGGGAGCCGGCGCCGAGGGGCGGCTTGGCGCAGCCCCGGTTCCTGGCGCGGCCCCGGTGCCGGGCGGCGGCGGGGCGGAGGTGCCGCTGGAACGAGGTGTTCCTGCCCGAGCTCCTGAGCCGCGCCCCGGCCCGCCTCGCCTGGCTCCGCCATGGGCTTTTCCCAGGGAAAGACAAAGTTTCCCGCCCGGCGCGTGCCCGTACCGGGAAGCGCCGCTGTGTGACCGCTTCCCCTCGCCTTGCCCCCGCCTAGGGACAGCATGGTGCTGAGCGCGGACCAAGTGAGCCTCATCGGGCAGGTGTTCGAGTCCTACGTGCTGGAGCACCACAGAGACGAAATCCTGGGCATCCTGAGGGAGGCGGACGACCAGGCGCACTACCCCGTCGTCGTCGACGCCTTGACGCTCTTTGAGACCAACATGGAGATCGGGGAGTACTTCAACGCCTTCCCCAGCGAGGTGCTCCCGATTTTCGACAGCGCGCTACGCCGAGCTGCGCTGGCAGTGCTGCAGCACAGCGCGGAGCCGGCACAGCTCAGCCTCAAGCAGAACCTCCACGCCAGGGTCTCGGGTGAGTGGCATCTCCAGCGGACTGCGTCCCTCAGCCAGGACTGCCAACATGTCCTTACTCTTCAGGGAAGCTGGCAGTACTTCCAAAATTTTCTTACTCTGTAGCAAACTACTAGGGCGCCACGGAATGCGCAATTCTTGCTGTTTTGGTATTTGAAGCAGTAGGGAATCGTTAGTGTTTATTAAGCAGCAGAGGACAGCAAACACAGGGAGGTAAGTAGACAACTACAAAAAAAAGCTGTGGCCATCATCCCCACTTGGCCTGCGTGCAATGGCTGGTGTCTCTTGCTGGATCAGGGCTTATGCCAAAGCCTTTCCAGGGCAACGACTCCTCAAATCGATGGCTGGTCTTACATTATTTCACTTCTAGACAGAACATCTAGAGAGAAGAAAAAGAAAAAAAAAAAAAAAAGAAGGGAAAAAAAGGTGTAGAAAAAAATTTTAGGGGAAGATATGTCGTTCCCAAGTTTTGCTGCAGATTGACTTCCTTGGGGTTGGGTCACAGGCCTTGGCTCCAGTCATCTTCCAGAAGAGGCAAAGTCTAAATTTTGAGTTGTACTAATGTCACCCAAAACTGTTGAATTTTATGCTTAACTGTTATAAAATTGCTTGTCATAAAATTGGAATGGACTGTTGTAATGGAGGATTTAGTAATTTTTGCACTACAAGATGATATATCATTATTCTTTACTATTAGGAAAATTTTAGTAGCTTTGAGGTTTGGTAAATGTGGAGTGCAAGTTCTGGGGTTGAAATGTCTCTTTTGCCTGTTGTGGGAAACAGGGCCAGCAGTGGCACCATCCCTTCTGGTCATTTCTGATCATAACAGTTTGGAGCAATAATCTGCAAAGCCAGGAGCTGGCTGCCTGTGTTTCCCTCCCCTGCCATGTTGTGGTGTGGCTTATGATCATTTAGTTTTTTGGCAGCTTGAATTTGGATAACTCACAGTTGTTAAATAGCCCTGTGTTTCATCCCAGTGAGTTTCCATAAAGATGTTGTAATGACAACACATACATCAGAAATACATTTAGCCTGTGGTATTCAGGTGCTAAGGCGATTGTACACAGCTGCTGACTATGTGGAGTAAAAGGATGGCCTCTGTGGTACTGAAATTTGACCTCGGGCACCTCCTTGAACCTATGAAAGCAAGAATTAATTAAAACTTTCCTCATGTTGTTCTGAGATGCATTTACATCATTCAGGGCTTCAGCATGAAAAAAGTCTCCAAGTATGATTATTTGAAAAGCTGCCAGGAATTATTAGAAGGAATACAGCAAGCAGAGATAATCGCTGCATGAGTAGTGGCGTCTTTAAGACATTCCTTTTCCTCTTATCAGCCTGTTGCTGGAGCTGATCATTCCTCCCACAGTGATGTTTTGTCTAAATATTCCCTTATCAACCTCAAGCAAAACTAGCCCCCTTGATCAAATAGTTTTAATAACTGATAAAAGCAAGTCTGACTTGGCATTGTTAGAAGAAGTTAGCAGACTCACAAATAACTCCATCCCTAAGGTGGAGAGAAATTGGTGAAGAACAGGGCAAGTTATCCTTGAGAGGTCTAGCTTGATCAAAATAATGTCTGTCCACAGAGTTTGGTTAATGTTCTGCACCACTGAAAGGCTCACTGCAGAAGAAACAAAAGAAAAAACCTAAATTATCTATAGCTTTTTTTCCACCCAAATGTTCCCATGATACTGTTACCTCTTATGTGGATTCTGGGCTCTGATTATCTTCAGGATTCTGATCTTGGAGTGCCACTTCCCATTCCCACATCAGGTAAGGAGGGAATGAGAAGGTAGCATGCTATTCTTGATGGGAGTGGTGGGCAACTACCAGGAGTGTGGGCGGGATCTGTGTGTCAGGCGAGGAATGATGTGAAGAAAAGTGTTTTTGCTTACACCAGGTATAAGTAGCAATCTCAACACACTTCTACCAATATGGACAGGGCATCTAGGATTTCAGAAAAGGATTCAGGGAGTGTGAATGTGCAGTAATTAATAATGGATGATTACCCTGAGTTCACTGAAGAAAGTAAAATTAAAGTTCTTTATCTGAATTTCGGTTCTGTAGGAATCTGATTGTATAACTTCTGCTTTTTGCTGCAAATCCATGAAATGATTTTTCCTTGCTTACCATTAGCCTGAGCACCGCTGTGTGTGTTACTGAAGGCCAAGCTGCTTCTGGTAATTTCTAATAGCTTTTTTGTGACTAGTACAGTAAAGTTGATTCAAAGAGGCACATACTCAATTAAAGAGTTTGTCAAGCAGTCTAGTATGATCAGAATGAAAGCTCTTTTTTTCACATTCTTGTCTCTTGAAAATTCACAGAGATGATCATTATATATGCTGACAACAGTGCTGCAGCTCTCTCTAGTGTATGATGTGATGTATTTTACAAAGCTTATTCAGGGGCACCAATACTGAACTGAGAAAAAAAATGCCAAAACAGGTGGAGAAATAACAGATTTTTTTCCCCTGAACTGACTAGAAATGCAAATCTGTGGTAGAATGAAGATTTCAACAGGCTTGGTAGAACATTTAAACAGCTTTATTAGAGTCAAACAGAAAAAATTGTTTTCCATTTTACCAAAACACTTTCTTTTCCTGTTTATTTAATTCCTTTCTACTTTTATTTTTTCTACTTTATTCATTTACCCTTTAAAATTAGTTTAATAGTTAAAAATATTTTCTTTAAACAAAAGCAGAAGATCAAGTGTTGTTTAAAAGCATCAAAGAATGATTCTGCATGTCTGAAATAAAGCATTTGGGTTTGAAAACACTGAAAAAAATATGACCTTTTTTTTTTTTAGCAGCCAAAGCTACTTAGAAAATTTGGCCTAAATGCACAAATAGTTTTGGTCCCTGTAGTAACATCATTTCCTAGCAGATGTAGTTTAACATCTGTTTCCTAGCTCTATTTTGGAAGAAAAGCTAAGAAATTAAATTTATTATTAGTAGTAACTTGTGGTTCATTACTGATTTCTGAATAGGCAATATTTTGCTCAGGTGAGCATTTCAGAGACCATTTATTTTTGCAAAGACTTTGTAGGTTGTTGAGATAGATCAATCTTCCTGAGGATTTCGGCCACTGCGGTGCCAAATGATGGGTGAACACTGGAGCAGTGGGATCAGCACACGACAGAACTGGCTGCTGGGTTGGAATTAAACGAGAGCAAGTGGAAAGTGTCCTGTCACTATGCATTTGAATGTACAAGTGAATTTGCTTTGGTTGTGTTCATAACCCCTTTACATTCTTTTTATGCTGTCTTCCTTGTGCTTGAGGTTTACTGGTGTGCAGTGTGGAATTAAGGTCAAATGCTGTCTGACTGTGAGTTTGTGTAGACTTGAGAATTCACACAAGATTAGGAGCTACACCTGTTTAACTGCAGGAATAACACTGAACCGCAATTAAGTAGCATAACTAAAAATTTGTAATTCAGATAAACCGCTTGTAGAATAAATGGCATCTGCAAAAAAAATATCTAAATTAATAAATAGATATGAGAACATCAGGATCTGTTTTCATGAATGGAAACTGTTCATGACTATTCACCCCTTGGCAAAAGTGGGAGAGTAAAATGGCAGCATTTTCAGTTAGTGCTCTGTGGCAGTGGGTCATACCAACACTGCAGGACCTCACTGGTGGAAAACCTCCTAATCTAAGCACCCCCTGGAAAACACAATGGTCTCTCCCCAAAACTGTGTAATCCCTTATGGTTGTAACCTACCCCTAAATTCTACCCTTCCCTGCTCCCTGTTGGTTAAGGGGGTTTCTCCCCGCCTCCTGTTATCTGGCCCCAGATAGTCCCTATAACTGGGGGCTCTCAGGGCCATCTTGCCCTCTTTCTGCCTTGGACCCCTTCAGAATAAAACGTCTGGAACTTCCAGGAGAGAGGGCCTCTGAATTCTTTGTCTCTGGGACTGCCAGAGCTATCCAGCTCACTGGGTGAGTGAGAACTGTGCCTGACACACCGGCACGGGTGTGAGGAAAGCCGTTCTGTACAGCACCAGAGCAGTGCTGGCTGAAGTGATCTCTCAGAAGCCATAGAGACACTCTCGGTAAATGCAGAGGCTTGTTCCCCCCTCATCACCCACGGCTTTAGTGCTCAGTGTCTGAAGATTTTTACTATCTGAGGTCAGTGAATCAGATTTATGGTACAGAAGATGAATAGTTGAATCACGTTTATAATACAGTAGTAACAATGGCTACTGTTTGTATGTCTGGCATGTTTTCTACTCTTCGTTTACAGTTTAACTGCATTGTAAGTCCCTGTTTTATAAGCATAGCCTTATGCTGCACATGTTTTTGTCTAACAGGTTTGCCTGTTTGTCCAGAGCTGACTCGAGAGCACATTCCTAAATCCAAGGATGTGGGACACTTTTTGTCTGTTACTGGGACTGTCATACGTACCAGTTCAGTGAAGGTTTTGGAATTTGAACGGAGTTACATCTGCAACAAGTGCAAGCATGTGTTTGTTGTTAAGGCCGACTTTGAGCAGTACTATGCATTCTGTCGTCCTTCAGCCTGTCTCAATGAAGAAGGCTGCAACTCAACCAAGTTCATGTGTCTCTCTGGAACAACCTCCTCTCCTACCTGCTGCAGAGACTATCAAGAAATCAAAATTCAGGAACAGGTAAGGAAGAAATCCAACAATGGATAAAAAATGGGACAGATATTAAAGTATAGATGTCTCAAGTACAAAAAGAATTAGCTTATGAAAAAAGACATATGGAGCCTAATTTCCTGTTGAAATAAGGTAACTCTGGTAGTTTCAGTAAGACTATTCATGCTTATGTTAGAACTAAGATTATCCCATTTTCATTGTTAAGTTTTACATGCTAAGTAGAAAAGTTTTACAGATTCTACTGTTGTTTAAAACAAATGCCAGAGAAAACTAAAAGAAGCCAGGCAACACATTGGTCAGAGATTTCCAGTCAAAGAGTTAAAAATTAAGCCAACATGTAGACCAAACTTCTGTTATTAGGTAACTCCATTTGATATACCAAACATGCCTGGGGTCAGTGCAAAGATAAAATTTCCACAGAAGAAACTCCATTCCATGTTGAATCCTTGCAACACCGAGTGTGCACTGTTTCTCTAAGCACTTCCTGTACATGATGCTGATGTTCAACACTTCTGAGGACCAAAGCTAGCCCAGTGTTGGCCAGGGCCAGCTGTAGCTGTGTGGTGTGGTCGATATGTGGTGTCTGCAAATGTCTCTTCCCTTCATCCAGTATTGAATTCAACAATTATTGCATATGTGATCCTTACAGAACTTGCATACAGAATTTGTATTGGTTTTCTGATGGTAGCTGTGGGTGGAAGTACAGCCAAGGTGGAGGAGAAATGTATGAAATCACAGATTAAGGTCTTAAAAGTTCAAAATACCAAAAAATGTAAGGGAATAAAACTTCCTAGGAAATAAGCCCTATGTTGCATGATCATATAATAATTATTTCTGACATTTGGGAAATGTCTATAACTTATTTTTTTGTTCTGCTGTGTGACACACAGATCTCTCTGGTAGGAAGTATTTTCAGCAACATGGGCTTATTAAAAACAGTAAAGTTAAACCAGGAGTGAATTTCTCTTGCATTTCTTATTGAGCTCTGCAAATAACTGCACATGTGCCGCTAGTACTGACAGTGATGTGAACTGCCTGTGGCCATTTAGATGATACAGAAGGGTGAATTAACCTTCCTAGGCACCAGAGAGTGAATACATTTAGAATTCTAGACCTGTGCTGCAGAATGAAAAGGTACTTCTGATGTTGTTCCTGTGCAGTGGATTCTCCCAAAACTTTTGCAAGCTCTAAGTGTAAATGGAAAGATTGCTGGTTGGAAATAGACTGTGACAAGACAGCACAGACTTTGCCCTGGAGAAAAAAAGAGTTACAGGAGTTACTGTGGTACATTTGTCAATATATATGTGGGTTTTCCTGGTTTTGATTTAATCCTTGACACCTAGGTGTGAATTTAATCCCAAACTGTCAAATTACAGTTAAATCATCAGAAAAATACAGAGAATATTCTCTCAGTATATACTTCAGTGAAAGGTTATCTAACCCATGTATGTGCTTCTGTACCTGAAGTCAACTTTGCATATCAAAGAAGTATCTAGTAATAACTCAAGTTATAATTATTTAAAAAAAAAAAATCAGCTCTTTCAAATGACCTCTTTTAGTGAGCTTTCTTCAGCAAGATATTGAAATCACACAACATCTCCCAGCACCAAGCACTTTCTGCTAATTAATACCCAATCCCATTTCCATTAATATCAGCATTAAACTTTCATTGTTAAGTTCAGGGCAGCAGTGGTGTCCTTACTGTAAATTTGGTGATAAAAAGCCAGAACTGAGCTCAGTTCCAGAAAAGACTGTAGGTCCTTAAGCCAGAGCAGCTGTAAATTAAAGGCTTTGGAAAGGTGCTTTTCTTAAGAAGTGCTTTTCCTTCCCATCTCCTAGGTTCAGAGGCTGTCTGTTGGAAGCATCCCTCGTTGCATGGTGGTTGTTCTGGAAGATGACTTGGTGGACAGTTGCAAGTCTGGTGAGGATATAGCATAAATCACATGTGTTTGTACCACAAGCATTTTTAGTTTTCCACTTGAGATGAATCTCTGTCAAGTGGCCGTCAGTGTTGGGGGCTCCTCGAATGAGGTGTGCTCATCTGTCATGTTCTGTTTCAGGCTGAATGTTAGCATGGCAGCTGAAGATCACTCTAGAAAATGTCATGCACGCCCAGGTTACATCTTGACTGTTTGACAAATCAGTTTCAATAATTAATGTGTTGTGACATACAGAAAGTATATTAAATCTTGTTAGTGTAGAACACCAAACCTCTCCAGGAGATTGGTTTGCACAGCGTGAGGTGCCCCTCCGTGGGTTTGGAGAGCCAGGTAACCTGACCTCCTGTCTAAGGAATGCTGCAGGTGGAAAAAAGCTACTTGGGATTCAAAGAAGAAGCTAATTGGCAGGAGGATGAATGAAGAATGGACTAGACATTCTCAGGCACATTTCCACAAGATATTAATTTGTGGTTTTACTTTTGCAGAAGAACATTCTACCTGGAATGTTAAAAAGCAATTCTGGGGTTCATCACAAAAGTTACCAGAAGCCAAATAAGTTTTGACTAATTTTCTGTTGTATAATCAATCTAATTGAAAGAGCTTCTACAGTTTACCATTAATTCATCTCTTCTAAAAGAGGAAACAAGCAGAGATATATCTTTAAGGATTCACCTCCCTTAAACAGAAATGGAAAGACACAACAGACTTAAACAATCTGCCTTATCTTTGTTTTAGACTTCCAGTAACTGCGGGAGGTTTTGCTTTTTGTTGTTAGATTTTTTTTTAACCTTACTAACTGTAACACAGGATCTAGATCACATTATTGTGCATTACAGCTAACTTCAGTGTCTGCATGTCTCAAGGCAGATGTTATTTTACTCATTTTTGTCGTTACCTCTAGGAGATGACATCACAGTGTATGGAGTGGTAATGCAGAGGTGGAAACCATTCCACGAGGGTGCACGCTGTGACTTGGAGCTTGTTTTAAAAGCCAACTATGTTAAAGTGAACAATGAACAGCTAGCAGGGGTTGTAATTGATGAAGAAGTTCGCAAGGAATTTGAAGACTTCTGGGAAAGGCATAGGAATGATCCCTTAGCAGGTTAGTAGTTGAAAGCTTTTAAGTAGGACACTTGATTGGATAGAGATGAAATCAGGAGTGAAAATACAGTGACTGAACACATTTTCCTCCCATTATCCTATTCCACCACCCATTCATCAAGAATATATTTTTTCCACTACAACAACGTGAAATTCTTTAATATTACTGGGGTGGAGACAGGAGGAAGTACCAAACCTACTGCGCTGATCTTCTTTCTTTTTAGCTTTCTATTCAAGTATTTTTTGGAATGTTTATTTACAAGAAATGAGAAATAATATATGTAGCAAAGGAAAAAAAAGAGAAATGTTTTATAAACAAGAAAGAAGAAGCATACTTCTTAGAAGAAATAGTGTGGACCAGATGTGCATTTAGTCACCACAACTGTTGCCTCTGGGGCCAGAGATCTGATGCACTGTCTCTGCATCCCAAATTAAGCTCTAAATCTTTACCGTAGAGCTTAGCACATCCTATCTTTCACATAACTCTTAGATGCCTAGACCCTTGATTTAGGTGCAGTGGAGCCTCCCAGTTCACAGTGACTTCCAGAACAGTCCATGTTCAGTACGCTGGGTCCTAAACTTACCATGGTCTGCAGTAAAACACCTTGGAATTACCAGGAGCTCTGTCTGGAACTCTGTCCCTCTCCATAATTGGAGTGCCTTCTCCTCAAGTCTACAGAAGCTCAGTGGACTCTTTAGGTTCTCCATCACTGAACTTTATTAGGCTGATGCTTTGTCTTGTAAAACCCTGGAAAGTGCTTAGTCTTCTTTAAAGACAAAAAGGAGGAAAAACAGGTGGGAGCCTTCCCCAAATTAGCCCACTCACATAAGAAAGAGTAGGTGCTGTCAATGTCAAAGATTCTTCAGAACTGCATTTCCTGAAAAGCAATTTAATTGCTAGCTTCCTGTTGTTTTGACTGATAACATTTCTTCCTTCAACTGTTTGGAACAAGAATATATCTTGCCACTCTGTTTAGAACTGTTCAGAAAGTAATTCAGGATCTTCGAAGGTCCCTTTTAATCTTTCATTCTCAGGACAGTTTTTGGAAGCCTCCAGGGAGCAGTGTGATTTTATGTAATGTTATCCATTCTGAATAAATAAATATGAAGTGGCTACAAGAAAATTGATGTGGAAATTAGAAGAACCCTCCCTGCCCAAGATGTCTGTTTCAGGCCATTTGTCTGAAATTGAGGGCAGAGATAAAATCTGACTAAGGAGTCTAAGGCCATTTCACAACAGAATGTGTGTACCTGTACTGTTTTTCAAGAGATAATGGAAGCTACTGCTGCATTTTATGCCAGTCACTTAATGATGCTAACTCCTAACTGTGGAGTTAAATCTTGAGCTGTGCTATGGCTGACCAAAATTTTTAAAATTTACTTTTAGATGGACAAAGACATGTTAATTCCTTCAGAACACCTCCAAAAGAAACATGTATGCCTCAAGTCATATATTGGGTGACTATATTTTGCCACTACCATGTACTTGAATCTAAATTTAAAACTGAAGTTAAGCTCTCAAAATGGGTCACTCTCTTTTATTCCCTAGCAATGGAAGTAACACGTGGCATATAAGCTGAGACCCCTTATGTGCTTCTAGTGTCAGAATCTCAAAGGACAGAATTAATTCTGTTACATATCTTCCAAGCCATCAGCATTTTCGGAGCAGAATGAGATATTCTGCTGCTGGAAAGAGCTTATAGTAGGGCAGAGGAGGAGAGGGACCTGTGACACAGAATGCTCAAAGGAGAAGGAGATGGAAGGTAACTGAGAAAATGAGCCATGCTATGTGTGCACAGGTTTAGGGCAACAAACTTCTAGTGTTAGAAGTTTCCTTAGTTTTCTTAAATATACAATACACAGTTTTCAAACGGGTATTTCGAAGTCTGGAAACTTTTAGGTTTCGTAGCTTCTACACTTGTGATTGTAAAACAAAAGAATTTTCATGATGGCATTTCATTAGTGTCTTTTATCTTGCTATCCACATCATATATTCCTTAAATTGCAATAGGATTGGCTTTGCTCCTTGTGATTGTGACCTACCTAACTTCTCTATAATGAAGGAAGTTTGGATCAAACAACTGCTCTAGGTCCCATTAAAAAAAATTACAAATCTCCTTTCTACTCTACTCTTCTCACTCAAATTATTTGTCAGTGTACAGGAAACCAAGTTTTAACTCTGCTGAGTGCCATTTTTGCTCCTGTTTTAGGGAGGAATGAAATTTTGGCTAGCTTATGTCCTCAAGTTTTTGGATTGTACCTGGTGAAGCTGGCTGTAGCCATGGTGCTTGCTGGTGGTGTACAGAGGACTGATGCTGCTGGCACTCGAACCAGAGGTTTGTATTGTTTCTAACAGTATCACATCCTTTCTAACAGTCATTCTCATCCCTGTCTTCACCCACATCCCCCCACCCCTCCAAAATGAAACCAGTAAGATCTTGGAAGCATAATCATTCCATTTTCTTGAGTGAGAACAAGTTTTAATCAATTCTGAGTATTCTTTCAAAATCTCAGACAAGTTAAAGTAGGTGTCTAGACTTCCTCTTTTTATTCTATTTTTTCCCAAATAAAACACATAGAAGCAGACTTTCAGGTTTCCATTAGGTAGAATATTAAAGGCAGCTGTTTTATCTACAACATAAACTCACTTTTTATTGGATAAGTGACATTTCAAAATGATTTCTAGTAGAATATTCCCAGCAGTATTTGGCATCAAAGGATGGAATCTTAATGGTTCCTTAATGTGTATCACTATAGTACATTGAAAGGAAAAATTAAAGGATTCATTTTACTTCCTAATACCAGAGTTTTCCATCTGTGATTGTCAGCACATCTCACTTAGTCCTGTAAATCCAAGTTAGCTGCCTGCTGATTCTCCTTCTGCTGTTATTAGATGGCAAATATGCCATGTGCCAGGTGGTACACAGGTCATAATCTATGTAGGTCATAATAATTTTAAATAGTATGTCTCTGTATATAAATACAAGATTTTCTTAATGCTCCAACAGCTAAATAAAGTTATAGACTTTATATTTGAATTGGAGTTCTATTTTGTAGAAAACAGTGAAATAATTTTAGAGCACTTAACTGAGATTGTAGCAGCCAAATTATTTACTTCTGTAATTTCATTGTTTTGAAATTACAAAGTTGTGTAACTATTGGAAAAGAATTAATTAGCAAAACAACCTGCTGATTTTATTAGTCCATTTTGCAATAATTGAAATAACTGAATGGTGGAATGATAGCTTGGTATCCTTCTGTTTCATGTTCAAGAGTGAGTTGAGTCTGAGAAATCAGCATTCTAAAATGTAAGAACTCATATTACAGGATGTGTGTCAAATGTCTGCTAATAATTCACAAATATTTCATTGTAAATATTTGTGTCTAGATGACTTTATTAAACAATGTATTTATCACACCCAATAAATAGTGCAGAACTAGATATTTTAATGTATATATAGTGCTAAATTTTAGGTGAATAATGACAAGTATTATTTAATCTTAGCACTTTGTGTCAGTGTTGCTCTGTATATGAACTGTCTACTCCTACATCACTGTTTTCCCCCAAGGTGAATCACATCTTCTGTTGGTTGGAGACCCAGGTACAGGGAAATCTCAGTTCCTCAAGTACGCAGTTAAGATTATGCCACGCTCTGTGCTTACAGCAGGAATTGGATCTACAAGTGCAGGTATGTGCTTCTTCAGCTGGAGCAGGCTATCGTTTCACTCGATTATGTTTATATAGAAGCCTTCTACATATATGAACATATGAGCTCAGGTTGTACGAGCACAGCTGAAGCAGAGAACTGCTGTGGTGGCATATAAGGCCTGACCTGGCTCCTTGCAGTCCTAGCCCTTTGCCAGTATCCAAGGAGGACTGTGATGAGCTTCTAGCAAGGAACCTTAAAAGCCTCATCCAGAGGCACCTCTCACTACTTTGCTAGCAGGGGATGATCTGGACCTGCATTTTTAGCATTTTCCAGCTATGACAAATATGACATCTTTCCAGAGCTCATGCTGTGTGATGGGCTAGCATAATTTGGTTTCTCCTGAAAAGATAATCTCCTCTCTTCTGTTCTTTCATGTGTTCTGTCTGGGTGCCAGTTTGATTTCTGTTTGCTTTCTGGAAATTCACCCCTGTATTGAGGAATTACTTCTTACTTGTGAAGATGGTTTTAAGATGATTTCAGAGCGCAAGTGTTTTTTCTTTTTTTCCCCCCCCTCTTTCTTCCTTTTGTTAAATTTAGGTATGTCCCAGTTGGCTCTGAATTCCAGGCACCTTTGCAAACTCTTCTGGAGACAGTGGGCAGGGTCAGATTACCTCTGCCAATTACTTTAGTTGAACAAATGAATATACTCCTTGTGCATTCAAAATCACAAAATAATTACAGTCAAGTATCTCAGCTAGCATGTGTAACTTAAATATTTCTCAGGGAGTGCTACTTAGCACTTTATGTCCCGGAAACAGCATTATTTTTACATAGGAGAACAAGAGGATAAATCTTTTCCAGTTCCATAGCTATGTGTATACTTCCATAGCTGTGGAAGTGGAACATGATATTGAATATATACACTCCTGTGTGCAGGGAACTTGTTATGAAACACATATGCTTCTGATTTTCCATTCAAACCGTTAACAAATAGGTCTGGGGAGAAGCCAGAGAGAAATTTTTGACTTAGCATAACCTTTTCTCTACTTTTTGTTCGGTGTTAAGAATTGAGAACAGTCTAGATAATTTCAGATTTGCTGGGGGACTAGCAGCAACCTGGAGTGAAATTTTGCCATGTATTTCAATGTGACTTTGCCCATTTTTATAAATAGTGATCTCCCTGTGTCAGCTGCTCTCGGTCTCTGTCCTGGTTTGAAGACAGGTGTCTGCTAAGGAAGGTGTAAACCTCCCTTAAAACCCACAAATGTGAATCCCCTTCCCTCCGAATTATTATAACTTTGAAATCAAGGGCCTTCAGGCAAAGATATGGGGAAAGGAATAACAGTTCTTTACTAGTATCTATGGCAAGGCAAACAATCAATAAGAACAGTAGCAATAACAAACAAACAAAGAAAAACCAGAAGATGCGGTGACAGAAGTCTCTGAGCTGTCAAATGCTTTTCCCGTTCGGTGCAGTTCCGGTCCCAGCCGGCAGGGGCGCTGTCGGGCTCCCGGCCGGGCAGGGCGGGTGCGATGACTCCCGCGCAGCTGCAGGGGGCGCTGTGGCGCGGTCAGCTCTGTGGGTGCGGGCAGTGCTGAAGTGCCCAGAGGCAGCGGGCGGGGCGGGGCGGGCAGGGCAATGGCG